>JACCIE010000099.1:0-574978 GCA_018906755.1 Sycophaga agraensis
GCGACTGAGGTGGACGGGCTGACCCTCCGAATGCAGGAGCAGGTACGGCAGATCGTCTCATCAGTGATGACAGAAATTTTTGCTTCACAGTGTGATAGTATTCCGCAGACGCTGAGAGGAGCAACTACGCAAGTTGCTCCTTCTATGGCGTTAGCGGGTGGGCCGGCTAACAAAGGTGAGAGCCCGAGTTTGCCGCCTAATTCAGCTGAGACAGGGAAGCCTCCTGCAGCGGCCCCTACGCCGCATAAAAGAAAGGTTTCCTTGAAGAAAGCAAACAAGAAGGTGTTGGTGAGTTCGGATGCGGATCGTCAGGAGAAGAATCTGTGTTGATGTCGGCGCCGCGTCCAAGCAAGTTAGTGAGTCGTCGTGATAGAGTGAGGGTCGAGGATACTGCTCCGAGGCGACGCAGTCGGCAGCTTTTACCTTCGACGACTGAGTCAGCCGCGGGCGATCTTCAGTTGGCAACAATCATGGCCTGGAAGAGTAGCGATGATAGTTCGAGTAGAGAGAGAGACGTGAGTTTTCGCGACATAACTCGCTGCAGACGGGCGTTGCGAGATGCACGTCTTTCTTTCGCTGGTAGAGATACGGAGGATGCGTGAGATTTCCTTGAGGGTCTCGAGTTATTCAAGGAGCAGCTGGGAGTTTCAGATAGATGTTTGATAGGCTCCTTGCAATCGGCTTTCGTGGATGATGCTCGGAAATGGTACCACCGCGTCCAACGTATGTTTGTGGACTGGGAGTCTTTCGTGCAAGCCTTTCAGAACAAGTACTGCACGATAGTTAGCGATTCGACTCTGCTCAGAGATCTTCAGTGTTTGCGCCAGAGAGAAGGAGAGACGATCGCGAGGTTTGTGGATGCGTTCCAGACGAAGGCGAACGCTATGCGTCACCCGCCGTCGGAACGCCGCCCGAAGAAAATGATTTTTGAGCAGATTTTACCGACTTACCGGCGGTATATCATGGATAAAGATATGCCGGACGTGCGGTCGCTGGTTCAGTGGGGTAAGCGCTTGGAGGACGTCCAACGGATCGATGATAGGTTTGAGTCTCCGTTACTCGACCCGTCATCGAGCAAAAAGAAGGTGGAGAAAAGGAGTGAAGCTAAAGTTGGTGTGAATGCTGCATCTACGGCTCCTAGTCTGCCGCCCGCTGCGTCGAAAAAGAAGAAAAGAAAGAAGAAGAAGAAGAGCACGTCGGCGAGCGGTAGCGGGAGTAGTGATAGCGGTGAGGTTGCTTTGCTAGAAGGCATAGCGAGGCAACAGCACCAGCCGGAGCAGCAGAGTTGCGTTACGGGGCAGATAGCGCCAATGCGCTCGAATCTGCCTCCCCAGGGGGTTGGAAGACGGGAGTTTGGAAGCGGACATTGAAGCGGCCAAGTGCAGCCATCTAAAACATGGCCCGGGCCCTCGTATGTTCAGCTGCATGCCCCGACTCCAATGCCGACACCTGTGGCGAATGCTCCGTTTTATGGACAGTGCTACACGTGTAACGGCATTGGACATAGACCCTCTATGTGCCCGAAGCGAGCCTGCTATAAATGCAGGCTCCCGGGACACAACGCGAGCGCCTGCCCAACTGCCAGCCCACAGGTAGCGTGTCAAGTTTGCGACTGCCCTGGAGTAGTTTTCCGGACTTGCCCGAACTGTGCGCATGTAAGGGAAAACCTGGGAAACGCCAAAGCAGGGCAACAGACGCGTCCCCTGGGCCCTGCGGGGAAACGGTAGCGAGCGAGAGGACGAGTGAAAGATTGAGAGTAGTGGAGAGTCGAAAGAAGGAAGTCAGGCATGAAGAGTCGAGTCAGGAGCGTCAAAATCGAGAGACACAGAGTGAGTGTGAGAAAGAGAGAGAGCATCTCGAGAAGACGCTTCGAGCTTCTCAGGAGTTGACGGATGAGCTCCAGAGGCTCTCCACAGCCTGTAAGCTGCTCGATGCAATGCCGGACAAGCCTTCGAATCGAGATCGCGTTGAGGTGCCTAGTCGGACGCCTGCGCAGAGTTTGGAGTTTTCGCCTCTACCAAGCAGCAGAGAGGCTTCGAACAAAGCTGCGGGTAAAGGATCCGCGAGTTCACTGAGGAATTCGCTGTCCCGTCTGGCTACAGGCGTACTCAAGGGTGCTGTGCCGAAACAATCGAATAGTAAGGAGCAGACGGTGGCCGGTGTTATAACCGACAACCGAATGTACCTAACGGTTCGATTGAACGGCGAAGATGTGTGTGCGTTGTTTGATCCAGGTTCCATGATTTCTTTGATCGACCCTGAAGAAGCAAAGGCGTTTAAAGATAAATGGAAACCGGCTCAGTTAGCGGTTCGTGGAGTTACTGGAGGAACTCAGAAAATCCTTGGAGTGCTTGAAGTTCTCTTTGAAGTAGAGAATATCGAGCAGGCAGTTCATCTTAGAATCGTGCCGGATACCGGTCACCCTGTCATTCTCGGGGTAGATTTTGGTCTTAAGTATGGTTTTGAGTTATCGCTGGTAGGATGTCTCTGGAGGATTCCTGGTGGAAGATGGCGTCCTTTCTCAAAAGTTGCTGAATTAAGTTCAGATCCGAGAATTTTCGCAGAATGCTGTGGTATCGTTGAAATACGAAGCGAGGAGCGAGAACAAGTGAAGGCTTTGATGGAAAAGTTACTTCCAGAACCCGGAGAGCTTTACGGGTTTACGACTCTTATTGAACATCACATCGATGTCCAAGGTGCTGTGCCGGTGAGACACGCGCCTAGGCGTATGTCTCCCAAGGTTTTCGAGTTTGCTCAAGAAGAGGTCAAGAAGATGTTTGAGAAAGGGATTATTGAGCGTAGCGCTAGTGAGTGGTGTAGTGCACCAGTGATTATCAAGCGAGAAGGGAGCTATAGGTTTTGTATAGATTTTAGAGATGTAAATAAGACGACTAGGCGCGATAACTATCCTTTACCGAATATAGATTCGATTTTGGATAAGTTGCGCGAAGCTAGGTATATCTCTAAAATCGATCTAAAGAAAGCTTACTTCCAGGTGTTCTTGACTGAAGTTAACCGGCAATTTACAGCTTTTGCTGTGCCTGGCTCCGGTCAATGGCAATTCGTTCGTTTACCCTTCGGATTGAAAAATGCGCCGATGACGTTTTGTAGGTTAATCGGGGCCTTATTCGGACCCGAGGTAGAACCTCACGTTTTCGCGTACTTGGACGATCTGATAGTGGTGACGCAAACGTTCGAAGAGCACCTGAAATGGGTAGAGTTTGTGTTGCGTACGATTGTGGAAGCCGGACTCGAGGTAAATCGTGAGAAGTGTGAGTTTTGTTGTTCGAGTGTGCGTTTCCTAGGTTACCGGCTGGATGCTGACGGATTAAGGCCGGACCCGGAAAGGGTTGAGCCGGTCCTGAACTATCCGGCACCCAAGAATGTGAAAGAGTTGCGTACGTTTTTGGGTATGGTGGGCTGGTATGCACGGTTTATTGAGAAAGAGTCCGAGCTTAAAGTGCCTCTCACGAAGTTGTTAAAGAAAGATCAACCGTGGGAGTGGCAGAGAGAACAAGAGGTTGCGTTTAATGCTTTGAAGAACGCGCTTGTAAAGGACCCTGTGCTTGCTCGTCCGAATTTTTCTAAGTCATTTACGGTCCAAAGCGATGCTAGTGATTACGCCATTGGAGCCGTTTTGACTCAGGAAGATGACGATGGGTTTGAGCATCCGATCGTGTATATCAGCCGTGTCTTAAATCCGGCTGAGAGGAATTATACTACGTCGGAAAAGGAGCGCCTGGCCTTATTATGGGCAATTAAAAAACTGAGGCCATATTTGGAGGCCTATGAATTTGTTGCTAAAACAGATCATAGCGCTCTAACGTGGCTTAAAAATCTTAAAGACCCTACAGGGAGGCTAGCGCGTTGGGCCCTCGAGATGCAGCAGTGGGATTTCGAGATTGTGCATACAAAAGGCGCACTCAACAAGGTTCCTGGTGCTCTCTCTAGAGGGATCGATAGAGAGATTGCGATTGTGGCGAATTTTGAGACGATCTCGGATCCTTGGTATCATGACAGAATGAACGAAATTCAGCGTTGGCTTCGAAAATTTCCGGGATGGAAAGTGATAGATGGAATGCTTTATCGTTATTCTCCTGATGAGATCTTGGATCCGATCTCGTTTGAAGAGGAGGGGTGGAGACTCGTCGTACCAGACGAGTATAGAGTTGGAGTGATCGAGCAGGCACATCGCCACCCGTCGTCGGGTCATCTTGGAATCGAGAAGACTTACGACAGGGTAAAGAGGGAGTATGATTGGCCTGGTTTTTACTACCAAGTGCGTGAATACGTGCAGCAGTGTAGCGAATGCCAGCGCTATAAAGTCTCTCAGGCGGGTCCTCAAGGGCTGATGGGTAAGCGAATCGTGGAGAGGCCATGGGCAGTGGTGGCTGCAGACGTGATGGAGCTGCCTCGTAGTAAGAGCCAATTTAAATACATTTTAGTGTTTCAGGATCTTTTTGCGAGGCGGATTGAGTTGAAACCATTGCGTGCGGCTAACGCGAAGGCAGTGGCGAAAGCTTTTGAAGAGTTGGTGTTATTTAGGTGGGAGACTCCCGAGTTCTTATTGACGGACAATGGTACAGAGTTCGTTAATAAGCATCTCCGGGAGATGTTGGAAGATTTTGGTGTAAAGCATGTGTCACGTGGCGGTTACCAGGTGGCTGATTTCGCCTGGCTCCCAGCCACCACGCGACTGTAGGACTCTCCGCTCTCTCCTCCTTTTGGTTAGTGTAGTCGCGCGGAAAATCCGCGGACGCGGCGGGGCGAGCCTGGGTGCTCGCCGCTATAAGGGACGCGAAAAATAGGAAAAGGCGCGCGAAATAATTACACGGTTATTTTCGTGAAATAAATGATTAATATTTATTATAATTAATTTACAAAATTAACCCGACAATCAACGACCCTATCTAATAACTCTCTCTCTCTCTCTCTCTCTCTCTCTCTCTCTCTCTCTCTCTCCCGACGCGGATGATCGCGCACGCGTTATAAAATATATATTATTTTAAATCTACTTACTCTAACGGCGGCGGCGATCTCCGAATTGGCGGGAAGAAGCTTGTTTTGTTTCGCCAATCTCCAACCCGCAAGGGCGAGATCGAAGCGTCCCAAAATTCGCTTGTTGTCGTTGAACCTTGCTTCACCAATCTCTAACCCGCAAGGGCGAGATCGAAGCGTCGCAAGGTTATTTCCTCGATCCTTCTGCTACAGTGCACCTGCACTATAATGCACCTCTCTCTCTCTCTCTCTTTCAATCTATCACTCTATCTCTCTCTCTCACTCACTCTCTCTATAAACAAAGAACGCGTCACGCGAAAAGGGACGTAGCGCTCCGCTGCGAAACGTCTCGGGAGAAGCCGTGTCCCGAGACACACTAATCTAAATCGTGCGATCGAGCAAGGATCGAGGGCCGATCGCGCGCCTACTTGCCCTCTCCCCTTTATTTTCGCGCAGCCCATTGCCCCCCACTCGGCGCATGGTCAAGGCGGCGAGCACGTGCTCAGTACCGCGATGACCACGGCGAGATACTCGTCGCACATGTAACCACGCCTCCTTATCGCCCCCAAGCCAAGCCGGTTGAGCATACGAATAGGACGTTGAAAACGATGATTGCCACGTTCGTTGAGGCTGATCATCGGCAGTGCGACGAGCACTTGCATGAGTTTCGACATGCAATTAATACGGACGTGCAAGCTAGCACAAAGATCTCGCCAGCGTTCTTGAATTACGGGCGCCACCCACAGCCAGTGAAGAGTTTGCGACGTGAAGTTGAGGGAGAGAAGGTAGTTGTTCGTGCTGACCCTGAGCATTGGCTTGACCGTCTGAAACGATTGGACGTTCTTTGGGATCTCGTGAGGAAGCATAACGATGAATCCCAGGAGCGCAACGCCCGTGCGTATAATCGCAATAAAAGAGGCGCGTCGTTTCAGGTGGGCGACCTCGTATGGAGGCGCGAGAGCACGCTTTCGGATGCTGCGAAGGGAGTCTCCGGTAAGCTGGCACCAAAATATTTTGGTCCCTTCGAGATTAAAGAAGTGCTTGGTGTACAGTCTTTCTTCTCGAAGATGCTGGCCGGAAGACCTCTAAGGTGCATATTCAGCACCTAAAGCGATATATACCACCGAGGCGAGCTAACGTACCGACCGACGAAGTGTCGGAAGTCAGTATCTGTTCTTGTGTCGTGGTAGAGGTTGAGTGTAAGTGTAGTGTTTAGCGTGTTATTAAACAATTTTTCTATTTTTTTTCAGGTGGAAAACGGTGGAGAAATGGAGGGAGACATCCCCGTCGAGCCAGCTCCGGGGGTGGTGGATGGTAAGGGCGATGAGGAGTGCCTCGAAAAGCTGCTCCGGCTGGAGCTGCAAGCTCGCCGGGACAGCGTTCCGACGGATGAGGAGGAGGCAGTGCTCATCAACGCCACGGACGAGGAGATGGAGGTGCCAGAGGTGATGAGTGGCGTGGCCGCATCAACATCTGCGGACCCAGGCCTGCAGACGACGACGCCCGGCATCAGCAATATCACGGCGGTTACGCCGCCCGTGGGTGACGGGCAGGCGGCCGTCGTAGAGATAGCGGTGGCGGCGGTTGAGCCGGCCAGCCCTGTCGTCGAGCCCATGGAGGTTCCGGCAGGGCGAGAAGAGGCCCCGCGCAACATCTTTCCCGCCGGATACGCCGAGGATTTGCATCGGGAGGAGGCGATGCGGCAGAGGCTTATGGTGAGGCGCCGTCTCAAATGGAATCCGCGACGTCAGCTCGAGATGGACTACTACTTCTCGAGCTCGACGCCTGCAGATGAAGATTTTGAGCGCCTCTACAAGGCACTGCCGCAGAAGCCGACTTCAGGCGTACTCCTGCCCCAGCCCACAACATCTATAGAGGGGCCGATCTCGGAGCGTTCCGCGGGAAGAAGAAAGCGGCGGAGGAGGACAAAGAGGGGAGGGCCTGCGTCCGCGTCCGCGATCGCGAGCGCGAGCCCGACTCACCTCACGAAAGAGGAGGAGGTAGGCGCGGGGAGGAGCAGGTAGTGTCCGGCCTCAAGGCCGTGAGTTGCGTGGGGCAGGCAGCCTCGTCTAAGCGCTCCACCGGTCGATCCGCGCAAGCAAGTGATCCCGGTGAGCTGGGGTGGGGCTGCATTTTCCGTGGGAGGATGGATGTGCCCGTTGATCCGGCCGTTGATCCACCACCACGCTCATGCCACCGTTGCTGGCGGAGGGGGCACCATCGCGTCGAGTGTCCCCGGCCCCTGCACTTCGTGTATTGCCACAACTGTGGGCCTTTGGGGGAAATCCTTAACACTTGCCCCCGTTGTGGTGAAACGCATGCAGCGTGGTTGGCGAATATGGGAGTTCGCCGGATCCGGGAGAGCCACCCCCAAACGCATCCCCGCGTGGATGCTGGCGTTGTGCCGAGTGTGGGTATGGACGTGGCGGGGGGATGGGAGGTTTCAGGTGGCGGTAAGGGAGGAAAGCGCCGGCGCCGATCTCCGCGATCAGAGACGGCACCGGCGCCAACGCCGGTAGCCCCGCGCCTGAAGGCCCCGAAGCCCCAGCCACCGCCACGGACGGACAGCACCTCGGTGAAAAAGAGATTGAGTGCGCCGACTCGGGTGGTTTCGGGAGCTAAGGTAGGAGCCACCGTAGCATCGCGCACTCTGGCACCCCACGTTCCGGTAGCGAAGGGAGTGCAAAAGCGATTGGAAACACAGGATCGCGAAAGCGTCGACCTGACGCCGTCAGCTTCATACGCGGAGATCCAGACTGCACGGAGCTCCGCGGCTGATCTGACGGTGGTCGGAATGGGCGCTGAAGCATCCGGTGTTTCCCCTCTGATGCCTCCTGCGGAGACAGCAGGGTCCTTGGAGGCCAGCCCTGTGCAGCCCATGGAAGTGTCCGGAGAGGCATTTGACGACTCGGTGGGAAGCGGAGATTCCGTTTCCCTGGGGCTTGCCCTATTGTCAGGGCCGATCGCCGTGCCTGCCGGAACAGGGATCGAATTTGTACGGATGGCTCGCGCTTTCCAAGAGGCCAGGCTGTTTCTCGGCGAGCTCCGGAGCGCCGAGCCTGCGGATAGAGTGTGGATGCGAGCGGCATTGGCTCGGATATTCCCGGACCACCCGACTCTGCAGTAGAGCTTGCGGAAGAGCGGTAGCGCTGAGTTTGCGAAGGTGGCCTCAATAACACCAGAGGCCACCGCCCCTTCTGAATTCGGTTGCTTGCCCGACTTTGCACGCTTAGCTAGTTTGTGATATTAATTATAAGTAGTAAATTTAGTGTATTGGTGAAGAAGAGTAGCCAAATAAGCGTGTAAGGTTGGCGGCGACCAACCGGATGAATAAACTTGACATCTGGGAAGATGTGAAGTTTAGGGGGGGGTATTGCGACGAGTATCTCGCCGTGGTCACCGCGGTACTGAGCACGTGCTCGCAGCCTTGACCATGCGCCGAGTGGGGGGCACTGGGCTGCGCGAAATTCGGCGCACCGCGGTAATTGTCGCGCGGGAAAGCGCGCGGGCCGCGGCGGCTAATAAAGGGGAGAGGGCAATTAGGCGCGCGATCGGCCCTCGATCCTTGCGTGATTGCGCGATTGCGATCAGTGTGTCTCGGGACACGGCTTCTCCCGAGACGATTAGCTGCGAAGCGCCACGCTTTTCGCGCGACGCGCTATATAGTTTATAGAGAGAGTGAAGTGAGAGAGAGAGAGAGAAGAGAGAGAGAGAAGAGAGAGAGAGAGAGAGAGAGAGAGAGAGAGAGAGAGAGAGAGAGAGAGAGAAGAGAGAGAGAGAGAGAAGAAGAGAGAGAGAGAAGTGCATTACAGTGCAGGTGCACTCGAGTTGAAGGATACGGATAAATAACCTTGCGACACTTTGATCTCGCCCTTGCGGTTGAGATTGGTGAAGCAAGTGTTAGTTACAACAAAGCGAACTTTGGGACGCTTCGATCTCGCCCTTGCGGGTTGGAGATTGGCGGAACAAAAGTAAGCATCTTCCCGCCAATTCGGAGATCGCCGCCGCCATCAGCGTAAGTAAAAATTGAGATAATATATTTTATAACGCGTGTGCGATCATCCGCGTCGGGAGAGTGAGAGAGAGAGAGAAAGAATTATCTAGACAGTGTCGCTCAGTATCGGGATTCGTTTTTGTAATTTTATTATAATAAATATTTATCATTTATTTTACTCAAACACCCGTGTAATCATTTCGTGCGCCTTTCCCATTTTTCGCGTCCCTTATAGCGGCGAGCACCCAGGCTCGCCCCGTCGCGTCCGCGGATTTTCCGCGCGACGATACGACACAAAGGAGGAGAGAACGGAGAGTCCTTCAGTCGCGTGGTGGCTGGGAGCCGGGGCGAAATCAGCCACCTGGTAACCGCCACGTGACAAAATATAAATAAATTTTATCCGATGAGTGGCAGTTCCTTCATTAAATTGCCTGATATTATTTCAAAAAAACACGCTTGTATAAAATAAAGATAATCAGTGTTTTAAATGGGCTATTCTATCAGCATTACACCCACAAGAACTACATGGTGATCGAGTGAATACCTATAGATGATTTGAAAATGAACTCAATTTTGATGGCATTGACTTTCCGGTTACGCTGAAGCAAGTGCATAAATTCGAGAGACAGAATGACGTAACAGTAAATGTATATTTAATGAAAAAATTTACAAACATCTATAAAGTATATCCATATTATGTAACTAGTTTTAAAAAAGAACAACACGTTAATCTTCTACTCGTGCAAGACTACTACATTGATGAAGACAATGAAGATGAGGTTTAAATTGACGATGATACTGCTTTATCCCCAAAAATTCATTATGTATGGATAAAAAACTTATCACGTCTCATGCGTTCTCAATTGACAAAAAGTAAAAACAGGTGTTATTTGTGTGATAGATGTTTACATTTTTCAATACTACCGAAGCACTCAAGAAACATGAGATTGATTGTCGAGAAGTGAATAAATGTAAAATTAAGCTACCTATAAAGCAAAATAATCTTCTTTCTTTTAAAAACTATAACAGAGTTCGACGAATTCCATATGTAATATATGCTGACTTTGAATGTTTGTTAAAACAGGTTATGATTCTCATTTCATAGTTAAAGAACTCGCGACTGCAAGTAATTTTCAGGGGCGTGTGCGATGTTAAAATACACTGGTGTAAAGCTTGAATTGCTAACAGATGTTGACATGCTCTTGTTTATTAAAAGAGGTATCAAAGGTGGAGTAAGCCAATGCTCCAATCGATATGCGAAAGCGAACAACAAATACATGAATGCGGATTACAAGCCTCACGAAGAAAAAAAATACTTGATGTATTTCTATATAAATAATATGTATGGGTGGGTGATGACGCAACCTTTACCAGAGGGGGACTTCACTTGCATAGAAAATGTTAACGTACCAGACTTTTTTTATATTAATATTCCAGACGATCATTCGCATGGTTATATTCTAGAAGTTAATGTAGATTATCCTGAGTCTTCACGATGAGCATAAAGATCTTCCCTTCTGTCCAGAGCATATGGCACCTCCGACTTCGAAGCATAAAAAATTTTTAACTACTCTCTACAATAAAGAGCAATATTTTATACATTACAGAGCTCTTAAGCAAGCTATTACACATGGGCTTGTGTTGAAAAAGATTCATAGAGCTCTGAAATTCAAGCAAAGTACATGGTTAAAGCCCTACATAGATTTGAATACTGAGAAAAAAAAGTAAGCTAGAAACGAATTGATTGCAAGACCTGATTTCCACAACCGATCGATATTTGATAAAAATCTCGTAGCGGTGTAGCATGCTCAAACAGAAATTACTGTGAGTAAACCGATATATGTTGGATTATCTGTCATTGGTATATCTAAAACCCTCATCTATGATTTTCATTATGGATATATGAAAAAGAGAGTTAGCGACAAATATAAAGTCTTATATACTGACATAGACAGCTTAATTTACAAAATTCAAGATTTCAACGTCTATGAAATCATGAGGGAGGACGCAGAAATGTTTGATACATCAGATTATCCGGACGATAATGTATTCTATATACCACGCAAGAATAAAAAAGTTATTGGCATTATTAAAGACGAATGTAATGGAAAGATAATGAAAGAATTTGCTGGTCTTCACAGATGTATGTATGCCCTGGAGATTAAAGGTAAAGAGCCTGTTAAGAAAGCGAAAGGGGTTAAAACCATAGTGATACAGAATACAATCAGCTTTGAAGATTTCCGTGAATGCTTATTTACAGGGAAAACTCTATGTCGTGATCAAAATAATATACGATCGAGACTCCACAAAAAATCTTACATGTTTCAGAATGGATCTAGAAAGATTGAATAAAATCTGTAACAACAATAACAACACTTTCCTCCCGAGGAAAAAAATGAGTGACTTGGAAGTAGAAAAAATCTACATGGTAACTAAAATCAAGTCTGCCAAAACAAGATTTGGCCTTAGCTTGTGGTGATGCTTGATGAGAAATTTCAGGTATTCTTACCAGAGCGAGTATCAAAGGCATTGGAAAATAACGAGAAGATGCTTAAAGAGATGGAAGAGAGAGTGAACAAATACGCTTTAGGTCTCACCTATCTTGGAGACTACAAATTTAAATTTATATAATGTAAACAATGTAAATAATGTAGATTATGTAAATTTAATTTATGTATTTATTAAAAAGAAAAATAGAGAGAAAGTTCATGGAGGAGAAAACAATAGCTAAATAGCCAGTTGTTTTCCACAGGTATAGGCATAGGTGAGGCCCACACCACTTTCTCTTTGTTGATTTTAATTTTCTTTACATCATTGATTTATTTATCCATGAGTTGTGAGAATCATCGAAACCCAACCATTTAGAGTTTATTATTACGTTTCTTAATCACTTTTTTAATGAGATAAATATCTACATACTGCACTTTGGAGAGTTCCTGTTCGTAGAAGCTGCCGCTCACAGGTTGATTCTTGTAATCCTTCAAGTAGTAACTAATTGGATCAGTTTGGTTACTTTAATAATTGTAAAGATCTCCATTGACCACTTAGGTGTATATCCTTTCTCAAAGGCGTGTTTAACTTTACTCACGCGTACTTTATCATTTATCTTAAATTTCGGCTTTTTAATGTGAGGTCTTACTTTGAAAGAGAACCGTTTGAGAATTTCAGCTTCGTTGACAGGAGTTACATCCTTAGGTTTTACTCCAATGGTTCTATGCTTCGTATCATTGTATGATTGTATCAAAGTCTGTAGTATGTCTAACCACTTGTAGTTTCCGCGAAGACTAAACTGTATCCACATTTTGTTTTTTAATGTTCGATTAAATCTTTCGCAAATAGATGCTTTTAGATTACTGTATGTAGAGTAAAGATTGATTTTGTATTTTTTCATGTAAAATTAATTAATTGTAAAATTCCTTGTCTCTATCAGTATGTAGATTTTTCGGTATTCTATCTTTACGCAGTATAGATTCCATTACTATAGTAACATCTTTACCAGTTTTCTGTTTTATAGCTACACTCCAGACATACTTTGAGAATATATCAATAATTATATAACATATATTTGAAACCTTTATTCTCTGGGGAATACGGTACCATCTAAACCAAATCAGCTTGCCACGTTTCATCGATCTCTCTCACATCAAACTTACGACGCGGATAGTTTCGACGAGCTGGCTTATGTAACGCCTCGACTAGTGCTCTTTTTTGCTCCAAGCGTTGATGTTTGCTATTCAACGTTTACTGAATTAATGTTTTGAGATATACTGAATATATTTCTATAGTGTGTATATCATCGTTAATATTTTTTAATTTTATAACTATTTCATTTGTATGAGCTTCTATGATATCATACAAATTATTATAATCAGTTCTCAATATATACGTAATATCCAACAATCTATTGACTTCAATTGAAATTATCCTTTGTAATGTGTCTACATTTACTGCTTCATCTGAGTTATTAGGCGAGGCAAGCTTACAGAGCTAAGTTCTCTAAGTCATACTGACCATCGACAGTGATTTTAAAACCTATGCCCGGAGAACCACGACTACCTTCGTTTTTCTTCTTCAAACTACGTCCGAACACGTTAACGCTCATGATTGAAATGAATGAATATACGTATCGATCAATATATATAGCCTGCCTCACGAATTTCTTCTATTATCGAATGAATCTCATTGGTTTGACTATAATTACCAGCTGCTCTCTCAGCCATTAATAGACGTAGCCTATCTACTAGTTCGTTCGGATCATCCCAATAGATGTAATCGATCCTTGTATCGCGTCTTGCGATTTTGAATGGGGGCAGTTTTAATTGACCACCTCCTTTAGATGCAGCTTTTCGTTTCATCAATGTATTTGATACAGTAAAAAGAGGAAGAATAAAATCAGTATATTTTGTATTGCTATTGTGTATGCGAATAGGCTCATCAGATCTGAAAAGTTTCTTGTGCGCGCAGGATAATTCAAGAATTTCTTTATATTTCACTAAATCATTAGATGTAATTAATTGTCTATTGGGATATTTAGATACGAGTAAGTCTAGTAATCCTTGCATTTTTACAAATTTTTTATTACTTAATATTATATGAGTATCGTTAAAAAAGATTCGCGAATCCCCAAACATAAATCCATCATTTTGTTGTCGCACTCCATAAATTTTATCTAGATTTTTGTTATATCTTAAATCAAGCATGAGTGTGTTGGTTTTTTCTGAAGAAGTATCTCGTTCACCTTCTTCTTCTTCTTCTTCTTCTTCTTCTTCTTCTTCTTCTTCATCAGCTGCCTCAAAGTCAGTTATTTCTCCTTTGAGTTGTGTTATATTATCATTATGATTCTCAAATTTATTTGTATCGTTGAGTGTACTATTTAATGAAAAAGTATTATTGATATCTTCGTTTAAATCGGAATCAATACTAGCCTTATCAATCTTCCAATTCTCTGCCGGTTCCTTCTTTGAAACGACGTTATTTTTATCGTTTTCCTCAATTTTCGTCGTAGTACGTGCAAGGAATTTTTGAAGAGGATCTACTATTGGTTTAAACGTTTCTCCTGCGACTTTCTCAAAATTTTCTTTACCAAATTTCAGGAGGTTGTATTTACGTTTCACCGCATTTCGAGCCTTAATTAATTGCTGAAGAACATTCTGTTTAGCCTTTAAATTGTTCATGTTGACGCTGCGAAAGTTGACAGCAGACTGCTTATTAGACATTATATAGACCCTATATTTATAGCAAAGATGTCAAATCCTTTTCTGTATCGACAATTGTTGATTGAACTAGCTTTCTTAATCGTTAAGAATCCATGTTTATCAGCTAATCAACATTTTGAGCACAAATTTTTAAAATTGGTATATGTCACATCAGACTTGACGCGGTCATTGTACACATGCTTCGGATTAACATCATTGTAAGGGTAACGCGCGCAAGCGAGCGTCGAGGTCGTCGAGACTACGGCCCGCGCGTATGTCTATTGCGGCTCGTACATGAAGTGCGCACGAAGTAATGCTCATTGTACACACTCGCAAAAGTATTAGAGTCTGTGGATCGAATAAATAGCCCGATCCAGCGCCGAAACGCTCTCTCTCTCGTTCGGGCCGGGCCAGCAGCCTCACCTGCCGACCAGCCCTGCCCTGCGGCTTCAACCCACGGCGCCGACCCTGGCTTCGCCCACGATTCTCGACACCGAATCGACCTAAGCGGACACCCGCCTCTCCCCGTCGGACCACGGACAGAGCTGAACCGCGGCACCTCGAGCCACTCTTCATCCCGGAGGGATTTTTGGGATAGCGACGCATCCTCCGAGAGCGTCACGAAAATACGGCGTCTCGAAAGGCCGGCCCACGAGCAGTCGCCGAGCGAGAACAGCCAGCGACCAATCCTTGGACAAGGACCGAAAAGATAAGTCCATCGACGGCGACCGCAAATCTCTGTTAGTTGCGTCCCGAGCATTACCGCCCTCCTCTACTGCCGGTGAACTTTAAGCCGCGTTTGTTCGTTATCGTATAGCGCGATCGGATCCGCATAGGGTTCAGCTCGAGCGCGCTTGCTGAAAGCAGTGTTTTTTGTAATTGCGGCTATTATAAATATATGTGACGAGAATTGAAATATAATAAATTAATATTAGACAGTTTATAATACCCGTCATTAAACCTTGACTCAATCACCTCATAGCTCCTTTTCTGCACATAAAATAGTAGAGAATTTTACATCATCTTATCGAAATATAACTAGTAGATTAACATTATCTTTCACAAGATGTTTAGGTACATAGGCGTACGTCTGGCATAAGTAGAAGCAGTCAACATTCTTATGTTTTCCCATGCAGAAATAGGCTCTGATATAGTTCTGTTTTTCACAAGTTACATCATCGCAGATCATAATCGGATTGGGGTAACGCTTTCTCGGGGGCTATTACAAAATCATTCTCGCTAAACGGGAAATATTGAATACATTGAATACATGTAAATGTTTTCGAATCTCAATCCATTGGGATTCGTTATTAGAGTTAGAAGACTATTGGTTTTACCGCAGTTCGATGGGCTACAGAAAACTGCTCGAATACTGTCAGGAAGTAGTGGTCCATGTCGCTTTCTCGTACATTTACCTTGCTTAACGATACTGTCAAAATTGACTATCGGAAGCTTAACGGTTTGCTCCATGAAGTTCATGCTTTCACTACGAGAGTTCGCTTCTAACTGAGCTGTAGACTATAAACAGATGCTTATATAATTTTTCTCAGTTTTAATCAAGCCTTTGAGGTGTCATGATCATACATACACACCATGATCAACATCCAGATCGTCCTCGGGATCGTGGTATCGTGAACTCTCTAATTAATAAACTTCCATTTGAACTTCATTTACCAGGATATCAATACTGCGGACCTGGTACTAAACTAGCTAAACGCTTAGCCCGAGGTGATCTTGAAATAAATTCTCTTGGTAGAGCTTGCAAAGAGCACGACATAGCTTATTCACAGAATCGTGAAAACGGCGTAATTCGAAAAGCTGCCGGTAAAGTTTTAGCTAAACAAGCTTTGGAGAGAATTTTAGCTAAAGACGTTGATATTGGTGAAAAGGTTGCAGTTTATTCTGTATCGAATATCATGAAATTAAAGTCTAGACTTGGGATGGGTGTAAGAAAAAGAATGAAGAGATCAACTACGAAGCTCAGTAAAATTATCAAGGCTGCTTCTGATTCGATTAGCTCGAGTAAAAATTCTCGAGAAGTTATGCTTTCAGCCTTAAAAGATGCTCGCATTGCTGTTAAAAAAGCTGCTAGAAAAAACAATATAATTATTCCACGAGTCTTACCGATTAATTCTAAAATTGGGGGATTTCTATCTTTTCTCGTACCAATTCTTGATGGTTTGAGTGCAGCTGTGCAATTGCCGGTGGTACAGCGAGTATCGTTAAGACAATTAATGATGCTAGCGCTGCAAAGCTGCAATTGGAGGAGTCATGAAGACACAATAAAAAGATGGAAGATGTTTCCTTCGGTAAAGGTTTGTTTCTAAAATCTTACAAGAGAGGATTAGGTCTTTATTTGAAACTTTATTCATGAAATGGATTAAGAAAAGAAAAAAAAAGATCCTCGATGTAAGATTACCACGTCGAGCTGTCACCGATATTGATATTTTAAAATATGCTGAGAAGCTAAAAATTCTTTACTTTCGAGGTGTATTTATGAGAAATGCGTTACCGTCTGGTGGACCGTTATATAGAGAATCAGCTGTAGTAAATCTAGATGATGCTAATGGTCCAGGAACACATTTGGTAGCGTATCGCAAACGTGGCAATGATGTAGTTTACTTTGATAGTTTTGGAGATCTACAACCACCTTTAGATTTACTATTGTACTTAAAAGTTGCTGAAATCAAATATAATTATGAAATATATCAAGACTACAATTCCTTCAATTGTGGACACCTTTGTCTCAAGTTTTTATCAAACAAATTATATAAAGCATGAAAAGGGAAGCATTCAGTCATTTCATTGCGAGCTATCATGGAAAGCTCATTGACATTAACTCTATCAGGTGCAACTTCGGTATTAGAAGCAGAATTCTTTCCTCCAATTGAGTTATTACCATATAAAAATTACATTTTCGGCTTAGTTGAACTTCTAACCTTCAACTCAATACCTAATATTGATATAGATACTAATAAATTGTACGTCGGTAAGGAGGTAATTGTTTTACCTATAGGTAGTTACGAAATCAAAGATATAGATACTTATCTTCAAGAGATACTCTTTCCCAAAGGTGTTTCATTTAGTTTAAAGCCTAATAATAATACACTGCGTACCATTATCAAATGCAATCACGATATCGATTTTCAATCTATTAATTCTATTGGTCCATTGCTCGGATTCACTCAAAGAGTGCTCACAGGAAATCTAAGACATAGCTCAGACCTGCCTATATCTATTCTTAATGTCAACACTGTTCGAGTGGAGTGCAATATCACATCAGGAGCCTATATCAACGGTCATCAGGATCATACGATACATGAGTTTTTTCCTGCAGTACCACCAGGATATAAGATCATTGAAGTACCGTCTCAAGTCATTAATCTTCCAGTCACTGTCCGTAGCATTAGTCATCTACAATTGCGCATAGTCGATCAGAACGGAAAGCTGATCAATTTTCGTGGAGAAATAATTACCGTTAGATTACATCTTAAACAAGTGTAGCACAATGGGGATCGTTTATAATACTAAAGTTGGTAGAGGGTATATAAGCAGACCAACATACAATCGACCCATCAGTCATCAAAGTGCTTCCAAAGCATTAACACGGAGAAACATTTAGTTTCTAAAAAGTCTAAACTTAAGAGTAGTCGGCGACCTTCTTGTGTTGTTTATTCTTGTGTTGTTTGTGTTGTGTTGTTATTCTTGTGTTGTTTTTCGACAAATAAACATGGACGAAATTCTAAACATACAGTCTCCCGTAACTTTCGATGAGTCTCTAGCTCATTACGAACTTCATCCTTCTCAGCCTTATACCGCTTCATCGTACAATAATTGTGACGAGATTCGAATTGCTATTTAACATCAAGATCTATATCTTCTTCCCTCGCAAAGTATGCTACATATTTGTGGAAGACTCACAAAGTTGGACGGAACTATCGCAACTCATACTGCATTTGTAAACAATGCATTTTGTCACATGTTTAAAGGAAATACGTTACGAAATGAATGTGGTAGAAATCGACAAGTGTAAAAATGTCGGCTTAACTACTGTCATGAAAGGATGGCTATGGCTTTGTCCAAGTCAGAGCATCTTAGTGGAAAACGCTGGGTGGCTCGATGTTGCTGAAACTCAAAGCTTGACAAACGATTAGGAATACTTTGATGTCACAATTCCATTGAGCATGATTCTCGGATTTACCGAAGATTATCGAAAAGTCATAGCGAATGTCAAGCATGAACTCATATTAATTAGATCGAGAAATGATTTGAATGCCGTTATTCAAACTGGAGCGCGAGATGAAAATAATACAGTGATTTTCGAAAAATTCAAGATAGAACTAACGAGAATCGAGTGGTTGATGCCTTACGTCATAGCATCAAATATTTACAAAATTCGTCTGTTGAATTACATATCGAAGAATAAACCAATCAGTATGAGCTTCAGAAGCTGGGAGCTATACGAGTATCCAGTACTGCCATCTTCACTTCTACGCAGAACGAAGTATTGAAGAATGCTCCCGTCGATGTACGTTTGGAGTTTGAATCACGAGATAATTTTCCGGCAAATACGTCCGCTTACTGTCTCATTCTGCATGATCGCATCATTCAATACAATCCAGTCAACGGTGATGTAAAAAAACTCGTATAAACTTGTATAAACAAATGCTTAACTAATGATTGACTAGTGGTTAAACTCGTTTAAACTTGTTAAACTTATGGTTAACTAGTGATTGACAAGTGATTTACTAATGATTGACTAATGCTTAAATAATGATTAAACTCATTTAAACTGCTTTGTATTAATGATTAAGATAAGAGAGTATAAATATCATTACATTGAAGTATACTTCATCATTTGCACTTTGAACGTCGTTGTGATTGTCATCCTCACTGATAAAGAAAAAAATGGGTGCTAATTCGAGTAGTATTAATTACAAAGCACTTCCAAATTCTAAAAATGAAAAAGAAGAAGAAGAAGAGAAAATGAAAGAAATATCAAAGTGGAAATCGTATTCAACCAAAACAAAATCCTTTCCCAAATCTAATAACTATAGAAGCTTTTGATTATAAAAAATGTTCATCTAGATGTAAAGTAGAAGTAGGTAATCATAAAAATTTCATCTAAGCGGTATCTCGCTACTTTCAAGCGCGCCTCAATTCTGGCCCAGTTGGGTTAGTCGTACAACTGTGTAAAAAGGGGAATTAAATGGATCGTGTGTTGGTTCTATAAAATTTCTTTTATCAAGAATAAAAAATATTAATAATTATTAGTAAATTAATATCCTTTTAATCGTTAATTGTAATATATCTTATTTAACGAATAAGTAATAAAAATTAAATAGATTGTAGATTTTTTATATTAAATTTTTCTTAATGAATAATACAAAATATCAATTCATTTGCAACTAAATCCATATTTGTCAAATCTTCTGTTATAATATACCTCATTTAACGAACAAATAATAAAAATTAGACGAATTATATTAATTATGTATTAAATTTTATTTAATCAATAATTGAAAATATTAGCAATTATTGCTAAATTAATATCCTTATAAACCTTAATTTTTATATACCTCAATCAACGAATAAATAATAAAAATTAAATAGACTGTGCTTTTTTTATATTAAATTTTTTTTATCAACAATACAAAATATCAATTCTTTTGCAAGTTAATTCATATTTGTCATATTATTTGTTATAATATACATGATTTAACGAAAAAATAATAAAAATTAAACAAAGTTGTAACGTCGGTGATCGAAAGTTTAAATACATAGATGTACATGTATATATATAGGATGTATGAATGCCCCGGTATCGCGTATACAAATACGGAATTCGGCGACGAATTGTCTCCGCGCCGAAACCTCGCTCTCTCCGTTCGGGACCGCCGACCGAGTAACATCACGCAAGGTACTCTGACCTCCCTTCACGAGCCCAACTTCGATGATAGGGAGCTTCTCATAAACTACAGTCCAGTCTACAATCAGGACAAAGAAAGCGGCAGCATCCCCACGAAAAGGAGGACCTGCTTCTACGCCACGGTCCCGCACGGTTGAGCCGACGCATCCCTACAATCGACGCAACGTATGTCCACGATCGACTCAAAGGATCCCATCGTCTTCGAGCCGACTCCTCACCACAGTTAGCGGTAATGCACCCATATTTTGTTCACGAGCTGTAAAATCGTCAATTCGGCATTCGTTCCTTTTTATGACGCTTCTGATCCGCAAGCGTATTTTCGCGACATAGACACGTATTAAATTGTCCATAATCGTAAACACTTGTCCATGTATTATTTTATCCTCCCTACCAGTTGAAGGCTAATGCTTAAAATTTTACATTGGCGCCCGAACAAAAGGATAATAGTTCATCTCATTAGTTGTAGAACCTTGAAAAATAAATAATTAAATTTAATTTTAGTTTTATCATAGCACATCTATTGGTAGTTGAGAGTATTGTAATGCATGGCCAATAGCGAATATAATTATGTAACAAAATCGGAGCGTGCAATTCGTAAGCGTGTAACTAATAATAATAATAACAAGAGTCGTACGAAAACTAATTCAAAAATGGCTTTCGTGTCACGAGACACAGAGAACGAGCGAAATCAACAACGCATTAACAACAATAATGAATTGGAACATTTACGAGCTGCTTTTGAAGAACAATCAGCTTTAAAAAACCAGAACAGGAGTGAGAAAGACTTCGAATTGAGCTTATGGTAATACAACAGACTGAATCTGAACGTGTCACCCAATTTGATATATAACGTATCATCGGCGAAAATGAAGAATGTCAAAGGCTGTGTGCATAGCTCCATACTTTGTGCCAAAATATTTCTGCGAGTAATCAAGAAACTCAGCGTACACAGACCGACTCAATCAACAGTCGACAACATAACGCGATAACTTGTAATCAATCGAATATAAGTACTGCGGAGATTTGTTATATTATGGGTACACTAAATCTAAATCAAATTGAAATTAAAAATCCTAAATTCAGAGATGAAAGTGATAAAAATCCATTAGAGTTTGTAGAAAAGTTGGAAAAATTTTTTAACGTAAAAAATATTCAAAATTACAATACAATTATTAATGTTAGAGTATTCGCTCGAAGGCAGAGCAAGATCATGGTTTAACTAAAAAAACTTCATTTCTTATGATCAATTTAAAATAGAATTCAAAAATGAATTCTATTCGATACCGATACAGGTAAAAATTAAACAAAATGGTCAAATGAAAAATTCACGGGAATCGGCAAGAAATTACAAACTTACTATTATCTAAAAGTAAAAGAGGCGAGCTATGAGCAACCGGTTCTATCGGAATATGAAAAAAAATATTTAATTATACAACAATATCCAGGATGGGTAAAAGCAATATTGGCCTCAATAAATTTTAAAGACTCAAATTCTATCGCGCAAATACTTGCTAATTTAGACGTAGTATATCATGAGGGACAAATTGAACGTAATAATAATCGACAGTTTACATCGTATAATAGAAATACACTAAACACTAGTACACGAAATATAAAAGTACATTAAAATAATATGAATCACCGATCGGATGGTCAGAGATATTGATTCTTATTATTCGGCTCGCAGATTATATAATCCTAATTATATAACACCGCGGAATGACAGATATCGATACAATAGTCCGACATATAGACCTAGTACTTATAATAATAATTCACGTGAGTAATTTTCGTAATACAACATGTGAAACAAATAATTTAAGCTCAAATAGAACGCGTTGAGTATGGGTCCTACAGCGTGTCCGAAGCCCTATGAATTTATTACAGATCTAAAAGAAGGAATAGATAAAATAGAGGACCCAGTACCTAATGATAAAATACGCGATATTCTCGAATCTTGTGACGGAGGCTTCGGATCACCTGTAGCACGGCGGCATGTTATTAAACAGATGCTCGAGGCTCCGTCAGAGCGGCGCGTGCGCTAATCCCCGGGCTGTTTGGCGCGAGGGATTAGCGCCAATCGCCGGGTGATTGACAGGTGGTCGGGCAGTACGGTTTCCCGCGCGGACCCGAACATCTCGATCCGCCGCGTTTCCCGGAGTGTTATTACAATAAGAGCGCAAATCTCTCTGTGCGCGGTAGTGCAGTGCATATGGCTGTATTAGAGTCAGAGTTTAGGCCTGCCGGAGCCTTTCGCCCGCCTCTACCAAGGAACATCCCGGCCCGCCCACATAACACCAAGGGCAGTTGGCCAGAGGCGAGGGCGCAAAAGGTGACGCAACTAGGCGGCACCCCGTACCATCCCGGATCAGCCGTCAGCAGCGCAGCCTCCCGGAGCGAGAGGGCGATTCCCCAGCACCACCAGGGGACCGGGGCATATCTACGGCGGCCTTCCCGATCCCGCAAAGCACCAGAAGAGAGAAGAGAGGAAAGCATCGGGACCGGAATTTTCCCCCCGGCCGCGAATAAATGTTATTTTTCTCCGAATCCCTGTATTATTTATTATTGCGTATTCCCTCCCTCCGCAATCTCGACCGCATCGACCGCCGCGAGGTTTGCTACCCGGGGCTAGCCCGGCCGGGTCCCCTCCGGGGTGACCTCGAGCCTGTGCAATGGGCAGACGGGCGCGACCGGAGAGTGGCTGGTGCTGCGGGCCCCTCCGAGGCTTGTCGGCCTCGAGGTGGAAGCACCACGTCACAATCTCCACAAGTATTATTAAATATTATTGATGCGCGTCATTGAGAAATTTAGTTATTTAAAAATTATTTATTTTGTTTGAGCCAATTAACTCTAATAAAATACGAACAAATAAACAAGGTGAACAGACATTTTTGTATTTAATTAACGAATCGACTAACGTTAGTGAAAATAGTGTAATATATAATAACAGTAAAATAAAAGTATATGAGAAGATTGACTCAATCGCGTTTAATAAACTAATAATGTTAAATGATAGTGAAAAACAAAAATTCAAATCATTACTAGAAAAGAAAAAAAATCTTTTTATAACAAAACCTGGTTTTATAAAGGCTACGAACATAAAATTTATGACGAACTACCCGACAGGAGCCCGCCGCGAGATTCGGGAGCGCGAAGGTGGAGAGTGTTTATACCGCACGGGGAGTAAACATAGCACGGGCCAGTTCGGACGTCAAGCTGTCCGCGGCTTTTCGGAAAGGAGGCGGCCGAGCAATATCGCCGAGTAGGCCCTAGGCGACGGAGCATGCATCCGACAGCGATCCGCGGCCTGATAGTCGGCGTGCGAGAGTCGATCCTCGCGTCCCGCGCGCCTACCATCCGTGTCGCTAGCCCCGCGCGCCTACGTCCGTGCCACGAGGCCCGCACAATAAGTCGCCGCACCAGCGTGCGAGCATCCAACGACGATCCGCGGTCTAGGAATCGGCGTATTCTTTTAGTCCTTAAACTTGAGTTACCTAAATTAACAATTAAATATTAAAAATTAAATAGATTATACTTTTTCTATTAAGGTTTTTTTATTCAGTAATACAAAATATCAATTCATTAACAAGTTAATTCATATTTGCCAAATTTCTGTTATAATATACGTCGATTAACGAATAAATAATAAATATAAAAGAAATTATACTCCTTATGTATCAAATTTTATTTAATCAATAATTAAAATGTTAGCAATTATAACTCAATTAATATTCTTACAATCCTTCGTTTTTATTATATATAATCATTATATAATAAAAATTAAACAAATTGTATTACGTATCCATTAAATTTTATTTAATCAATAATACAAAATATAAGAAATTAATATCCTTATAATCGTTGACTGTAATACAGCTGAATTAAAAACTAAATAATAAACATTAAGCAAATTGTATTAGGTATCCATTAAATTTTCTTAAATCAATAATTCAAAATACTAGAAATTATATCTCAATTAATATCCTTATAATCCTTCATTGTAATGTACCTCCATTATCAAATAAATAACAAAAATTAAACAATTGTATTACGTATTCATTAAATTTAATTTAAACAATAATACAAAATGTTAGGAATTCTAACTCAATTAATATTCTTATAATCCTTAATTGTAATATACATCCATTATCAAATAAATAATAAGCATTAAATAAAACCTACTTTTGTCTATTGAATTTTCATTACTAAATAATTAAAAATATTAGAAATTATAACTCAATTAATAGCCTTATAATCCTTAATTGTAATATACCTCTATTATCGAATAAATAATAAAAATTAAACAGATTGTATTAGGTATCCATTAAATTTTATTTAATCAATAATTCAAAATATTAGCTGTTATAACTCAATTAATAGCCTCATAATCCTTAATTGTAATATACCTCCATGATCGAATAAATAATACAAATAAAACAAATTGCATTACGTATCTGTGGCGTCCACACACGCGCGCGCGCGCGCGCGCGCGCTTATACACGCACCTAAGCACGGAAGGCCGAAAGCAAATTCGAGCGGCGGACAGCCGGAGCAACGCCGCTCGCCTCCCGCTTTACTCGGGTTGTCAGCAGCCCTCATGAAAGGCTGAGCGCAAGTCCGGCAGACGGCTAGGGGTTTTTCCCGGGCAGCTCCGATAGAACGGCGGGGCCCGGTTAGCCAAGGAGAGCCCGACGCGCCTAACAGGACCGACACCCAGGTAGGCATACACGCCGACCCTGGGACGCGCCGGAGCGGCCGGACGGCGGCCGATAGCGGAGGGCCGACGACAGGAGGAAAGCCTTGTCAGATTCGCTCCGTCTAGCGACACGAACGCATCGTGCTCCCGCCAGTGACGTCGCCGCAATATACGCATTATTAACCACGGCCTCATTTATTCCTCCGCACCTTATCCCTGCGCCCGAACGCACCAAATCTCAAATATCCATTAAATTTTATTTAATCAATAATTTAAAATATTAGAAATTATAACTCAATTAATATCCTTATAATCCTTAACTGTAGTACACCTGAATTAACAAATAAATAATAAACATTAAATAGATTGTACTTTTGTCTATTAAATTTTCATTAATCAATAATACAACATGTTAGCAATTCTAACTCGATTAATATCCTAATAATCCTTAATTGTAATATACCTCCATTATCGAACAAATAATAAAAATTAAACAAATGTATTACGTATCCAATAAATTTTATTTAATCAATAATACAAAATGTTAGGAATTATATTTCCATTAATATCCTTATAATCGTTAACTGTAATACAGCTGAATTGAAAATAAATAATAAAAATTAAATCGAGTGTGCTTTTGTCTATTGAATTGTTCATCGGGTCGCTTAACCTCTGGTTAAACACCCGTTTTTAAATGAAAGGAAGGGAAGGAAAGTAGGGAGAAATAAAAAATGCACACTTGAGCCAGCTATAATTATATTCGGCTCAGTAGGGGAGAAAAAACCGCCGAAACGGTAAAAAAACCTCGCCTGAAATTATACAGAAAAGAAAAGGGGAAAGGCTCTAAGAAGAGCGACAGAAATATAGCTCGTGCACAAGCCCTTACGTAGTATCGCCTCGTGGCGATCGCCGCTGGTCCGCGCTCGCCGGGCTCGTGCTCGTCGTCGGAGGAGCCGCCCGATCCGCAATGCCGCCACGTGGCCGGCGCCGCAAACGAGGTTAGCCGCACGCTCTCTCGTGAAAATAATCCTGAAGGCACGCGCGTGTATTCAAAGATAGCCCGAACCTCGGCAAGGTAGCCCGTGGGGGCTGCGCAGGTATGTGATGTCGACGGATTCGGTGAAAAAAGGCCGCGACTGAATTTCAGGCTACAGAGGCACGTGGGCGACCACTTGTCTATAGCTGGTTCAGTGCAACACTGACTGCGCGCCCGCTGGTGCGCCGACGCGACGCCGCGCGCATGCGCTCTCTGCCGCTGCAGAGCGGCCGGCGACTGGCTCGCGTAATCCGTTGTTTCGCTACGAATAGGTTACATACTGTCCCGGCGTGATCATCGACGTCGTGACAACATACGCACATTCACTCTCTCTCTCTCTCTCTCTCTCTCATCTATGTACGACTGTACAGACTCCCCCCGTTGCGAGAGTGGAGCGAGCAAACTTCATCCCGCACTGTTGCCCCGAGGCTGTGTCACGCTACGTTTCAGCACGCCGTTGCTCGTTTTCACGGAAGCAACGTGTGTGTGGCCGTCGTCTCCAGGGTGAACCGCGATCAGGCGACCCAAACGCCACTGCATACAAGGTTGCGCCTTGTCGATGAGGATGACGACATCGTCCCGTTAAAGCTGACGCGTTGTGTCACGCCATTTCTGGCGCTTCTGAAGCTCGCTCAGATATTCGAGCTGCCATCGCTTCCAGAAATCCTGCCTGGCCTTGGTAATGAACCGCCACGAAGAAAGCCGGTTGCCTGAAACTGCCAACAAATTTGACTCTGTCAACGAGTTCAACGGACGTCCTACCCACAAATGCGTGGGAGTGATTACGAGGGGATCGTTCGGGTCCGAAGAAAGGGGACATAACGGACGCGAATTTAAAATCGCATCGATCTCGATAGCCAGCGTGTTAAACTCTTCGAACGTGAGAAGCTGGTTTTTTACGACGCGTCGGAAGTGGTGTTTGAAGGATTTAACGGGCGCTTCAGGCGAGGTGAATTAAAGTGCCACCTGATTTTGCGTTCTACGGCACGTCGGTAGGAATTCCCCGGCGGCTAATGAATCAGCGTAGCGCGCCGAGAAATCCTTCCGTGGTCAAATCGCTGACCACTTCGATGTGTACGGCCTTCGTGACCATACAAACAAAAACGCATCCGTAGACCTTTACGCTGGACCTATTGTATAGCTTCTTTTCCTTGATGAAGATCGGATCAAAGAAGTCGGCGCCGGTTTTCTCGAACACCGGAGCTTCGCGTACCCTAGCGTCGGGACGGTCGGTCATTTTGGGTTGTATAGCGCGCGGTTTGAATCGTATGCACCGTGTACATTGCTGAATGATTCTCCGTGCCTGGTTTTTTCCGTCGTTTAACCAGAAACGGTGTCGCAGTGCATAGAGCGTACTCTGAATTCCGGCGTGGAAATTCCGTTCATGCGTGTCAGAGATCAATAGATCTGTGACTTGATGCTTAGTCGGGAGGATTATAGGGCGCTTTGCCTTGTTAGGCAGTTTGGAATGGTGAAGCCTACCTCCTACGCAAAGTAAACCGCGTTCGTTGATGAATGGATCAAGCACTGCCAAGCGACCCTGTTTGACTGACTTGTCAAGAGAAAGAAGCGCGATCTCGTGGCTAAACTGTTCCTTCTAGATGATTTTTATGATCTGCTCCTCTGCAATTCCTCTCCAATTCCTCAACAGTCAACGACTTGCGCGACTTGTCCTCTCGACGTGTCCGTGTGCCAAAACGCAAGCACCACGCCACAACACGTACCATTCGAGAGTAGGAAGAGAATCGAGAGAGGAACGATTCATCCGTAATTTCGGTAACTAAACACGTTTTTGATTTGACTCCCGGGAGCGCCATGGGTGCGAGATCCGGTTGACTCGGCCATGTGCTCGATGGTTGAGAAATCCAAAGTGGTCCTGTAAACCACATACTATTTTTCACGAACTCTGCGGGGAGCTTTTCCCTGAAGAGTGCATCGGCCGGGTTATCTGCAGTCCTCACGTGTCGCCACTCGAGGGCCTTGGTGAGGGACTGAATTTCCGCTACGCGATTCGTTTCAAAAATCTTAAACTCACTCGGAGCCTTTCTCAACCAATTAATACGATCATGGAATCAGACCAAAATACGGTCTGATCAATCTTGAATTCAAACGCGGAGATAGAATCGCGATACAAACGTGCGAGGGTTAAGGTAGCACTTAATTCCATACGAGGAATCGTTATCTCCTTCATTGGAGCGACGCGATTTTTCGCGCAGGCTAGCTGAACACGAATCTGTCCTTTGCGCGTTATTGACCTAATATACAAGCAAGCCCCGTAGCCTACCTTGCTTGATCGCAAAAGCCGTGAATCTCGATTCGAACGGGATTGAGGGCGAGCAGCTTACGGTCAATCGAGACCTCGCGCAAAAGGCTCAGCTGACCCGCAAATCAAGACCAGGACGTGTGGAGCGCTTGGGGGACGGATTCGTCCCAATTGATCCTAGTTTTCAGGCACTCCTGCATAAAGGTCTTCGCGTGCAGGGTGACTGGACCTAATAGCCCAAGAGGGTCGAAGATTTTAGAGATCCTAGAGAGAATCGATCTCTTGGTGATTCTCTCCTTGGGATCTAACTCTAATATGTGGTAGAAGATCGTATCCTCTTTCGAGTTCCACGCAGTACCTAAAGTTTTGAGCACAGCGTTTTCGTTGACCACGTGCTCAATGCCTAATTCGCGGATGTCGCTGGTCCGTGGTTCGATGCCCATTGACTGATATTGAACCCGCCGCGTTTTAATAGAGCGATCGTCTCGTCCCGAATTTGTTTTAAACGACGTACGTCATTCGCGTCAGTCAGTAAGTCGTCTACATACAGGTCTCGTTTGAGTACCTGAGCCGCGAGTCGGAACTGAGACCCTTCGTCTTCCGCGAGCTGCTGTAACGTTCGGATAGCGAGATAAGGGGCCGAAGACACCCCGAACATTATGGTATTTAATTGAAACGTCTTCGTTTGTCCGTCTTGGTACCAGAAAAGCTTCTGGTACTTTCGGTCGTCCGGATGTAGGAGAATTTGCCGGTACATTTTCTCGATGTCGGCAGTCATGACGTAAGCGTGAGTCCTGAAGCGTAGTAGATGCTCGAAGAGCTTGTACTGTATCATAGGACCTACTAGCAGCTTCTCGTTCAGTGAGATCCCCTTACTGGTTTTGGCGGAGGCATCGAATACGAGCCGCAATTTAGTCGTTGCGCTTGACGACTTTATGACAGCGTGGTGAAGCAAATAATACCCGTCGTCACTTTCGTCCTCAACTACGGTCATGTGCCCTAACTCAAGGTATTCGCGCATTACCTTGCTATATTCGGTTTCGAGGGTCTTATTGGCCTTTAACTTTCACTGGGTCGCAAGAAAGCGTTTAAATGCTTGTGACCTCGAGTCACCAAGCTCGCGTTCATCGGTTTTAAAGGGGAGCCTAACGACGTAGCGCCCATCTTGGCTCCGCGTTGTGGTACTGCGGTAGGCCACTTCGTACCGATGATCCTCGACGGCCAATGGGAGATCGCCCCTAACCTCTTCTATTTCCCACAAACTAGAGAGCTGGCGGTTCAACTCTGCTAGATGACAAGATGCGGCTGGTTTTTGGGACGCATCTGGCAAACCGCCTGCGACAACCCATCCAAAACGCGTTTTTTGGAGAAACAGATCGCAATTCCCGTGCGAGAGATCGATCTAACCGACAGAAAGTAGGGACACAGTTGCGCCCGATCCGATCAGAAAGTCGATATTCCCTGGAATGTGGAATTGCGGATCTGCGAGTTTAATATTGGAGGGGATGCGCAGCTGTTCTCTCGGGAACGGTTCGGCGGGTACGGTGCCCGTGATTTTAGGGACCGTTAAGAACCGAGTTAAGAATCGAGTGAATAGTCGCATCGATCAGGTTACGAGATGTTGTAACCATTGAATCGATAGCGCCTATCACGATTTCGCACGCGCGCTTGGGGCTTTTTATCTTCCGGGCAAACTTCTCCGTCATGAAGTACGCAGTGGCGCACGTGTCCAATAAGACACGCGCAGTCAGAAACCCATCTGACAGAGATCTTACTCTTACCATCGCGCTCATCATGAGTTGAGAAGTTCGTTTTCGCGGAGAGAACTAGTTCGGACCGGTCTAGTCAGGTGGGATTCGCCGTGACTTTACCGTCACCGTCACCGGCCCTGCCACCGGCTCGCTTAGGAGTCTGCTTCGCCCGTCCTGATGATGCTGTATTGTGCAGCAACAAGTTGTGCCCCTTGCCGCACAATCGGCACGTCCCAAAGGTGCATTTACCATCGTGCTTTAAGAGGCAGTTCTGGCAGAGTTTACTGCCTCGGATGAGGTCCCACCGTTCTTGGACCGTCATCGAAAAATGGGATGACCCGTCTGCTGGCACGCGCAGCAGGCTGGATGAGGGGATGTTGTGGATGTGACGAGGACGCGAGTGAATCCTTCGCCGCGACGCGCGTTGTTTGTTCCATTGACCCTATCGGTGGCCTGACGCTTTACGGCCTCGCTGCGGCTGTGCTTTATCTTACCCTCGAGCTTCTTCAGACGGAAGGTCGTGTCTGAAATGAAATTGTAAAATTGCTCGAGGGTAGGCATATTTTTAGGATCCACTTCCTCGTCCCATTTCGCACTAATTTCGGGCGGAAGTGCTTGCTCGAGCGAATTAATCGTCACATCGTCGCAAGGATGGACGTCAAGGAGCTCTAGCATCGCGATATGCTCTTTCGCACCGTGCCTAACCTTTGATCCGAGAGCTCTCAGAGCGTAGAGATGGTGAGACGCGAGCGCGCGTCTCTGCTCGTAGGACTCGACAACGATGTCCCACGCCCGCTTGTAATTTTCGGCCGTCGCACTGAGATGATCGATGGTTTTGGCCGCGTCTCCTTCTAAGGAGCTGCGGAGATAAGTGAATTTAACGACGTCGTCGATATCCGATCGCGAGTCGATGATGGAGAGGAAGGAGCGCTTGTAGTCGAGCCATTGGCTCAACTCTCCGTTGAACTGCGGCAGTTTTGGCTCGGGGAGTTTGGCGGTCCGGCGCTCTAACGTCGCGAGCGTGGAGTGTCCGATGGGTTGCGGTGTGGCCTCTCTGGCTGCTGCGGCGCGCGCATTTGACCGATCCTTGACGAGCGCAGCTGACTCGTAATATCGGTCGCGTAGGTGGTCGAGCTGCGCAAGAATCTCGTGGTCCGGACGCAAAAGAGCGAGCTCATCGTGCAGCTCCTCGTACGCATATAAAAGCGTGGTCGCATGCTCCCTGTGCATTAGTCTCCGAGAGACTGCCCGAAATCAACCCATCGAACAATGGTTCGATCTGGGCCTTGAGCGCCAAAAATTTTTGCGCGATGAACTTGGCTCGTGCTTCTTGACGAGCCATGTTCATGAATGAGAGAGACCTTGGCGGTCAATCGGACGCGCCAAGGATAGCTGTCACTGACTGGTGCAGTAACTACACCAATCCGGGGATATGCAGCTCAATCTATTTGAATCTAAATTAAAAGAATAGGTGGATTCTAAATTATCAACAAGCGAGCTAATGCCCTTTTAATTAAACGGCCGAGGCAAAAAAATAAAAAATTTAACCTGTTCTTCTCGCGAAGGCTGTACACTGTCCCAGGAAGAAAGACAGCAGCTTTCCCCCCCACGATACAAATTTAGGATGGCCTCGAAATGCAAACTCAATTGCAATTCACACGACAGGGCACAATGCGAGAAATCTCGTGAAACATGGACCCAAAGTGCGGTGACGAGCGGTGGGGCTACGCAGTCATCTGTCGATGCACTGCTACATTCGACGCCAAATGATTCACGCCGATGATTCTCGCAAAGGCGTATGGGGGAAAAGATAAATAAACTCTCGCAAACGATGCGAAAGGTGAAAGCGACGTATGTGACGTCTTAATGCTTTCTCGCGGAATTTAATTGTCACTTCACACGCTGTCAAGTGGTCGCAGAACGCTGCTCGATAATGCGGCCGAATTATCTCTTAGGTAGTCGCCGCCGCGTGGGTATAAATTACGCTGTCGCGCGCTTAAAGCGGAAAGCGCACGGCTCGCACGAGATGGATACACCGAGCGGCCGAAGCCACGCGCCGCGATTAACGCAACTCTGGGCGGCCGAAGTCACACGCCGCGATCGACGCAACCCTGAGCGGCCGAAGTCGCGCGCCACGATCGACGCAACACTGCGCACCTTGTATGTGGACGCCGCTGACCCACCGGTGCTTCGCAGGCATCCCCACGGACCGGTACCTTAATGCCTCTCCACGTGAGAGGTTACGTTGACGCACTCGGGAACCCCAGTTCCGAGGCGGGATTAATTCGTCCTAACGAATGGGGACGCACGAACGGGGCGCTGGCCGACGCAGCCGCCGTGCTCCTGCGTGTTACCTTGAGCTCGCCGGTGCACCAAGGTAGAGCACGAGGGCTCCCAGAGACGCAAACGCCCGCCCGCGTGCAGACGTTCACTCTCACGGAAAAAGAGAAGAGAGAAAAAGAGAAAAGAGTAGCCAGATAAAGCGATAGTTGAGGTCGTGAGATCTCACAGGAGGTATTAAAATGTTCGTCGGGTCGCTTAACCTCTGGTTAAACACCCGTTTTTAAATAAAGGAAAGGGAAGGAAAATAGGGAGAAATAAAAAATGCACACTTGAGCCAGCTATAATATTTGGCTCAATAGGGGAGAAAAAACCGCCGAAACGGTAAAAAAACCTCGCCTGAAATTATACAGAAAAGAAAAGGGGAAGGGCTCTAAGAAGAGCGACAGAAATATAGCTCGTGCACAAGCCCTTACGTAGTATCGCCTCGTGGCGATCGCCGCTGGTCCGCGCTCGCCGGGCTCGTGCTCGTCGTCGGAGGAGCCGCCCGATCCGCAATGCCGCCACGTGGCCGGCGCCGCAAACGAGGTTAGCCGCACGCTCTCTCGTGAAAATAATCCTGAAGGCACGCGCGTGTATTCTAAGATAGCCCGAACCTCGGCAAGGTAGCCCGCGGGGGCTGCGCAGGTATGTGATGTCGACGGATTCGGTGAAAAAAGGCCGCGACTGAATTTCAGGCTACAGAGGCACGTGGGCGACCACTTGTCTGTAGTTGGTTCAGTGCAACACTGACTGCGCGCCCGCTGGTGCGCCGACGCGACGCCGCGCGCATGCACTCTCTGCCGCTGCAGAGCGGCCGGCGACTGGCTCGCGTAATCCGTTGTTTCGCGACGAGTAGGTTACATACTGTCCCGGCGTGATCATCGACGTCGTGACAACATACGCACATTCACTCTCTCTCTCTCTCTCTCTCTCTCTCTCATCCATGTACGACTGTACAGAATTTTCATTACTAAATAATTTAAAATATTAGCTGTTATAACTCAATTAATAGCCTCATAATCCTTAATTGTAATATACCTCCATGATCGAATAAATAATAAAAATCAAACAAATTGCATTTCGTATCCATTAAATTCTATTTAATCAATAATTCAAAATATTAGAAATTATAACTCAATTAATATACTTATAATCCTTAACTGTAGTACACCTAAATTAACAAATTAATAATAAACATTAAATAGATTGTACTTTTGTCTATTAAATTTTCATTAATCAATAATACAACATGTTAGAAATCTAACTCAATTAATATCCTAATAATCCTTAATTGTAATATATCTCCATTATCGAATAAATAATAAAAATCAAACAAATTGTATTACGTATCCATTACATTTTATTGAATCAATATTTCAAAATATTAGAAATTATCACTTAATTTATATCTTTATAATCCTTAATCTAATATACCGCAATAAACAAATAAATAATGTGGCGGTTCAGCAGCGCCAGCTTCATCAGCATCGGCGCAAGCAGCTTCTCTGCCCGCGTATCGACGCCCCTGGCTAAGCAAGGATGCCAACGTGGTGGCTTAGCGAGGGCGCCACCTCAGATGTGGCGAGGGAGCGAAAGCGCGCGGCGAGAGAAGAGAGTTCCGGCCCGGCCGCCGCGAGACGCGGACGCGAGTTGTCACGAGCGTGCCGCTTTTAAAATTGTATACTGGAGTCTACTCATTAAATAAACTAATTGTTTGGACACGTACACAAGAGTTTTAGTGGCCCGCGAACAAATTGGAGAGTGGGACTATCCACCTTTATTTCTTCCTGATACTCCCCATCAACCCCCAAATTGGTGACCTCGAGTTCGGGCTACCGCAGAGTACCGCGTACAGCACGCTGCACCGCCATTTTTTAGCGTAATCGCCATCTTAGTGCGACTCAGGCACTTCGACACCGCGTCTCTACGCCTCATCTTCCCGGTGGCCAGCTTCACACTTCGCTGTTCAAAATCAGCAAGAGGAAAAAAAAAAGAGAAAAAAAAAACTTCAACATCATTGTCGGCACCCTCCTCAACTTCAGCCGGACTTGCAGCTTATCAAGGAGGCGCAGCGTTCACCGACGTTCGATTCGCCGATCAACAGCGAAAAAGCGCCGCATTTTCATCAGGCACTACCGCAGCCAGCTGCTCAGCGGTACCTGCTGACGCCGGCTGGAGCACGGCGCTCTACCCCCTGCTGCCGCACGCTACCAGTACGTCATCGGCACGGCAGCCTCGGCAGCACTAGAGCATCATAAACGCCGCTTTTTCGCGGGGTGAGTCGCTCCTTTTTCATCCCCGCGCGCGCGCAAGCAACACAACAATCAGTTGCCGATGCTTTCGCGTGCAACGCAGCCACGGCTTGCCGCCACAGCAGGCGCGCAAATTTCTCAACTATTTTTTTTTTCTACCAGCGCACAGTACGCTGAAGCTCATTTTAGAGCGGCCGACTGGATAATTACGTCGCGCAGTTTCTTTTATTTTACCGAGTATACGACGAAATCAATTTTAAATTTTACGCATTTTACACAGTTCCGCGGCCCTCGTCGTTCGAGAGAGACCGCGTGATCTGTTGACGCAAAAAAAAAGTTTTTTTTTAATCCACGGGGACTGTCTCGCTTCGGGTCACGCATTATTTTTGCGTTTCGCGTTTTTCTTTCAAAGTCAGCCATTTTTGCCACCAAAGAGAAAACCGTCCTGCCTCGTCGCTTTCGCGCGCGGGCGGCCATCTTCGACCCGAGGCGTCTCGTTTTGCCGACGTCGACCGTGACGCATCCGGCGCGCCACCGTCACCGGCCAGTTTCATACGTCGCGGCCCGCTAGTGTGTGGCGCCTCCCACCACATAGCGGTAGAGCGAGGCAACCCGCGTCCCCATACGCACACTGCGTGCGTCGCAACGCACAGCCCGCCCTTTAACAAAGTTGACGTACCTTCCGTAAGCAAGCGGACTCAGACAATAAATTAAATCGGCCATGGCAACACAGCGTAGCCCGCCTCTTCCGGCCTTCTTTGGTAACTCCGACCAACACCCGCTTGGCAACAGTCAGGGCTCTCAATCTGATGGAACCTCGTCGCACATCTCCGGCCAGCATGGCATCTCGGGCTTACTTACGACGAGCCCCACTCGGTCCGGAGGAGGGGAAAACGGAGATAAGGAAATAGAAGCGGTGTCGCGCTGCATTTTACCTTCATATTGGGCTTTCAGCCCCGAGATTTGGTTCGCCCAAGTGGAGGCAACCTTCAACGCTCATCGTGTGCGCAGCGACGCGAGCGCCCAATGTGCCAATAAAGGGAATTGGTAATAGAAAAAATTGGTGTAGTGTTTTTATTATCACCTTCCATCATCCCAACAACTGAAGGGCCATCGCCGTATTTTCTCATAGTAACAAACATTTACCAGAGGAATTTTTGGGCTTAAGGATCATCTCGATTGTCGCCACCAAGGGCCTTGTTTTTGAGAACAACCTTGGTGAATTCTTCAGTACGTGTTGCCGCATGAAGAGGCAATCCAGTGTTTACTCTACACAGGGTACCCTTGACTCTATCGACATTCTGACTGGAAATTATTCGAGAAACGCCTTGTAATTTCGAGCGTGCGTTAACTCGTTTAAATCAATTTTATTTTGATTCTAATTTTTCATTTTCGACATAAGTTAGTTCTTACCAAATCGCTTTTTCGTGCTCGCGCTTTTTCATCATGGCGTCAGGGCTTTTAGCTAGACAACAGCGAACTGCAATCAATATTATTAATTTTTTGAAAAATACAAAGGACAAAAGGTCATTGGATGTTCAAAACGCGGTCTATTTTGAAACGCGCGTCAAATTACTTGAGCGCTATTATTCGGATTTATATCGACGACATGAAGAGCTGCTTCTGTTCGAAACGGAGTATGCGAATCATGCATACTTTGCACAAAACATGTATGCTTCGGCAGAGTTAGCTTACCTCAATGCCCTTACGGAACTCACTATTGACATTGAGACATTGCGTGCACTCGACGTTAATGCATCTCCCACCGGGAGATCAGTCGACAATCGTCCTTCGCGAATATCCGCAACGGAGCACATTAAGGCACCGCGCATCTCATTGTCTTCATTTTCGGGAACTCAACCGAATTGGGAATCATATAAACAGCGATTCACCTCCCTTATAATAAATAAGAGCGAGTACACTAATGTAGACAAAATTCAGTTCCTGCATAGTTCCCTTCAAGGAAAGGCCGCACAAAGTCTCCGTGGTATTGAGGTTACAGACGCTAACTTTCAAGTCGCTTGGGATCGGCTCATCGAACGTTACGATAATCCTCGTAAGCGTCTAGCCAATCATCTCGATGCAATTATGCAACTGCCGTCCACTCGTGAGGCTTGGGAGATTTCACAAGAAAACAAAGAAGGTTTCTATTTGTATGCCGACTTACTTGAATTCCTCAAGCGAAGATTACACTCACTTGATTCAGCATATGGAAAATCCGAGGACCAAAGAGCAAACAGCCCAGCTTCGAAAATTAATAAATCCGCCTATTTAAAAGGAAAAGCATCGGAACAAAAATCTACGTGGATGCATACCGTCGGCGTGTCAAATTCAAGTTCACCTTCGAGCAACCCTTCTTTTGTATGTTTCCTTTGTCAAGGCAAACATTCCCTACATTGTTGTGACCGTTTCAAAAATATGAGCCCGCAGGATCGTTTCGCCTTCTGTAAACAGGCCAGTTTGTGCCTTAATTGTCTACGCAAGGCTCATACAGTATCGCAATGCAAATCAAGTAACCGTTGCCTTATTTGCAAGCAACCTCGTCATACCAAGCTGCATTTTGACCATTCTATTCCGAGTGGCAATTCGAGTCCAAATATCGATCCGCAAACGGAGCCAGACTTTCAGCCATCACTTAAATTGACGAGGATCACTGCTCACGTGGCTGCCATAAGGAAAACGATTTTGCTCGCTACAGACTCAGTCGTGATTTCCGACCGGTATGGCAGCAATATTGTTGTTAGAGCGCTGGTTGATCCCGTAGCTCAAAGATCATTCATAGCTAAGAGGGTCGTAGCTCAACTAGCACTCCCTCGCCAACCTGCCTCCGTATCCATCATCGGAGTCGGAGGACAAGTCACCTCAGTGGCTCGTGGAGAGGTTTTGGTAAACCTGCGATCACTCCAGAATAAATCGTTGACATGTACTTGCGACGCTCTCATACTGCGTAAACTCACAAGTCTTCTGCCTCCGCGTACCTTGGAGCATAAGATCTGGCCGCATCTATTAGGACTGCGACTTGCAGATGAAAAGTACAGTTCACCGGCTAAAATTGACATGATATTAGGCGCCGACTTATATAGCTCAATTTTACAAGACGGCCTAGTTCGAGGACCTTCTAATGCACCAATTGCTCAAAGTACTGTATTCGGTTGAATTCTGACTGGTGCTGTAAAATCTCAAAATTCACTTCTCGAGTCTTTATCGATATCAGCTTGTCATACAACACTCGAAAATCCCCTCACTCAGATACTTGTGAAATTTTGGGAGATTGAAGAAATTCCTTCAGCTCCTCATATTTCGCCAGAGCCGGAATACTGTATTCAGTTCTTTGATTCGACGACCACTCGCAATCTTGAGGATCGATTCATAGTGCGACTACCGGTCCAAAGCTTAAACCGGACATGACGCTAGTCATAACTTGATGGCGATTTCGATGCGTTGCGGTTGTCACCGATATCGTAAAAATGTTTCGACAATTCCTCATTCACGAAGATGATAGGGATTGGCAGCGATTAGTTTGGAAAGATTCGCCAACTAGTCCCATCATCGATTATGCAGCCTCAACCATAATGTACGGAACTGCAAGCGCTCCGTTTCTCGCTATGAGCGCTCTTCTTCGACTTGCGAATAGGGGGTGAGACAACCCATCCATTAGCCCACGATTTGCTTATTCATTAAACTTATATCGATGATATTTTTCTAGGCGCTGATAATGAAAGGCAGACTCACACAATGCAGGACCAATTGATCAGTCTTTTAGCAACAGCCGGAATTCAACTCGGCAAGTGGTCCAGCAATCATCCCGCACTATTAAGAGGACTCAAAGAAGTAGAGATTTGCAATCTACCAACATCGTCGGAGGACATTGAGTCCACGTTGGGACTAAAGTGGGACACTCGTAGTGATTCATTTTGCCTCAGCACCACTACATCATTCTTTAATAATACGGTCACAAAGAGATCTGCCCTTTCTGAATCCGCCCGCTTATTCGACCCATTAGGTTCTATAGCACCTGTAATAATTATAACAAAAATCATATTGCAGGACATGTGGTTAACAAGGTTGGATTGGTACGATCCACTACCAAGACATTTACTGGAGCGATGGATAGAATTTCGAGATGCTTTGAAGTCCTTGTCACGGATACGGATACCAAGATGGATCGGCACCCTATCCATCTCAACCTGGCATTTTCACGGTTTCGCCGATTCATCGATGTGAGCGTATGCAGCCGTCACGTATGCTGTTACTCCTGGATCGTCATCCATCATCCTCATCGCCAAAACTCGTGTAGCCCCCGTCAAAGTCGAGACGCTCCCAAGACTCGAACTTTGCGCCGCTACTCTACTAGTTCGACTGGCAGAGCATCTCATCAAGGGTATGTCGCAAAACCCTGCCAGCATCAATTTCTGGAGCGATTCTAAAATCGTCCTTGACTGGCTGCGGGGCCTACCTTTGTAGCCAACTGCGTGAGCGAAATCAATAGCAAATTTCCGGAAGCGGACTGGAGGTACGTGCGATCTAAGGATAATCCGGCTGATTGCGCCTCTCGAGGACTGTCACCCCAAAAGATTTCCGAGTACACTTTAAGGTGGCACTGACCTGAATGGCTGACAAAATCGCCCAGCCACTGGTCTTCTCCAACGCCACAACTACTAGAGCAGTCAAACGTCCTTCTGATCGAGGAGAAAGCGCTTGAAAAATCGCCGACCCGCCCAGAGGCTCCGGAGAGCTTGTTCGGAATATCGTCTTTTTCTAAAGTCGTACGAGTCATTGCATACTGCCAACGCTAGAAATCGGTAACGAAAGACAGTTCGCTTAAATTCACGTCGAGCATCGCCGTGGCTGAATATTTCAAAGCCTGACAAGCTCTTTTTAAACTAATTCAGGCTCAATACTTCGCTTTCGAAATTAAATGTATTTTGTCCAAAAAGCCATTACCTTCTCACAGCATTTTGTCTCGACTGAGCCCCATTCTTGACGACCAGGGTAATCTTAGAGTGGGAGGCCGACTACAGAATGCTTCGCTGCGGTATACCATTTTTGTTTGTCTCGTCACACGTGCTATCCATATCGAAGTGGTTTCGGATATGACTACAAACACATTCATAGCAGCATTTTCTCGATTTACCGCCCGTCGACGAGTATGCAGCACGCTCATCTCAGACAACGGGACTACGTTTAAGGGCGTTGATGTCGAGTTGCGACGCTTATTCGTAGACACTTCCATGTTCTCTTCTGAAGTTCAAGCCCAGCTTGCCAACCAGCTGGTCGATTGGAAATTCATCCCACCTCGAGCGCCTCACTTTGGGGGTCTTTGGGAAGCCGCGGTACGCAGCTTTAAGTACTATCTTCGTCGAGTCATTGGGTTGACCACTCTCACATTCGAGGAGTTATCGACTCTGACAGCCCGCATAGAGGCTTGTTTAAATTCTCGCCCATTATACCCGCTGAGCAATAATCCCCTTGATCCAGTGGCTCTCACCCCTGGGCATTTTCTCGTTGGTTCAGCGTCACTAGCCATCGTCGAGCCAATCTATGCTGAGCAACCCAGCATATCGCTTAATTCCCGCTGGAGACTGCTGAATCAAATGCGCAACTCCTTCTGATTACGCTGGCGCAAGGAAGTCCTTTCTCAGCTTCAACAGCGTAACAAGTGGCTAAAGCAATAGCCCGATCTACAACTGGGCGACATCGTACTTATCAAGGATGAGCTGACTCCACCAGCCTCCTGGCCCTTAGCGGCTGTCATTCAAACTCATCCCGGCAAGGACGGCCTCGTCAGGGTCGTTTCACTCCGCACTGGTACTTCTTCATTCGTCAGACCAGTAGTAAAACTGATTCGATTGCCAACTGATGCAGAAGTGGCCGCCCTCTATGCCTCTCTCGACTCCAGAAACAACAGCGAGCTTCGCGCCTACTAGTTTATATTGTATTGTTTGTTAGCCTTAGAAATAATTGTATGTATTTAGATTAACATTCGTATCACAACTTGTTGTAAGGCCCATTGTTGGTCATTGCCCACCTGACGGTTTTGGTACGGTGGGCGGTATGTTCGCGTTAAATTGCATATAGTCAAGCTCGGACTCGCCGCCTTGTCTCGAGACGAGGTAAATACCTCGCGACTCTCCTTCCCGCAGCAGGTCGAAGGCTTCGCGGGCCGCGAGTGTTTACGCGCTAGTCGCATTCCACGAGCCCCCTTCGACCCGCGAGTGACTTTTTCACTTTTCGGTTAACTCGGCCGCTTCATTAGACTGACGGACACGGTCTGAGACACATCGCGCCTCACAGCTCGCATTCCGGCTGTCTCGACGCGCCTTTATCGCGAGCATTTTCGGCTCTATCAAGAACGTACTGTTATAATGTTCCCATCGTCCGGGTCCTTCTTCCGCCTACTGTGACGTACAAATAAAGGGAATTGGTGATAGAAAAAATTGGTGTAATGTTTTTATTACCACCTTCCATCATCCCAACAATTGAACGGCCATCGCCGTATTTCCTCATAGTAACAAACAATATCTTTTTAATGCTTTACTGTAATATACCTCCATTATCGAATGAATAATATAAATTAAACAAATTTTAGTACGTATCCATTAACTTTTATGTAATCAATATTTCAAAATATTTGAAATTATAACTCAATTAATATCCTTATAATCCTTAATTGTAATATACCCCAATAAACAAATAAATAATAAACATTAAGTAGATTGTATATTTCTCTATTAAATTTTTTATAATCAATAATACAAATTGTCAATTTATTTGGCAGTTAATTCATATTTACCAAATCTTCTGTCATAACATACCTCAATTAACGAATAAATAATAAATATAAAAAATATTATACTCCTCATGTATCAAAATTTATTTAATCAATAATTCAAAATATTGGCTGTTGTAACTTAATTGATATCCTTTATGACGGGCGTCCGGCCGGAACCCGCCGCGGGTTACGGGAGCGCGTTTACTCCGCGCGGGAGGTAAACATAGCGCGACCAGTTCGGAGGCCGAGCTGACCGCGCGATTTCGGAAAAGCGGCAGCCGGGTCAGTGCCGCCCAAGAGGCTCGAGAGGTCGGGAGTACGCGCATTTGGTGCCCGGCTTTCCCGCCTTTTCCCCGCCGCTTGATACGCGCGAGATAAAACCCGCGACTCGGCGCTATCAGCGGAACGAAGATTCGCCGCCCACGTCTCCGATATTCGAGTGAAGCCGCCGTTGAGGGACCTGGGTGAGCGACTCGAACGAGTACCCCCTGGTGAAGCGCCCTCAGCGCAACAACAGTAAGTTCTCTTACACCCTGTGCCGAAAAGCCGCCGGTAATCAGCGGCACAATATTCTCTCTCTCCCTCATCGCGAGTTTCCGGTGCCCCCCCTCCCCCGTGCACCGACCGCGCGCGTGTGTGTGTGTGCCCGCGAATCCTCGCGCCGATCAAGAGTGCGAATTTCCCGTGCCCCCCCGCGCAGTGCCCGCGACTCCTCCGCGCATATCGGGAGTACGAGCCTCCCGGTGCGCCCCGCGCGTCAACTGTGTGTGTGCGCGCCCGTGCGCCTCGCGCGCCGATCGGGAGTGCAAACCCTTCACCGTACGCCCCGCGTCCCTCTCGTCTCGCCGTTCGGAAATACGGCAGGGAACATTTACGGCGACCGCGCGTGCGTGAGTGTCATCGAACCGTGGTCTAGGAGTCGCGTGCGAGAGCGGCTCCCCGCGCCCCGCGAACTCCACTGCCGGTAAAACATATCCGCGGGACTCGGCGGCCGTACCGCGTCCGCGCTCTCCGGGAGACGGCTACCTCACTACATACCGCTGCCATTGTAAGAAGTTAGGGCGACTCCTCGCGCTTCTGCTTACGCCCGAAATAAAACTTACATAATCCAACTAGAGGGCTTCTGTTTGACTACAAATCGGCGTACCCGGCGCCTGCCACGCCACTCTCCCTCCCTCGCGTCCCACCATAACCCCAGTAGATCAAAGCAGCCCGCGCGCGTCAACTATTCGGTCCCGGATACCGCCGCCTCCGTGGGGATCAACCTTGCCACGGTGGTCCAGCGAGTGTGGCCAGGCACAAACACGTTACATCAACAGTAGGGGAAGGGGACGAGCCTTCTCCCAACTCAATCGAAAAGCGAGTAGAACTCGCGTTGCTCACGGTGCAGCATTACTCCAAATCTCACCGTCACACCTTATAATTCTTAATTGTAATATACCTCCATTATCGAATAAATAATAAAAATTAAACAAATTGTGTTATGTACCCATTAAATTTTATTTAATCAATAATTCAAAACATTAGAAATTATAACTTAAATAATATACTTAGAATCGTTAACTGTAGTACACCTAAATTAACAAATAAATAATAAAAATTAATGAAATTATATTATTTATACATTAAATTTTATTTAATCAATAATTCAAAATACTAGCATTTATAACTTAATTGATATCCTTTGTCCTTAAACGTAGTATACCTCATTTAAATAATAGATAATAAAAATTAAACAAATTATATGACTTATCCATTAAATTTTATTTAATCAATGATTGAAAATATTAGTAATTATAACTTAATTAATATTCTTTGAATCGTTTATTATAATATACCTGAATTAACGAATAAATAATAAATTAAAATAAATTATGCACCTTATCTATTACATATTATTCAATCAATTAAATAAAATATCAATTAATTTGTAACTTAATCAATACATTTCAAGTCTTGTATTATAATATACCTCATCAAGGTGAGAGGACAATCAGGCGCGCGATCGGTCCTCGACCTTTGCTTGATCGCACGAATTCGACAGTGTTTCTCGGGACATGGAGGGGCCTCTTATAGAGAGCAAGAGCGTGTCGCGTATTAATAAAGTTTTAATTATATTTAGTGAGAGAGTGAGAGATAGAGATAGTGCCGTAGTGTATGCGGTTGAGTGCACAGCAGCGTATAAGGATTAATTATTTGTTAGTGGCGTGGCCTAACTCCTCCCGTTTTCGGTTGAGGAGGCCGTGATCTGTGGAAATTAAGTACAGCTGAGCGGTAGAAATTTCTCCCGCTATGCTGATAGTTACCGCTGTGGCGTCCAAATTGCCCGTCCGTCGGATGCTGGAGACGATGACTGGCTGCCCCGCCCGTTTATCATTAGCGCCGTTGGTTGCGTTGCTCACAACTCCCTGGAGCACTGTCGTCTGCGTCGCTTATCTCTTCTTGGAACAGCGTCTGCTGCGTCGCTTATGCCTTCTTGGAGCGGCGTGGGCTACGTCGCTCTTCGTCCAATATATGGGCAGTAAGCAAGGTCGCAAGTACCCTTTGCTCACTCTTGTCTGTGGGCCAAGATTCCACTGGAGACTGGCGGCGTCCGTCAAGAGCTCCTTCAGTAGCTCTCGCGGCGTATTCACTGGACTCATCGCTACACTACACTCTTCGTCACGACTGGTCTCGACTTTTCTTTATCTTCACGCCACGTGTCGTCTTTTCTACGTCTTCACGTCTGTTGGCTGCGACCGCGAACACTATCCCACGTGCAACCGCCAGCGACGACCGCCAAATCGAATCCATCGTGGTGCGCTGAGGCAAAGGGGCGCGGTTCCTCCCCTCGGGCCCTCTCACAGTAATGGCGAGCGGAGCCTACGAGGCCCTGCTGATGTGCCTCAGCCCAGCGTCGTATATTATGTCGGACTCTTCCAGATGGAGTGTAGGACGGCTCCTGTCCTTAGCTATTCCCTGTCGTCGTCATCTCCTCCGCTTCTTCTTCTTCAACTGTTTATTGGCTGCGGCGTCAGTTGGCCCGTGCACAGCATGCCGCGTCATACTGTCACGGCGTGGCTCTCCACCGTACGCGTTGTTATTTGGCATAGCATGGCCGACAGAGTCCGCAGGGGATCCCTACTCCTTGGGTGTCCCTCGTGTACGGTGGCTCTTCAAGATCGCTATAGCAGTCTGCCGAATTGGCGTTATATTGCTATGTAATCTAGTTGCCCTCACGTCCCTCGTCTGTATTACTCCCCAAATAAACGCTTGGAGGTCGGTCGGCGATTACACGCTACCTCTACCGTCTCCCTCGCAATCATGCTTCTCTCTTTCACACTCGCACTCACTCTCTCTTACGTGACAACGTCACAAATAAATATTATATATTTAGTCATTCAGATCATTTTCTATAGAATGTGCTAATCTGTGAAACAATCTACCATCGTGCAAAAGGAATGGATTCTCCCTTTGTTGCTACAGGGGGCTAGTGATGGAATATTTGAGGGGACGAAACATTGTAATCTGCAATAATTCAAGTCAGACGTGCTCACGGTCGAGTTTTTATTTGCATCCTAAATTCTGTTTACGCATTTATTGCGAGTATATGTGTGTATATTGTATGTATGATTGGATCGCATCCTTCACTGCATACACTGTACTGTATCTATGATATTGATGAATCTATGATACAATATGATAATTTTTATATATAAGTTGATGAAGGTATTGCGTTTATAGACTTGATTGTGCAAAAATTTACTTTTAGACACGCATACTTGGCATACTGCCGAGACGGCATGTAATGGGCTTGACCACGTACCAGGATACCTTGCAGGTATTAGTTTCACCATGTACTAGTGGGGCGTATGAACGTTGGTGGTCTGCTGTTACTCAGCCGCTCCATCGGATTTGAAAAATTGCTATCCGCTATCGAGTAAGTGTCCCGGAAGTTCATGCGTTGCTCCGGATACTCTCTCTGACAGACTTACAGCCGATCTGTCGTACTTTAGGTCCGGTCAGCGTCAAGTCTTGTGTTCGACTCTACCGTTGCCAACCTTGCGGCTGATTATGGTGCAACTTGGATGGCGACCTGCTGCGCCTCAAGCAACCTTGCCATTTTGGTCTAGCAGATATGTAAGCTGACACTGGATTGCACATATCTGGACCGACAAACTCTCTAAGTTATCGTCAGCCTTAGCATCAGCACAGGCATCACTGGATGGAGTTCCTCGACTTCATTCTCTGACTTCACTGGGGAGTGGGAGTTTTGCTCGGGCATCTATCTTTCTAGCAGCACGCTCAGCTCTCGTAGACACAGGAGTCGATACGTATCTTCCGTTAACATATCCTGATCCAGGATTATAATACTATCTCTATGGCCCCTGATACGTGAACACAAACAATCACAATTTTACGTGCTATGTAGAAAAAGCATATAAGACTAATTAATAATTCTTATTTTGCGAGCCTTGGTGCTCGTAGCTAAAAATTATGTGTGTGCACACATGATGTGTTCCTGTGGGAGGGTAGCGCAAAAGAACTTACGCACAAAATAGTTTCAATTAAAGATTTAATAACAAATATTTAATTCACAAAAAACCCGCTCAATTATATTCATCACTACGCCTTCTCTAAATATTTTCATTCCCTCTCTCTCGTACTCAGCACACTCGGACGATCTTAAGGCAGTTGTACACGAATTGTATTCAAAATTACTTACTCATCCTCTGGCCGCTCTAAAGTCCACTATGCAGGAGACAAGCTTTCCAGCTGTGTCGCGTTGCTAAAGACTTAAGTAGGTGCTCGACCGAAGAGTCAAAACAGCAGTCAGCACCAAGATGAGCTCGCTCAAATTGCAGACCTACTGCTGCAGAATCTGGGAATACTCATTAATTTTGCACAAAGAACTATAGAATTAATCTTGTATACATCTCCCTCCTTCATCAAAATTAAATCAGAGAGATGATATCCTACGTGTTATCACAACGGGATACCGTGCGCAGCACATTAAATAATAAGTATGCTAATGAAAATGAAAAATAATTATATAACGACTACAAAGTACCAAATGTGTTGTACTTATCTTTGAATTTTGTTATTTCAGCCCATAGTGCTTTAAGCCGAATATTGAATGATTTTGATGTTATCTAAAACTCATAATTTTTTAGTCACACTAAAATGATAATTGTAGCGTACAAAATACATTGTTTTTACAATAGTTTACATTTATATGAAATAATAAATAGTTATTTGCAAATACATTTTTATGCCTCCGAGGTACTGAAGCTGTCATCCATAGTGGGGCTCGAGCGTAACTGAGCCAGGCGCTTTACCGCCTCCTGGGCCTTGCAAACGGACTCCCCCACCTGTTGCTGTTCTCGACTTGCGCGTCGCTCGGCCAAATTAGCCATACGCCTGGCTCGATCAAGCTCTACTAGAGCTTGCCGGCGCTCCTCTTCGCGCTTCGCCCTCATCGCTGCGCGCTTCTCGCCGAAGGATGTTAATGCCGCGCGTTACTTCTTGCTCCGATTAATTATCGACATCTCCTTGACTAGCCCCGGTCGAGCGTCCTGCCCGAATTCAGCACCATTTCCGCCGACTTGGCCAAAAACTTTGTGGCTGACCTAGCTTTCTCGAGGAGATGGCGAAACGCCTGTGTTTGATCGTGAAAATACGGTCTGGGGGGCTCGCCTTCTGGCGTACTAGCGCCTCCCGTACATGGCGCAACATCCTGTTGCGTAGCGCCATTTATTGCAATTTCCAGCGTTTCTTTTGTCAGGTGCGCGTTTCTTATCTTTGGTACCTGATGGCGCTACCTCAATAGCGAACGCCGGCGCTTCAAGTAGTCGCACCTGTGTATTTTGTCCAGCAGGAACCTCAACTGCTTATAGATCGCATTCGCGTCCATCATAACCTGCTCCGCTATATCACGTACAGTGTCTACACTAGCTCGAAGGAAGGTAGCATGCTTTGTACTTGCACCCCCTAGATAGGGGCAGGGTGCCTGCGCCTCCCACCCTCGCGCGCGTGCTTCACCGCGCTCGCCGATGTAAACATCGGCACGGGTCCGCTCGCACGGCCGGGTCCCCGCGCCCATCGCCCGCGGCCTGACGAAACCACGTCACAGCCCCCCCCTAAACTCGGCATCCCCCGTGGATGCCCAGTTTACCCGAGGCACTCCCCCTCGCCGGTTCACCCACCTACTGGTCCCGGGGCCGGTGCGCGCGCAAGAACGCCGCCACTGCCCCTTGCAGCTTCCGCTGCTTATTGGGGCAAGTAACGATAGCGGAAATCTCCCTGATCATCTCCTCTGCGGCGTTCAGCACGGCCGCACAGTCCTCGATCCCGGCATCGGATACGGACCTGGTGGCCGCCGTACTCGGGACTACTCCCTCCGGGCTTAGAGACCCGGCGGGGCCGTCCTTCGGCTCCACCATGTCGTCCGCCTCCGGCTGGACGAAAGTGATCTCAGGCGTCGGCGCGGGGGTCAGCCCGGGGATGTGGATGCCGCCTAGACCCCATTGCCGCTTGCGATCCCTGATGGGCCGGGTCCGCTTACGCCTCTGTCCTGACCCTGTCTTGATGGCACATACCGCTTTAAGTGCTGCACGTGCACCTTCGCCATTTTCCTACCCGAATCTGCTAGCATTAACACATTGTCCCCCAATATTTTCTTTATTTCAAAGGGGCCGGTTTACTTGGCTGCTAGCTTGCCAGATACCCGTTTGACGGCGTCAGGCAGAGAATGCTCGCGGCGAAGGACCAGATCGCCTTCCTGTAACGTGGCATTCCTCCGATGTCGGTTGTACGCCTTACTGTGCTTTCCCTGGGCCTCGTCATTATGTTTTCTGACCAGGTCCCTGATCAGCGCCAGTCGTTCCATGCGATCGGCCCAGCCTTCCGGGTCTATGGGGATGACCGGGCCTTTCCTCTCAACCTCCCGTCTCAGGCTCTTGCTGGGTCTGGGATTTCTTCCAAAGTTTAAGACCGCGGGAGAGTACTTCATGATTGAGTGTACGGCGGTATTTAGCGCGTATCTCAGCTCGGGCAAGTACTCATCCCAGTTCCAATGGTCCAAGCCCGCGTATTGGGCTATCAGCGTTTTCAAGGTCCTATTAACCCTTTCCACTGGGTTGCCTTGAGGACTGTATGGGGGCGTGATGATATGCTCAATCCCGTATTCCTTCAGCACCCCATCCAGGTGCTGGTTGATAAAATGCTTGGCATTATCCGTTAGCAAGAAATTCGTGGTCTCCCAACGGAGCAGGACTCCCAACTAGCAGTCCTCCAGAGCCATCGCCACCGCAATATATATATATATTGCGACGAGAATTTCGCCGTGGTCACCGCTGTACTGAGCTCGTGCTCGCAGCCTTGACCATGCGCCGAGTGGGGGGCACTTGGCTGCGCGAAATTCGGCGCACCGCGGTAATTGTCACGCGGGAGCGCGCGCAGGCCGCGGCGGCTAATGAAGGGGAGAGGGCAATTAGGCGCGCGATCGGCCCTCGATCCTTGCTCGATCGCACGATTTCAGTTAGTGTGTCTTGGGAAACGGTTTCTCCCGAAACTATTAGCTGCGAAGCGCCACGCTTTTCGCGCGACGCGCTAATAAGTAGTTAATAGAGAGAGAGAGAGAAGTGTGGGGAGAGAGAGAGAGAGAGAGAGAGTGAGAGCAGTGCACCGAAGTGCAAGTGCACTCGCCTGCTGTTTTTCGAGTTTGCGAACTTGAGACGCTTTGATCTCGCTCTAGTGGCTGTAGATTGGCGGAACAAGGAGGTAGCGCCAACAACAAGGCGGAGGGCATTTCCCGCCAAGTTAAAGATCGCCGCCGCCGAAGTAAGTAATTTTGATATATATATATATATATTTATTGTGTAGCGCGCGCGATCATCTGCGTCGGGAGAGCGAGAGCGAGAGAGAGAGGGAGTAGATAGCGTTGATCAAATTGTTTATTTGATCTTTTGTTAATATAATAAATATTTATTAATTAAAACAGAAGTGAAACATCCGCGTAATTATTTCGTGCGCCTTTTCCCATTTTCGCGTTCCCTACAGTGGCGAGCACCCAGGCTTGCTCCGCCGCATCCGCGGATTTTCCGTGCGACGACACCGAGCGCCGCGGCCGCCTCTCCTTTCTTGTGCCTAGCTGTCGGAGGTCCAGTGAAGAACTGGCGTCGACTACTTGGCGCCGCGCGCAGCGCGGGGAGGCAGCAGGAGCTTGCTGTTTGAGCGAGCTACTCAGAGGCCGTCAACTGTTGATTTTGAGCCGATAGCAGAGGGCGCGCCGGTGGTTTGCACTGAGGAAGTGCAGAAGGAGTGCACATTTGTGCAAGAGATTTTCATTAAGTAAGGTTGTGTCTGCATTAGTGTGTGTCGCGGCGACAGTAGCGAGCGAGCTTTTCTATTTTTAATATTTTAGTAATTTTGAATATTTTATAATATAGTAATTTATTTCTAATAAATAATATTGTATTGTATTTTGTAATTTCTTTTTGTTTTAGCATTTTTGGGGATTGTAGTGTTTTTATTTTCAGTGGTAGAAGGGGAGGTTATCGATTTTTAGATTTTTTTTTGCAGTATTTTAAATTTTTATAGCTAGCAGAGCGCGCAGAGATGCAGTCCAGCACCTAGTAAGTGGGGGGAGGGTATTGCCAATCGGTGGTGGCTTTTGTACTCGCCCGGAGAGCTGACGCGACCATACTTTGAGTGTGGTTGGGGCCGTAATGCCGGACTAAAGGAAACGGTCCTCCATTAGCGGCGTGGAGACGATAAGTGTTGACGAGGAGGAGGAGGCGGCGATGCAGCGCGCTCGCGACCGTGTCGCCGCCATTAATAGAGTTTGCGAGCGCTATGGTGAGCGCGTGCGTGCCTTGCCACGTGCATCCGCGAAGGCCAGGCACCTGGGAGGCATGTGCGAGGCATGCCGATATATCGTGTTGCGATTGAGTTGTGCCGACGCAAGCTCTGCTTTCAAGGTGACCATAACGAGTTGCTGGAGTGCTTATGGCATTTCATGCTCATAGTTGCCCGGCCTCTGCTGGACGTTCTCTGGGTTGAGGGATACGATGACAACAATAACGCCGAACCATTGGATCCTCCTTTGGTTTGTTACGATTTGTGGTTGCCGCCGATTTCTCCCCAGAAACGAGGAACGGATCGTAAGGACAGCCCCGCGAAGGATGACGGCGCGGCAGTTATCACGACCAGCACGACCGGAGAGGATAGCGAGAGTTCTTCGAGAGTTCGCGTTCAAGAGATTGGAGTTGATCCTAAGGATCATCCCCCGACTGTTTTTAAACAAGGAGTAGATGTCCCGGGAACCTCCAAGCCGGAGTCGACTGAGGTGGACGGGCTGACCCTCCGAATGCAGGAGCAGGTACGGCAGATCGTCTCATCGGTGATATCGGAAATTTTCGCTTCTCAGTGCGAAAATATTCCGCAGACACTGAGAGCAGCAACTACGCAATTTGTTCCTTCTATGGCGTTAGCGGGTGGGCCGGCTAATAAGGGTGAGAGCCCGAGTTTGCCGTCTAATTCAGCTGAGACAGGGACGCCTCCTGCAGCGGCCTGTACGCCGAATAAAAGGAAGGTTTCCTTGAAGAAAGCGAATAGGAAGGTGTTTGTGAGTTCGGATGCGGATGACTCTTCGCAGAGCGGATAGTCAGGAGAAGAATCTGTCTTGATGTCGGCGCCGCGTCCGAAAAAGTTAGTGAGTCGTCGTGATAGAGTAAGGGTCGAGGATACTGCTCCGAGGCGACGCAGTCGGCAGCTTTTACCTTCGACGACTGAGTTAGCCACGGGCGATTTTCAGTTGGCAACAACCATGGCCCGGAAGAGTAGCAATGAGGATTCGAGTAGAGAGAGAGAGATGTGAGTTTTCGCGACATAACTCGTTGCAGATGGGCGTTGTGAGATGCACGTCTTTCTTTCGCTGGTAGAGATACGGAGGATGCGTGGGACTTCCTTGAGGGTCTAGAGTTGTTCAAGGAGCAATTGGAAGTTTCGGATAGGTGTTTAATAGGCTCCTTGCAATCGACTTTCCTGGATGACGCTCGGAAATGGTACCACCGCGTCCAACGTATGTTTGTGGACTGGGAGTCTTTCGTGCAAGCCTTTCAGAACAAGTACTGCACGATAATTAGTGATTCAACTCTACTCAGAGATCTTCAGTGTTTGCGCCAGAGAGAAGGAGAGACGATAGCGAGGTTTGTGGATGCGTTCCAGACGAAGGCGAACGCTATGCGTCACCCGCCGTCGGAACGCCGCCAGAAGAAGATGATCTTTGAGCAGATCTTACCGACTTACCGGCGATATATCATGGATAAAGATATGCCGGACGGGCGGTCACTGATTCAGTGGGGTAAGCGCTTGAAGGACGTCCAGCGGATCGATGATAGGCTTGAGTCTCCGTCACTCGACCCGTCATCGAGCAAGAAGAAGGTGAAGAAAAAGATTGATGCTAGAGTTGGTGTGAATGCTGCATCTACGGCTCCTAGTCTGCCGCCCGCTACGTCTAAAAAGAAGAAGAAGAAGAAGAGTACGTCGGCGAGCGGTAGCGGGAGTAGTGATGGCGGTGAAGTTGCTTTGCTGGAGGGTATAGCGAGGCAACAGCACCAGCCGCAGCAGCAGAGTCGCGTTACGGGACAGACGGCGCCAATGCGCTCGAATCTGCCTCCTCGGGGGGGGGGGGGGGCGGAAGACGAGAGTTTGGAAGCGGACAGCGAAGCGGCCATGTGCAGCCATCTAATACGTGGCCCGGGCCCTCGTATGTTCAGCTGCATGCCCCGACTTCAATGCCGACACCAGTGGCAAATGCTCCGTTTTACGGACAGTGCTACACGTGTAACGGCGTTGGACGTAGAGCCTCGATGTGCCCGAAGCGAGTCTGCTATAAATGCAGACTTCCGGGACATAACGCGAGCGCCTGCTCAAATGTTAGCCCGCAGGTAGCATGTCAGGTTTGCGACTGCCCTGGAGTAGTTTTCCTGACTTGCCCAAACTGTGCGCACGTAAGGGAGAGCCTGGGAAACGCCAAGGCAGGGCAACAGACTCGTCCCCTGGGCCCTGCGGGGAAACAGTGTAGTGGAGAATCGAGAGAAGGAAGGCAGGCATGAAGAATCGAGTCAGGAGCGTCAAAATCGAGAGAGCAAAGAGAGTGAGTGTGAAAAAGAGAGAGAGCATCTTGAGAAGACGCTTCGAGCTTCACAGGATTTGACGGATGAGCTGCAGAGGCTCTCCACAGCCTGTAAGCTACTCGATACCATGCCGGACAAGCCTTCGAATCGAGTTCGCGCCTAGTCGGACGGCTGCACAGAGTTTGGAGTTTCCGCCTCTACCAAGCAGCAGAGAGGCTTCGAACAAAGCTGCGGGTGAAGGATCCGCGAGTTCACTGAGGAATTCGCTGTCCCGTCTGGCTACAGGCGTACTCAAGGGTGCTGTGCCGAAACAGCCGAACAGTAAGGAGCAGACGGTGGCCGGTGTTATAACCGACAACCGAATGTACCTAACGGTTCGATTGAACGGCAAAGATGTGTGTGCGTTTTTTGATCCAGGTTCCATGATTTCTTTGATCGACCCTGAAGAAGCAAAGGCGTTTAAAGATAAATGGACACCGGCTCAGCTAGCGGTTCGTGGAGTTACTGAAGGATCTCAGAAAATCCTTGGAGTGCTTGAAGTTGTCTTTGAAGTAGAGAATATCGAGCATGCAGTTGATCTTAGAATCGTGCCAGATACCGGTCACCCTGTCATTCTCGGGGTAGACTTTGGTCTCAAGTATGGTTTCGAGTTATCGCTGATTGGATGTTTCTGGAGGATTCCTGGTGGAAGATGGCGTCCTTTCTCGAATGTGGGTGAATTAAGTACAGATCCGAGAATTATCACAGAATGCTGTGATATCGTTGACATACGAAATGAGGAGCGAGAACAAGTGAAGGCTTTGACGGAAAGGATACTTTCAGAACCCGGAGAACTTCACGGGTTTACGACTCTCATTGAACATCACATCGATGTCCAGGGTGCTCTGCCGGTAAGACACGCGCCTCGGCGTATGTCTCCCAAGGTTCTCGAGTTTGCTCAAGAAGAGGTGAAGAAGATGTTTGAGAAAGGGATTATTGAGCGTAGCGCTAGTGAGTGGTGTAGTGCACCAGTGATTGTCAAGCGAGAAGGGAGCTATAGGTTTTGTATAGATTTTAGAGATTTCAATAAGACGACTAGACGCGATAACTATCCTTTACCGAATATAGATTCGATTTTGGATAAGTTGCGCGAAGCTAGGTACATCTCTAAAATCGACCTAAAGAAAGCTTACTTCCAGGTGTTCTTGACTTTAGTTAGCCGGCAATTTACAGCTTTTGCTGTGCCTGGCTCCGGTCAATAGCAATTCGTTCGTTTACCCTTCGGTTTGAAAAATGCGCCGATGACGTTTTGTAGTTTAATCGGGGCCTTATTTGGACCCGAGGTAGAACCTCACGTTTTCGCGTACTTGGACGATCTGATAGTGGTTACGCAAACGTTCGAAGAGCACCTGAAATGGGTAGAGTTTGTGTTGCGTACGATTGTGGAAGCTGGTTTCGAGGTGAATCGTGATAAGTGTGAGTTTTGTTGTTCGAGTGTGCGTTTCCTAGGTTACCGGCTGGATGCTGACGGATTAAGGCCTGACCCGGAAAGGGTTGAGCCGGTCCTGAACTATCCGGCACCCAAGAATGTGAAAGAGTTGCGTACGTTTTTGGGTATGGTGGGCTGGTACGCACGGTTTATTGAGAAAGAGTCCGAGCTTAAAGTGCCGCTCACGAAGTTGTTAAAGAAGGATCAACCGTGGGAGTGGCAGAGAGAACAAGAGGTTGCGTTTAATGCTTTGAAGAACGCGCTTGTAAAGGCCCCTGTGCTTGCTCGTGCGAATTTTTCTAAGTCATTTACGGTCCAAAGCGATGCTAGTGATTACGCCATTGGAGCCGTTTTGACTCATGAAGATGACGATGGGTTTGAGCATCCGATTGTGTATATCAGCCGTGTCTTAAATCCGGCTGAGAGGAATTATACTACGTCGGAAAAGGAGTGCCTTGCCTTATTGTGGGCGATTAAAAAACTGAGGCCATATCTGGAGGCCTACGAATTTGTTGCTAAAACAGATCATAGCGCTCTAACATGGCTCAAGAATCTTAAAGACCCTACAGGGAGGCTAGCCGCGTTGGGCCCTCGAGATGCAGCAGTGGGATTTCGAGATTGTGCATACAAAAGGCGCACTCAACAAGGTTCCTGATGCTCTCTCTAGAGGGATCGATAGAGAGATTGCGATTGTGGCGAATTTTGAGACGATCTCGGATCCTTGGTATATTGAGAGAATAAACGAAATTCAGCGTGGCCCACGAAAATTTCCGAGATGGAAAGTAGTAGATGGCATGCTGTATCGTTATTCTCCTGATGAGATCTTGGATCCGATCTCGTTTCAAGAGGAGGGGTGGAGACTCGTCGTACCAGACGAGTATAGAGTTGGAGTGATTGAGCAGGCACATCACCACCCGTCATCAGGTCATCTTAGAATCGAGAAGACTTACGACAGGGTAAAAAGGAAGTATTATTGGCCTGGTTTTTATTACCAAGTGCGTGCATACGTGCAGCAGTGTAGTGAATGTCAGCCCTATAAAGTCTCTCAGGCGGGTCCTCAAGGGCTGATGGGTAAGCGAATCGTTGAGAGGCCATAGGCAGTGGTGGCTACAGACGTGATGGAGCTGCCTCGTAGTAAGAGCCAATATAAATACATTTTAGTGTTTCAGGATCTTTTTACGAGGTGGATTGCGTTGAAACCATTGCGTGCGCTAACCAGGGGGGGTCAACTCAATGTTAAATCAGTGGCTAATTTTTGACGGCGATGATCATTGCAAGGGGCGCCAGCGTCAAATATATATAGATATAGCAACTGTGTATAACAGCGTAAAGAGAAGCGCTGGTCAGCGCTGGTATCAACTATATTTAGATATAGCGGCCGTGTATTAAATTTTATAAATAGTAATTTATTTAATTTAATACAATGTAAGCGCAACAAAATAACACTTATTAAATTAAATTTACCAAAAATTGTGGGTATTATAAAATTTATCTATTTTTTTTGTGCAGCGATTTTTTATATTTTCTATTGTAGCTAACGTGAATTAACTTCTAAAAGTGTTTAAAACCTTACTAAATTCCTCGAGTTTTGACAAATTCTTTCTACATTTGCAATATTGATTTCAGAAAATAGCCGTACAAATTGGGACAGTATTAAGGTTGGAGTAGAAATAGTTCAAATAAGGCGCTGCAGCACAGGTTGAGTTCTCCCTCTCCGTCTTTTCTATCTCATTATCTCTTTCTAATTGAGGCGAACGTGGCGCCCCCTCGAATTCGTCGAGCCCGTAGATTTTAGCCACTCCTCCTATATGAGTTGACTCCACCTGCGGCTAACGAGAAGGCAGTGGCGAAAGCTTTTGAAGAGTTGGTATTGTTTAAGTGAGAGACTCCCGAGTTCTTATTGACGGACAACGGTACAGAGTTCTTTAATAAGCATCTTCGGGAGATGTTGGAGGATTTTTGTGTAAAGCATGTAACCACACCTCCCTACCACCCCCAAGCCAATTGGGTTCAGCGTACGAATAGGACGTTGAAAACGATGATTGCCACGTTTGTCGAGGCTGACCATCATCAGTGGGCTGAGCACTTGCATGAGTTTCGGCATGCCATTAACACGGCCGTGCAAGCTAGCACAAAAATCTCGCCAGCGTTTTTGAACTACGGGCGCCACCGACAGCCAGTGAAGAGTTTGCGACGTGAAGTTGAGGGAGAGAAGGTAGTTGTTCGTGCCGACCCTGAGCATTGGCTTGACCATCTGAAACGATTGGACGTTCTTTGGGATCTCGTGAGGAAGCAAAACGATGAATCCCAGGAGCGCAACGCCCGAGCGTAGAACCGCAATAAAAGAGGCGCGTCGTTTCAGGTGGACGACCTCGTATGGAGACGCGAAAGCACGCTATCGGATGCTGCGAAGGGAGTCTCTGGTAAGCTGGCACCAAAATATTTTGGTCCCTTCGAGATACAAGAAGTGCTTGGTGACAGTCTTTCTTCTCGAAGATGCTGGCCGGAAGACCTCTAAGGTACATATTCAGCACCTAAAGCGGTATATACCACCGAGGCGAGCTAACATGCCGACCGACGAAGTGTCGGAAGTCAGTATCTGTTCTTGTGTCGTGGTAGAGTTTGAGTGTAAGTGTTGTGTTTAGCGTATTATTGATCAATTTCTTCATTTTGCTGGTGGCGAACGGCGAAGAAATGGGAGGAGTCATCCCCATCGAGCCAGCTCCGGGGGTGGTGCAGGTCAAGAGCGACGAGTGCCTCGAAAGGCTGGTCCGGCTGGAGCTGCAAGCTCGCTGGGACAGCGTACCAACGGACGAGGAGGCGTTGCTCCTCGACGCCTCGGACGAAGATATGGAGGTGCCGGAGTCGACGAACGGCGGGGCCGCATCTCCATCTGCGGACCCAGGCCTGCAGCCGTCGACGTCGGGCGAAAGCAGTAGCGCGGCGGTTATGCCGCCCGTGTGTGACGGGCAGGCGGCCGTCGTAGAGGTAGCGGATGCGGCGGTTGAGCTAGCCAGCCCTGTCGTCGAGCCCATGGAGGCTTCGGCAGGGCGAGAAGAGGCTCCGCGCAACATCTTTCCCGCCGGATACGCCGAGGATTTGCGTCGGGAGGAGGCGATGCGGCAGAGGCTGATGGCGAGGCGCCGATGCAAGTGGAATCTGCGACGTCAGTTCGAGATGGATGACTACGTCTCGAGCCTGACGCCTGCGGATGAAACTTTTGAGCGCCTCTACACGTCACTGCCGCGAGAGCTGACTCCAGGAGTAATCTTGCCCCTGCCCACAACATCGGCGGCGGGGCAGATCTCTGAGCGTTCCGCGGGAAAGAGGAAGCGGAGGAAGAGGACGAAGGAGGGAGGCCCGCGTCCGCGAGCGCGAGTGTTCTCGCTACCGAGGAGGAGATAGGCGAGATGGAGGTAATGGGTGGCGCTGGGGGATGTAGTGACCCGAAGGAGCCGTTGGTCGAGAGCTCTCCGTATTTGGAGATAGTTCGCCAGCGGCCTCCGACTTCGGGAGGGCAGGCGCGCGGGGAGAGGAAGGTTAAGTCCGGCCTCAAGGCTGAGAGTTGCGTGGGACAGGCAGACTCGTCTAAACGCTCCACCGGTCGATCCGCACAAGCTAAAGATCCCGGTGAGCTGGGGCGAGGTTGCATGTTCTGTGGGAGGATGGACGTGCCCGTCAATCCGTCCGTTGATCCGCCACCACGCTCGTGCTACCGTTGCTGGCGGAAGGGGCATAATCGTGTTGATTGTCCCCGGCCCCTGCACTCGGTGTATTGCCACAACTGTGGACGTTTGGGGAAACCCTGAACACCTTGTTGGAAACCTGCCCACGTTGTGGTGAGACGCACACAGCGTGGTTGGCAAGCATGGGAGTCCGGCGGATCCGGGAGAGCCATCCCCAAACGTATCCCCGCGTGGATGCCCGTGTTACGCCGAGTGTGGGTACGGACGTGGCGAGAGCGCCGGCGCCGATCTCCGCGATCGGAGATGGCATGGGTGGTTTCGGGAGCAGTGGTAGGAGCGACCGTAGCATCGCGCCCTCTGGAACCCCACGTTCCGGTAGCGGAATGAGTGCAGAGGCGGATAGAGGCGCAGGATCACGAAAGCGTCGACCTGCCACTGTCAGCTTCATACGCGGAGATCCAAGCCGCCGTGGAACGCCGAGCGCAGGAAACGGTAGCCGTACGGAGCTCCAAGGCTGATCTGACAGTGATCAGAATGGGCGCTGGAGCATCTGGTTTTTCCCCGCTGATGCCTCCTGCGAAGACAGCAGGGTCTTTGGAGGCCAGACCTGTGCAGCCCATGGAAGTGTCCGGAGAGGCACTTATAATTCGGTGGGAAACGGAGATTCCATTTCCCTGGGGCTTGCCCCAATGACAGGACCGATCGTCGTGCCTGCCGGAATAGGGGCAGGGTACGCAGAGATGGCTCGCGCCTTCCAAGAGGCCAGGCTGCTTCTCAACGAGCTCCGGAACGCTAAGCCTGAGGATAGGGTGTGGATGAGAGCGGCGCTGACTCAATTCTTCCGGGACCGCCCGAATCCGCTGTAAACCTTGCGGAAGATTGGTAGCGTGGAGTTAGCGAAGGTGGCCTCGATAACACCAGAGGCCACTGTCCCTTCCGAATCTGGTTGTTGGCCCAACTTTGCACGCTTAGTTCTTGTGATATTAGTAATAAGTAGTTAATTATAGAGTAGCCAAATAAACGTACAAGGTTGGCGGCGACCAACCTGATAAATAAACTTAGCATCTGGGAAGATGTAAAGTTTAGGGGGGGGGGGGGGTATTGGGACGAGAATCTCGCCGTGGTCGCCGCTGTACTGAGCTCGTGCTCGCAGCCTTGACCATGCGCCGAGTGGGGGACACTTGGCTGCGCGAAATTCGGCGCACCGCGGTAATTGTCGCGCGGGAGCGCGCGCAGGCCGCGGCGGCTAATGAAGGTGAGAGGGCAATTAGGCGCGCGATCGGCCCTCGATCCTTGTGTGGTTGCACGATTGCGATCAGTGTGTCTCGGGACACGGCGCCTCCCGAGACTGTTAGCGGCAAAGCGCTACGTTTCCGTGCGACGCGAGTCTAAGTTTTTATTACAGTATTTAGAGAGAGTGATAGCGAGAGATAGATAGAGAGAAGAGAGAGAGAGAGAGTGAGAGAGAGAGAGAGGTGCATCACAGTGCAGGTGCACTCAAACTGAAAGATAGAGATAGCGAACCTTGGGACGCTTCGATCTCGCCCTTGCGGTTTGAGATTGGCGAAACAAGCGTGAGCGTTTTCCCGCCAATTCGGAGATCGCCGCCGCCACCAAAGTAAGTGGAATTGATATATATATATATTTTGTAGTGTGTGCGCGATCATCCGCGTCGGGAGAGTGAGAGAGAGAGAGAGAAAGAGTTAGATAGATAGTGTCGCGCCATTGTCGGGATTCCCTTTGTAAATTTTATTGTAATAAATAATTAATTAATTTAACATTTAAACATCCGCGTAATTATTTCGCGCGTTCTTTCCCATTTTTCGCGTCCCTTATAGCAGCGAGCACCCGGGCTCGCCCCGCCGCGTCCGCGGATTTTCCGTTCGACGATACGAGCAGGAGGAGAGGACGGAAAGTCCTTAAGTCGCGTGGTGGCTGGGAGCCGGGGCGAAATCAGCCACCTGGTAACCGTCGCGTGACACAGTTAATGAGGATAGCATTCCGCAGAGTGTACTTGTTAAGGTTCTTCCAGTTATAGGTCCGTTTTTAGTGCGCCTGTACAATAGCTCGCTTGAAAGTAACGGCTTCCAAGAGATATGGAAGAAGGCTCATGCAATGCCATTGGCCAAATCAAAAATAACTTTAGAACCAGATGATTTTCGGGCAATTTTACTGCTCTGCTTTCTTTTAAAAGTGCTTGAGAGAATTGTATATGATCAGTTTATGGAGTATTTGGGGTCTCATAACATCGTCGAACCACTACAATCTGGGTATTGACGGCACAGTTCGACTGAGACTTCTCTGCTGAGATTGACTGAAGACGTATGCAATGCTATAGATAAGAGACAGGTGAGGTTACTGTTATCGTTTGTCTTCAGCAAGGCGTTCGGCACTATATGTCCCACTCGTTTCTGTCTTAGGACCATTGCTGTTTTGCCTTTACATTAATGACCTTGGTCTTGCCCTCAACCCTATGGGTGTAAGACATATTCTATATGCTGACGACCTCCAGGTGTGACGTTGTCACAATTGGCGTCCAGGCCAACGTACCTGCAACAAAAGAAAGAAGAGTTAGTGGAGGAGTGATATAGAAAATGGGTGGTGTTGGCTTACTTGTAAGGGTAAGAAAGGAGCGGTACTTACTACACCTGCCAACAAAAACCAGCCGCACCTGAAAAATAAGGATTAGCGAGCGTCGAACAATTGTGAGTCAGAGGGTCGGAAGGGGGGGGGGGCAGGGAGGTAGTTAGGTGAAAGAGATAGGCGATAAGCATACCTCCCCATTGCCTGTACTGGGGACAGCCGTAGGATCCGTGGTTGAGGAGCACAGCTCAGGGGCCCTTTCGTGGCTCAGGCGAGGGGATCCGTACGAGGATTGTACGCCGGCGACCTCCATATTTATGTATACACTTACAGCGTTTCTTTTAGAGGGTTACCTGAGCCGCACCAGAGCCAGCAAGTCAGCTGCCGGCCGTCTGCATCATCCGCCAAGGTAGAAGTCGAGCTAGCGTCAAGGGTTCCAGAGGCAGCGGAGTCGAAGAAAGCACGGCGAGCAGTCACCAGCCGGCACCAAAGCGGCAGAGCCAGGAGGCCACACGCAACACAGCACTCGCGGTGGAGAAGAGCGCAGCGGTTACATGAGCCGCAGTCGCCGCAGTCAACAACACAGGCAGCGGCGCGCAAGGTCGCCGCCATCTTCGCGCGCCATCGTGCAGCAAGACCGTCGCCGTTACCACCGCAACAGGCGAGGCGCAGGCCTAGTCGGCGTCGTCACCGTACCAAAAGGAAGAAGATAAAAATGCGGCGTGGGCCGAATCGCGGGGCGTAACGAAGAGCACGAATTTTTACGCGGACGCGAGGGAGTCAAACGTACGGGGGGGCCACGGGGCCCGGGTGGTGCTGAAGTGATTTGCACTTCGCGCGGCGATCGAGGCGAGCACCCGCGACCAGCGAGGAGACGACTGAAGCGATCATCTCGGAGCGCGAGCCCGCGCTCCTTCTGCTGCGCCAGACGCTCGTCCCGAACACTACTAACCCAAGCGGATATCCCGGACGAGGCGAGCGACTAGCCAACCGGCGCAAGAGCCATCGACCACCTGCACCGCCAGCGCGGCGAAGTACAGCCGCCCGTCCCGCTCCCTGGTCACCTGCGCGGCCAAGCAGCCATACGACGACGAGGCTACCTGGGACCTCCAGCTAAGCAGGGTCCGCTGCCCGCGGTGACTCGCATCGGAGTTTCCTCCTTGCGAGCAAGAGTGCGCCCGCGAACGGGGTGTTCGGTGAACGCGCGCGAGCGGGCACGTGGTAAGCTGAGTCGGTCCGGACGTGAGCATTTGATGAAAGGGTCGAGTCGGGAGGTCATGCGCGCCGATCAGCGGGTCACTCGGGTGTATTTCGTGGTGCGGCGTAACGCGCCGGTGTAGTAACCATTAGGGAATAAAGTACGCTATTAAATCAGCCCGAGTGTAGTAATTTGCGTAGTCTCATCTATCCCCTTGCCCTCCCCCCTCCGCAGTAGACCTATAATAACCCAGCCACCGGTAATTTGACGGATACATAATAAGAAAAATGTGATTTAATGATTTGTGTGTATTTATTTATTGTTGTTACTGCGCTACATCTGATATAGACGATACTGTGATAATCTGTGATAATTTTTTTATATAAGTTGACTAATTGTGTTGTGCAATAATTTTTGTAAAACTTTACGAATAAATCAATTATCTATCTATCTATCTCCCTCTCTGAATCCAAAGTCACAGTTTAGATTTATTCTGACTACTTACCCATCCTCTTAGACATCTCCTGTAGCTACTCCCTCACTTTCCAGATAGTAGACCTTCCCGCTGACTTCCGTTCTATGATCGGAAGTCTGTATGATTACCAAAGCTGTGCATATTGAACTAGTGAGCGATCTCAGTATGGACGGATTCTTAATAGCGCTTCCACGTTTCATCGGTCGTAGCGCGATGCCATCGCACATATTAAATTCGCGTCCTTTATGCCCTATATCATCCAAACCAAATATCCGACCGCACTAACTCCTTCACATCGATTAGTTGAACAACCACTTACTATGCTGCCGGAGGATAACTCTTTTCTGTTCCAACAAACTATTTATCTTCCTGGAGATTAATTATCAAGATTCGACAAGATTTTTAGGAGCGTTGGCTCAAGAAATAAATAACAAAACTTTAAATACGTCAAAATGGTTGCATTCGTCATGGGAATTACAGCCTGACGATATCGTTATCATCACCAAAAGAAATCAACTGTGCATGCGTTGGCAGCTCAGAAAGGTTATCCAGGAGATGATGGACATGTCTGTGTAGCAACAATGCAGATCCGTACCGGCGTATTTAAAAGCAACGTTACCAAGCTTTGCCTGTTGCCGACTTCGTCATCGTCAATATTATGAATAATTTACGTTAAATTACAATTACACTAAATACATATTTCTCGGTACTCTCATAAGGGGGAGACTGTTCGGTCGCTTTATACCATCACGATTCCGAAAATATAGAGTGACCTTCGCGAGACAATGGGATTACCCGTGAACTGAGTGTTATTTGTATTTTCGCTTACTGTTCGTCGAAAGGAGGTTCGTTAGTTATCGATAGGCGCGTTTGAATGTCATATGTAAGCCGCATAGGACGGGTCGAACAATTAGAAAACTATACCTTGAATAGGTCCCGCCTCGGTCTCACGCGCCAAACGCACGTTGGGGAAAATGTACGTGTTTGGAGACATGCGCGCATGTCTCGTCAATTCTTAATTTTGCGTCTTTCGATAAATATTCGCAATCACGTGCGTACATCAGTGGGTGTACATAAATTATTTACATGCGATTTTTTGTAAGATTTACAAAAAATCATTACATTATCTGCTCGATTTTTCTTTTAATATTTATATACTAAAGTTTTTGAATAAAATGGTTTTTAAATAAAAATTTATTCTTCTGCAATGTTTACCAATAGTTCGCGTAACCAATGCATTAATTATATTTAAAAAATTTATGACAATTAAAGTGTAGATAAAAATTTACTTGAAAATATAAGTTAAAATTTTCATAGCACTAAATTAAAAAATTTTAAAATGATTAATTTATGATTAAAATTATATTAGCGGGATTGTAAAATTAAGTATATAAACAATTATTTTAAACTTAATAAAAATTTTTAATTCAATAATTACAACTATTTTTTACATTACAGTATAATTGAACATAAATAAAATTTAACAGCAATAATAATAATTAAATAATTTAAAGTAAAATATATAAATTATGACGTTATCACTCGAAAGAAAGGAAGCGTGAGCGTGACAGCGAGAGAGATGGGAGAGAGTGCGCATTTACACAAGACGCGATAGAGGCGGGAAGTAAGGACATTGAGCCGAAACATGGCAAGTGCGCGGAGAGCCAGCAGCTGCGCAGAGGACTGGTGCAGAGGACATGCTCCATTGGTGGGACTGTGCTACTGAAGTCCATGAGGTCATCCTCCTCCCTCAGTAGCCGATCCTCTTCCACTGAGATCAAAGGCCGCGGTTGGCCCGGGGACGTGCAATCGCCCCGGGCGGAACCTCTTTCATGTACCTCTCCGCTCGCCATTTCCAACAAATAAACAGAGGAGTTTAGTGGAGAACGCGCTAGATCACCCCTTTTAATCGCCCGGGCCCAATCCAAGCTGACCCTATTCCCGCCCTATGCCCCGTCGCGAGTCTCTCTCCGAGGTAGCACGTACCTCTTGAGATGCTGTACGTGCACCTTATTAATCCATCGACCCGAGTCCTCCAGGAGGATCACTGTCTCGCCTAGTACCTACTTAATCTCAAATGACCCAGCGTACTTGGTGGCCAGTTTACCGGAAACCCCCTTTGCGGCGTCGGACAGAGTGTGCTTGCGTAGGAGTACCATATTGCCCGGTAGAAACGTGGCTGGACGCCGGTTTCGGTTATAAGCCGGCTGTGTCTCTCGCGGGCTTCGTCATTAAAACGACGAACCAAATCCCGGATCAGTATTCTATTTGAAAGTCCCATTGTTGCAGCTCTAGGGCCCATCCCGCCAGACGCCCAATGGGGTCTTTTAGGTTTTTGAGCCACTTTACAGCACTATGGTCGGTCTTTGCCACGAATTCATAGGCCTCTAAGTAAGGCCGCAGCTTCTTTATTGTTTACAATAGAGCCAGACACTCCCTCTCCGTAGTGGTGTTATTCCTTTCCGCCGAATTAAGGACTCGACTTACATACACTGCTAGTAACCGTTCTCATCTTACCTCGTCTCCTCTACTCTCGTCTCCTGGGTCAACATGGCGCCAATGGCGAAATTGCTGGCGTCGCTTTGTACCACGAGTACCTCTCCTAAAGCGGCCTTAAGCCTTTCAAAGGCTCTGGATTGATCCTCTCTCCAACTCCAGGCCTGTCCTTTCCTCAGGAGCTTAACCAATGGAACCTTTAGTTCCACTTCCAGGGGAATGAATCGGGAATACCATCCGATAATTCCCAAAAAGGTCCTGAGCTCCTTAATATTGCGGGGGGTGGGGTACTGTAGAACGGGGGCGACCCTCTCGGGGCCTACCCGTAATCCTTCGGCACCCAGGCAAAATTCCAGAAAGACAACGCTGGAGCAACAAAACTCGCATTTGTCTTTATTAATCTCCAGCGCTCCGCCAACTATCGTTCGATGTACATACTCTAACCACCTCAGATGTTCCTCAAAGGTTTCGGTTACTATGATGAGATCGTCTAAATAACCGAAAACGTGCGGTTCGACCTCCGGGCTGAATAGGGCCCCTATTAACCGACAAAATGTCGCGGGGGCGTTGGACAGACCGAATGGTATTCGCACCAACTGCCACTGACCTGAGCCCTGCACCGCGAAGGCTGTGTACTGACGACTACACTCTGTGAAGAACACCTGGAAATAAGCTTTTCTCAAATTAACCTTCAAGATGTATTTGGCCCTCCTAAGCTTATCTAATATGGAGTCCATGTTTGGTAGAGGATAATTCAAACAAAAAATAAATTTACGCGTAAGGATAATTATAATTTTAATTAATAATTATAATTATAATAAATTGGAGCTCGAGAACAATGGGTGTTTATTCGCGCCCGGACGCATCCTCCCGGCAGGCGCACAGTGCTCCACTACACATCGCGGGGAAAAGCTGCCAGCGGAGACGTAAACCGGGCCGCACGTGCGGCCCTCGCTTCGACCCGGGCGGGCCACCGGAGTCCGCTGGCTGGCACTGGTAGGGCCGCGGGGGGCCTCTTGATGGTGTCGAAGGGCGGACTTATCCCGCCGATCTTCGATATCCGAGGCGAATGGACAGGGGTACGCGATGGATCACGGGTTCCGGGGTTGTTACGACCCGCTCGTGGTAACGCGTCAAATACCCGGCAGTGATCACGCGGCGATCGGCGCTTTTCTTTCGCACCAACCGCCCGCTGATCCCTACCCGCCGCGCCGACAGAGCCGCGGCTCCCTGTTTACCAACACGCCAGTCGTATTACAGGCTACCCGAGGGCTCTGTTACAAAACTTATGAGAGGATCTTCGAATTCTTAAAGACAACATTCCCAAATCTCAATCCAACATCCGCCAGAATTGATTATAAGAAAGCCACTACTATGGCCTTAAAAAATGTTTATCCGCAAATCAAAATAAGAAGGCGTTACTGTCATTATGCGCGGGTGAGTTATTCTATATTTAATCTTGAGTAATCAGATATCTATACTATAAAAACTAATTTATTGTTAATTGTAGGCTATTTGGAAACATGCAGTAAAGCACCATATGGCAGTGACAAAGTGGAATAAAAAACATGATCCAGTAGGCCATTTAATTTTAAAAATATTTATTGTCCTTGGTTTACTGCTGGCTGCAAAAACTGAAGATGCATACTTGCACCTAATACGAGAATGCATCGACGAGTTTGGAAGCAAATTTCAAAGTTTTCTACGATATTATTAAATCACAGAACGAATAATATGCTTGAAAATTATAACAAAGTTCTGGGGCTGTATTTGCGGGAAATTCCTTTAATTAACAACTTTTACGTTAAAAAATATATATTTATACGTATTCATTAGTATGATTATTCTATTGATAATTGTAAAATTTAATTTTTGTTTACAGAAGAAATTTTAAATGAACAAATGAAGGCTTGCACGCAATTGATGCAATTAAATTGATACAAAAAAAAAATGTTCTTGTAGAAACAATGAGAATTGCTGCACAAAAAGCTTATCACGCCGCCAGAATTTTTGACAAGAATGGCAAATTATTTCATTAAAGAGGGAGACGATTTTGAAAATACAGATACATACTGATTCTGAACATACTGATTACGAAAATGTTACCGATAACGACATACAAATATTAAATTATTTATATATTTTACTTATTATTAAATTTTAATAACAAATTAATTATCATAAATTTTTTAACAATAATTAATGTATTGGTTATGTGAACTATCGATAGACTCCGTAGAAGAATAAATTAAAATAATGAGCTATACAGCTGACAGTTATCCAAAAGATACGGCAAGAATGTAATTAGAGATTACATAAGAATTGAATAATAAAGTCAGTTTATTATTAAAATATTATTATTTGGGCGTTGTTATACCCACCAATTCAATTCAGATCACGTATACTTTTTTGAACTAATATCTATAAGTAGTACATAGTCAGAAAAGTTCAAATAAGATAAATTTAGCCTTTTCTGGCAAACATGTTGCAATCGAATAAATTTCCAAATAAATTCTTTATTAAATAATTAATTTGAAAATTACATTCTTTAAAACTTTAAAGAAATAGCCAGCGAAGCCTTAGTCTATCCTCACTGTAGTATCGAATACTACAAAACAGACAAAAAGGTTACTCCAAAACAATTAAATAAGAAAAATTTGATACAATTTATTTAGAAGTGTAATAATAAACTTAGCAATTTGAACATTGTGCTAGAAAATACTACCAATATACGTACAATACCCCTATTGCTACTTCGGCCGATTCCACGCGTACAGTGTTTGGAAATGCTCGTCCAAACTGTACGCGGACATCCCACTGACATTACGCGTACTGCACGCGTGGAACGGACGTGAAGTGATATCAGTTCCACAATGTTATGTGGGACTGATCGCAAATTGGCGCCTTAATTGATTTGAGCATATAAAATTATTTAAAAATTTTATTATTATGAATACATACAAAATATAAAGCTGCAATGATTGCTCGTACATAATCGTAACTGTAAATTTAAATAAATATAATTTATTTAATACACTATACTATAATAATTTTTTATTGCTATATTTGATTGCGCTGGAAATGCGCCGCCATTTTTGCCGCTGATAGCGCGGCAATTGCGCTGAAATCTTACCGGCGTAAAGCCGCGCTGAAAAATTAATCGTATATGACCGCTTTTTGACGGCAATATCACGGCATATAAGCCGCTTTTGCACGCCGCGATATTGCTCGGCAGGTGTTGCTATTATGGTAATACTCCTGCGGTAATGCATTATTTCAGCTGTATACGGATCGTTCACAACGTCAATATATGGTTATTTTCAATTCGGTCGCGCTCGGCCGAACCAGCCTCCTATCCTCCTATCATTCCGGACTTCCGAAGCATTCCGGAGGCGTCATAAGAATTAGCGTGTCTTGCGTATATCACAGCGGCGGGCGATCTCTATATATTAACTTTAGATAAGATATATGCATATGTGTATGTATGTAAGTGCAATTATAACGCGACATTTTTAATATAAATGCTAAAACATCTGTTCTACAAATTATTGGATTTTTATTTTTTAAGAAGTAAACGGTAAATTATAATTTTGATCATTGTTTTATTATGTAGTCATTATTATATTTTTTTATTTCAACAAATAGTTAACAGTTTTTAAAATATTTTTACATGTAAATGTTTATAATCCGATAATCATTGTTTCTGACTTATTAACGTATGTGTTAGTTAACCAACTGATTATGAATCAAGTTACATTGCCTCCTTCACCCAACTGGTATCTAAGTAAGATTCTCTCGTGTGCAAGTGATGGAACTATTGCTTGGGGTGCCAGACACTCAATAGTTATAGCTAGAAGAAAAAAAGATTCTAAAGCACTAGATTATTCTATAATTCAGAAAGCTCATTCAGACAGAGTTACAACAATTGCCTTTTCCCCAAGAAATGAAAATGGTAATTACCAATTGGTCTCTGGTGGAGATGATAATATAGTTAAGATTTGGAATCTAAACAATTTAAAAACAGAACTAAAAAATTGTACATTAGATGTAAGTTCTTTTTAATAATCATTTTATAGCAAAATATTACTTTATTGATTTCTTCTGATATTATATTAATTTACGTAGAATGGTTTAAAAGTTGTTGGAGTTGATTGGTCACAATGTAATTCTGATCTTGTTTGCTTTGTAAGTGAAAATGGATATTTAGTTACATGGAATGTTAACTTCAATATCAGTCAAATAATTACTCTTGGTAAATTAAATGCTACATGCTTAGCATGTTGCCCACACAATGCTAATTTAGTTTCCATTGGTTCAAAAAGTGGTTTGATTTATATTGTGGATATTCTGGGATCTGGTAATATTAATTATAAGTTAAGAGGACATGATGCAGAAATAGTTAGTTTAGCTTGGTGCCCAATACCATTTAATATTTTTGAAAATAATGATAGAAAAGATTTATTATTAGCTTCAGGTGCTAAAGATAGGTATGTTAAAGCATAATGAGTAAAATAATATCTATTTAATAGTTTTGTTAGCTTTATAATCATTATGTGATTTTGTAGAAATATATTTTTATGGAAAGCTGGTAATGATGGCAGATATGAAACACAAATAAAGCTGCCAAATGCACCATTAGATAGTAATTCTAGAATTAAACATTGTTCCTCAACAAGTACAAATTATACAACTATCTGTTGGATTGAACCCACTATTCTTCTTACAAATTCACCATGGGGAGAACTTTTATTATGGACGCTTGTACAAAATGTAAAGAAAAAAATTAGTCCAAAATTAATTCATTCAAAACATGGAAAAGGATTGTTTTCAATAGCAGGAGTAGTAAATCAAAACATAAGTGATAAGGAAAATGAACAAAGTTCAAAAAATTTTAATATGTATGTAATATGAAAAAATATCGGTAAATAATTATTAATTAAATTAATTCAAATTTACTTACATGACTTCTTTTGAAATTTTTAATTTTTTCATGTTATCATTTTCAAATAGTTAAGTTTAGAACTTTTTTATTTAGTACAATTGTAAAAAATTAAGATTATCTATTTAACATGTAATTAATTAAACTGCAAATTTAATTTATCCAAATAATAATAATAAAATTGCATTAAATATAAAATTATTTTTAAAGTTATTTTTTTTATAATTTTTTTAAGCATATTGTTTTTGATAATCTAGAAAATCAATTTGGACTATAGCTCAAGATAGACAAGTGATATGCTGTAATATTTTAGATAACGAATCATTAATAGAATATACTATTCCAACTCAAGGTGGTTTTGTATATTCTATTACTCCCTGTCCTGTGGATACATCACAGATTGCTTTTGGAGTGGGTGATACAATGATTCGTTTATGGAATTTATCAGAACAGCATGAAAATGTTTTGGACATCCAAGTATTATGGGAGAAAATTAAAGGACAAGTGAGAGCTGTAAGTTTATTTTATTATTATTCCATATAAAAAAATATTGCATAAAATTAAACTTATAATTCTAGTTATCTTGGCATCCGGAAAAAGAAAATGTACTTGCATTTGCAACAAATGAAGGACGTGTAGGAATGTTTGATATTAATTCCAAGAAACCACCTATTTTATTTAGACAATATCACAGGCATATTATTTATTCCATTCAATGGGGTCCAGCTCCAAATATCAAAAACTATGTTCTATACACATGTGGTGATGGAGAATTAGTTTATTATAATCCAGATAAATTTAATAATTGTAATTCATAACATTGAATATAAAAATTTGTTGACACATAATCTTAGTTTAGCTTTAAATGAAAGATTTTTTATTGTTTTAGACAATAGTTTTATAATTTTTTAAATGCTTATCAACCCGTGATATCATTAATATTGGTAGAAATTATATTATATTTTAGGATTTACCTTAGTGAATATTAAAGAATATTCAAGTCCTAGTTTTAATTATAAAATTTTTAAAGAATTTTGATTGATTATAATTGAAAGATAAGAAAATTATTAAATATATTATTTTATTTTAGATCCTTTACCTGTAACGACAAAGAAAGAGTGTACAGAATTTTGCTGGAAATCAGATTATTCACTTTTAGCTTTAGGATTTGGAGATGGGTTAGTTTTTTATGTTTTAAAATAAATATTGATTTTACTCTACAATTGTTTCAGGTCAATTATACTTTTGGACCAAGATTTAAAAGAATATGGACATACTATTCATACACTTAATAAAGCAGTACAATGTTTAACTTGGCATCCACAAAGTACTTCATCAGATTTAAGTATTTCTGGTATGCAAAACTACCTAGCAGTATCTGTAAATGATACAACAATCACTGTTTTTGATATTAATCTTGTGTCTGAAAAAAAAAGTTGTTCTAATGAAACATTTTATCATAAAATTGTTGCAACTTTAAATGGTCACAGTGATAAAGTAGTATGTCTTTGTTGGAGTCCACATATAAGTGGATATTTAGTATCTGGCAGCTATGACTGCACTGCTCAAGTAAGTAATGTATTACATAATACTTGTTTAATACATGATATTAATTTACTTACTTGTATTATTTGTTATAACTATTATTAATAAATTATTTTACATGTTTAATATCATCCAATTTAAAGGTTTGGAAAGTAGAATCACAAGAAGCAATAGCTACTTACATTTTGCACTTAGAGCCAGTTCAATGTTGCCTGTGGAGTCCTTTAAGTCAAGACTTAATAATTACTGGTTCAGCTGATTTTACTTTACGGATTTGGAGTATATCTGATCAAAAAGTACTATCAGAATCAAATGCTACTATGACCTCTATAAGGGGTAAAAGAACTAAAAAAAAAAAAACCAAAGAATTAAACACTACTAGTAGATCAAATGAAAGTAAGAATGAAAAAGAAATTATAAGTGGTATGTTCAATTTATCAATTGAAAGTAAAACATCAACATCAAATCAAGGACAACAATGTACTTTCAAAATAACGAAAAAAAAAAAGTCGAGAAGAACTACTCATTTTCCAGGCTATGCAGAGCTTGCCAACGACAATAAATTGTGGTGTTCATCAGTTAGAAACCTTTTACATGTTTCACAAAATGATAATTTAGATAAAGAAATTCCTATTTTATTAGGAAATAAAAATAACTTAGAAAATGCTTTAAATTATGAAAGTAAGATAATAATTTATGAAGTCGAATTCAAACTTACTTTTACTATTTTATTTTAGAAAACATTCTTAGTTCAAACGGTCAGTACAATACAGCTACTGAAATAGATCATTGGAGTGGTAATTTAGAACAAAATTTGCAAGAAGCCATGAAACAAATCCGTTTAAATGATTTTTTAGTATCACTTGCATCATCAATATCAGTCGAGTTAGTATAGAGTAAAAATTCAAATTCAAATGATTTAAAATTATGAAATGTAACATTAAATTGAATTTAAATTTATATAAAAAAACTTCAGATTTTGGGAGAAAATGTGCGAAGCTTATGCAAATCAACTTATTCTTGAAGAAAATCAACACAAAGCTGTTTCATACCTTCTATGCATTAATAAAGTTCACGAAGCTATAGATTTACTACTAACATCAAAGTTATATAAAGAAGCCTATGTTTTGGCTTCATCAAAACTAGATTATGAAAATCCTGTATTGAAAAATATTTTAATAAAATGGTCTAGCAATGCTGAAAAAGATGGTAATTTTCAAAACGCAACAGAATGGTAGCCGATATTTTTCATTAAATTAAATTGAATACCCTTGTTTTTATACATATATGTTAATTACTACATTTATTTACATTTTATAGCCATATAAAATTAGGAAATTACGAAAAGGCTGCCAAAATGTTAGAACGTCGAAAAGATATTGATAGCTTAATTTTAGCTATAGAGCTTGCTGAGGCTGGAAACGATGTAGTCTTAAGTACATCACTTGCAGATAAAGCTATTTTAGAAGCTTTATTAAATTCAGATATCACTGTGGCTAAATCAATTATTAAAAAGCATTCTTACGTTCAGGTATAGTTATGTAGCTCTTAATTTATTTGGACTTATATCATATTTCTTAAAAACTTATTATTACAGTATCGTGAATTAGAAATAGAAATATTTAATGAAATAAACCGAATTTTCGAAAATGTGAATGACGAAGCAATAATTGATTGGATGAATGGTTCTTCTCAAATTTCATTGTTAGATACTTTTACAGATAGTTTTAAGACACCATTCAAAAACTATTTACTCTTACTTCAAAAAGATATTTCACCTATGCCAGTTAGTGAAAAAATGGTAATCTTTGTATTAGAAATATAATATTAATTGCGAGAGCAAGGGTTAAATGTGTAACTCAATGAATTTTTATATATTACTTTATCTTAAAATTTATGAATTTTCTTTTAATTAATAGATACAAATCAATGTTAGTCATCAAGTTGCTTTGTTTATATTATGTAATGATAGGGAGCATAGGTTAAAGCATATAATCATGGCTTGTGATATTATATTGCAACTTGATAAAACAGATAAAAACATTGGGAATAAATTTCAACTTTTGATGAAATATCTATATGCCTTTGACAATAAATTTTTGTCAAATTCAAGTAGCATTTTCAATAGTAATAAAAATGGAATAACAAAAAGCTTGCGAGCATATTTATGTCATGGTGTGATTAACTGGTTTCTTGAAACAAAGTTAAAAGAAGATTTAATTTGTGAGTGCATAAATTTAATTTTAAAGATATTAGAAACATGTGTTGACGACCTTTTAAGTAAGGAATCAGTGAAATATTGGACATTAACTAATGAAATGAACAAATTAGAAATACAATTGTCCTCAGAAATAGGTAATATTTATAATTATTCATTAATATTTACGTTTAAATACACATTATACATTTATAGAAAAATGTTTTTTAGGAAAATTTCAAAATAGTATTTGTAACAAAGCTGAAATTGAGATTATGACACAACGTATGAATGATTTAAAAATAAATAAAAAGGAATTTCTTGAAAATCATATAAATTCACCCAACCCTTTGTTAAGTTATGGAGCTATAATGGAATTTATAAGTAAAATATCCAATATAAAAATTCGTGAAAAAGCCACAGCAGTTGTTATAGACACATGGCAACAAGCAATTAAATAATATTTTATAATTTGTAAAAAATAAAGTAAAATATTTATTATTAAACATCTTGTAACAATATTTCTTATGATTATTTAATGATAACATTTAAAGGTTTTGTATAAAGATGTATATAAAAATAAAAAAATAAAACGTTCATTATGAATCATTCATTTTCCAAAACAATAGTTGCCTATCGCTTCCTGCACATATAATTGGTAACCTCTGGTGCCAAGTTAATCCACCAAATAACCGAACTTGCCCACAAATTACAACAAGTTTAGATTTTAAATCAATAACTTTCAGAATATTATCAGGTCTTCCTATACTTGCCACAAAGTTTCCATTAAAAGGAGCAAATTTCATTTTAGTTCCACCTTCTAGATAAAGTTTACGGCTTTCCAATGGCCGACTAAAATTATAAAATAACTTATTAACTAAACTATATATTTCAAATAATATTAATTTACCTTGGCCTTGAAACATCCCACAAAATAAATTCTCCAGAAGATATACATGCTATTTTTAATGGATTTGGTCCCCAATCTGCAGCTAGTAATGGTAGAATACCAGCATCTACAGACATGATTGCTTGTTGATTTCGTACATTATAAATTCTAATTATTCCACCTTTTTCAGCAACTAAAAGTTTTCCAGTCTCTTCAACATGCCATTTAACTATAACACCTGGTCCTGTTAATAAAAATGTTAAGATGCATTTTTGATCATCTTTAACAGCCCAGAGATTGCATGTATGATCATCAGAAACAGATGCTAACAATTCACCTTCAGGATCATATGTAATATCATTCACATAGTCTCTATGACCTTCCAAAATCTATATAAGTAAATTAGAAATCATTTATTGAGTGTTTATAAATGAACTTTAGAATACTGTTATAACTAGAATTTTATTTATAAAAATTAACATATTACTAATTAATATACATTTATCAGCAAACATAATCTATTACCTGAAATGTATTATTGTCATTTAAGTTACTGCTATATAATCTTATTTTAAAATCAGCTCCAGCGACACAAAAACATACAATTTTAGGAGCAATGTTTAAAGATGTTTCAGGACTCCAAGCTAGAGCATATGCTCTTGTTTCATGATGAAACGTTAGAAGTTGATTATAAGTAATATCCTCTATAGCTTCGTCTTCTCCTTTAAACCCCTTAAAATGTACACAAAATAGGCTAAAGTATTATAAAACTAACTAAAATTACTTAAGAAATTATATTCTAATACAAAGACTTAAAACAAAAGGGACAATTACAAAAATTTCCAAAATACGTATTAATATTATTTTTTGATAATACTGGCATGAAACATGTAGTCAAAAGCTAATAAAATTTGAATACTTGTTTAAAAGGTAATTAGTTATAGCCTTAACTCGATGTTCAAAAATTATGAAAATTAAAACTCGTTTTTTTAAGTATAAGAGGAATAACTTTATAATTTTTTAAATTATTACAGATAAAGTAATTAACTTACATCTATTAGTCTATAATAAACTGTAGGTGTCTCAATTTTAATTATAGCAACAATAATTTTTTCTCCTATAGCAATGCATATCAGATCTTGAGACCATTCATATGGAGACCACTCTACACATTGTACTTGGTCAGGAAAATTTAGCTTAAATGATGGTTGACTCGTTAATACTTTTTCCATTGTATATAAAATATTAATTTTTTGTTAAACTTATTGTATTAATCTTTAAAAAAGCATCAAACAATCTAACTGGGATGTAAAATCATTTAAACGATAATTTATAAACACAGCTAAAAAAAGAAAAATTGAATTATCCGAAACTGTTCAACTTATAATTGCATGAACGTAAAATATTCATCCGGTGCCCATAGCAAACCTGAGAAAACCTTGGGTCGGCGGCTCGGCGCATGTCCAGCAATTTGCCACCAATAGTGCTGTTGCTCGCCAGGTACCCCGGCTTATGACCGTCAATTGCTCGGTAGCGGATATCGGAGCCGCTGACTTCGCGGCTCCGCCGCGTGTCGGGCCGAAGGTGTGTACGTGACACTATATTCGATTATCAACTGTCACGTTAGTATGAGTTACAAGCCGGCCGATCGCAAGGGCCGCGCGAATGACCGTCATGCAACGACGCACGTGTCGAGAAGACGAAAAGTTAGAGAGTTGAGAGCGCCGCGCGATAGGTCACGTGAGCCCCGTCGGAAGGGCCGCGCGCGAAAATTCGACCAAAAGGCATTTGTCCTGGGTCCGTCGGTCCGTACAGACACGTGGCGTCCGAACTTCGTCGCGAAGAACAAAGACGGTTCGTTTGTGAATCTGGCTGAGATCCGTTAGCAAGTCAAAGAGAGCATCGTCCGGTCCGTTGTCGTGAAGAGTGCTTAGCAGAGCCGACCACCTGCCCGTTTGACAACGTGCTCATCGAGCCTGGGCTTGCTTATCTGTCCGCCTCCCGCCTTCAAGCCGCCGGACATTGGAACGCCGGCTTCAACAGCCATCTAGAGACTGCCATCCACGACCTCCACGCCCCATTTTGACACACCAGGGCGTCGTCGTTTGACAGTCCAGATTAATTACCGCATTGTACCTGCGTTTATTCTCTCTCGCTCTCGATCGCTCTCGACGTCGCGCTCGCGCGTTTTCTCTCTCTCTCTCTCCCTCTCTCTCTCTCCCTCTCTCTCTCTCTGATATATCCCTGTCTTGTCGTCTCGCGTCAATATGTAACTCAAAATAAAAAGTCAGTCAGTAATATTGATTATGTTTGTATAGTTTATTAGTTGCCTGTTTTTCCGTGACGTCGCGAAATAATTCGAGTGTATCGAAACGGGACCTCCTCGCGAGAGTGTCTCACCCTTCGCGAGCATTGCTAGTGCTCGAGGAGGGTACAAAAGCACCTGGCGCCCGAGTGGTACAAACCACTATCCAGGCGCGCTACCTGGAATAAACTCCTCCAAAGAACTTGCACCCGTCGTACGTCTGGCATTTTCGACGCCGGATTGAGTCAAGAAATAATCTGCGCGTCGCAATATATATTATTTCGATTCGTATAATTATTTTACAGTTCTCACTATTTTTAATTAACTTTTAAGATTTTAATTTCTTTCCTTTCCTTTTTCCTCTCTTTTCTTCTACTTTTCGCAGCATCTACAGTCCTTCCTCCGTTTATTAAATCGTCACGTACCCTTTATATCGGGATGCGGACCGCCACCTGAATTACCATCGGGAGGCGGAGCCCCCCCACCGAGCCAACAGGCTGCAACAACCAGGTGCTTGGGTTACTCTACACACGCGGGAGAGCAAGCGCACGGAACGCGTAGGTCGACGGACACGGTGCGGCTACGGCTCCCTCGGGGCTCTCGTGTCCCTGCAAGGCTCAGCCGGTTGGACGCGTGGCAAGAACAAGGGTTGCCGGCGAAGGAGGACCCCCGAGGACCTGTCGTCCACCACCGCGGAAACCCGGCGGACTGTTCGGATCGAGGCGCGGGCCCTTGCGGCCCTGCATATACCTCCCCGGGTAACTTCGCTAGACCGTGTAGATATCTTATTGCCCAAGAGCCCCCCGAGAGTAATTATTACGATCACCCCTCTCTCCGCGATCCCTTCCCGCGCCGACCGCCGCAAGGCTTGTCGATCAAGGCTAGCTCGGCCGAGTCCCCTCCAAGGCGACCACGAACCTGCGCGCGACGGGCAGACGGGTGTGACCGGAGGTGCTGCGAGCCCCTCCGAGGCACGTCGGATTCGGAGAGGAAGCTCTACGTCACAATTTCTTATACCTGATTTCACTAAACTCCCTGGTAATGTTTTCCTATCAATACTATCATACGCTACTTTTAGATTTGCAAAGCACGCGAATGTATTTTTTTGGTTTCGTTAGTTCTATGTGTATGATGTGGTTCAATATGTATATGGCATCAGTAACTCCCCTACCTTTTCTAAAACCGTTACCTAAATTACATTCTCCCCATTTTATTCTCTATTTCTTTCTATAGCTTGTTCTGTAATATACTTGAATATACTTTGTACGTTATGTTCATTAGTGTAATTAGCCTATAATTTTTCTTATATATCTTTCATATTTTTTACGGGCTCATGATCGTTTTTGTCTATTCATGCGGTATTCCACCAGTTTTTCAAAATTCCCTCCACAAACTCCATATCGGTTCTCCTATGCTTACTGACATATACTCCCATGTCTCGTTTCTATCTCATTCACTCTTAGTGCTTTTCTGTTCTTCAGTTTTCTTAGTTTCCACATAATTTCGGCCTTTAAAACTTTTTTCCCTCTTCTGTTTCCTCTGTAACTTTTTCTTTAGAGCCCTTTAACCTAATAACCTGCCTTCTTCGTATCCTTCAAATCTCTTTTTGAAGTGATATTTCTTCTATTTTTCCAGTTGAATCACGTGACTTATCTCTTGCTTTTTTTCTAAATTTATTTATGTACGCCCAGATTTCTTTCTCTGTTTTCAGGTATTTTATTTTAGTTTCTTCAACTTTTTCCTCTCTTTCTTTCTCTATCTTACACCATTTATTGTATTCTCTTTTTTATCGTACAAATTACTCTTTATCAATGATACCTTTTATTCTTACTATCAACCATTTCCTTATTTCTCTCTTCTTGCATTTCCATACTGTATTGTGCACCATCTTTCCCTATTATCTATGCTATATTCATCTTTTTCACTTTTGTAATAGATTCCTTTTTCAGATACCAGATTCCATAATTCGTTGTTTTTACTTATATCTGTTCTTCACCTATCACATTTTCTATGATACTTTTCTATCGTTTCTTTCGACCATTCGCTTTTATATGTCCATTCCTGATTATTTGTATTTTTATTCCTTATTGTCCTGTTGTCTATTGCTTTTACTTCAGTACTTACTATAATCCCAACTTCTATTTGTGGATGGGCTGATTCCTTTCTTTCCTGCTAGAAATAATGGATTGAGATAGATAAATGTGTATTAATATCAATAAATATTTTTTATACCATGACTCCATTTGGAAATAATGGATATATTATAATAATGGATAGTTAATCATATTTAATTTCGCATATATTAATATTGTTTAATCTATCATTATACTATTTCCATTAAATAATATTTTATCAACATTCAATATTATTCATTTTAATCATTTTAATTACATATTATAGGGATAGAAATGAAAACAGTTTTAAGATATTTCAATAACTAATAGTTTAATCAAATTTTATTCTTTATCTAAGCATTAAAATATAAACTTTTTGTATACAAATTTCAATCTTTCACTATTTCAATAACTTATAATTCATTACACAAGTATTAAAATGAAAAAATATTTTTATTTATTTCAGTACAAAATATTTTCATGGTTTTTAATCTTCTATTTACATATTTATGTTTAATTCTTTTTTATCTAAAATTTAAACTTATTTAATATAATCACGCAAAAAGTATCATCTCCCCGATTCGGTCTTTACATAAAAGGAGAGATGTATACAACAAGTGATGCACTGCATTTTGATTTGATTTATATTGTAGTCGGACCTCGTGTAATTGTCAGCATTACAGTGAGGTCAGTGTGTCTCTTACGACCCTTCCGTGCAATCGCGTGTCCCGACCACCAAGAGTGTTTTCAAGAGAGTTTGTGAGAATCATTAGTGAATGCTTATCGTTCATTAATCGATTATTCTATAGTTTTTCGAGTTATTAGGTGAGTGTTCCTGGTTCGTGCAATATTAGTTCCGTGATTTGAGCTTGCTCATCTTGGAACTGGCTACTGTCTTGACCATCCAGTCTAGCACAACCCAAATCTTCAGCACCACGATTCATCCAAGGAGAGGGTCTCCTTTGGGGTGGTAACCAGAGCAGCTACCACGACGAGTATAAGTCGTTTCTGCTGGAACTCGCGGACGTGCCTATTGCCATCGCTACTATTAAATTCGCCTGTGTTTTATTGCGACGAAACCGAATCTTTAAAATAATCGTGCGATGTACTGCATTCCAGGGCGAGATTAGCCACCTGAGGAAGCATTTTGTGATACATAGTGACCGTGCAAGACGCTACCAATAAAGTCACGAGTAATTTATTAAATGAATCATTTAATTGTGTTAAGTTTAATTATTAACATTTGTGTCGTGGTACTTCCACTTCCAGGAAGGGCCCGGAGCACCCGCCATTCTCCGGTCATGCCCGCCTGCCCGTCGTGCAGGTTCGAGGTCGCCCCGGAGGGGACCCGGCTGGGCTAGCCCCGGGCGGCTAGTCTTGCTGCGGTCGACGAGGTTGAGATCGCGGAGGGAGGGAGGACATAAAATACAACTCGGGGCTCTGTGAAAAATCTTTATTTATTCGCGTCCGCTGCGTCAAGCGCGTATTGCCCCAGACCCACCTGCCGTTGGAGCCGGCTGACCCTTGCGTCAAGTCTCGGCCCGTCCAGGGCCGCGGGCAAACTAACTCAAACGGACCGGTCATCCGTTGGCGCTTTTCTTTCGCGCCAACCTCTGGCTGATTCCAGCGCGCCGCGTCGACGGAGCCTCGATCCTCTCTGTTTATCAACGCGCCGGGCGTACTACAGGCGACCCGAGGTCTCCGTTACACATTAACATTAAGTTGAGCGCGCAGAAGAATAATTTTCGCGGGCTATCAGTTGCGCGTGACAGCAGCAGTGTTGCTGTGTGTGAGAGATAGATCGATAGAAGGTTTTTACAAAATTATTGCACAAATTAACACAAAAAAACGCAATCATCTTAAATCAACTTAAATATAAATTATATCACATATTCGTCAATCCTTGTTAACGCGCGAACTATATGCTCCGTTTGAGATACATCCGTGGAAGCTAAAGCCATTTGAATTTCATTAGGAAATTGTTGTAATATTTCTTTATTTCTCTGGAACTCCAAAAAAGAAGGCTCGAATCAGACTGCTTCGTCTATACGGGCATAAAAATATTTCTTGTAATCTGCGGAAAAATATTTATTTGCACGCCAATAATTCTTAGCTCTCTCCTGCTCTTCATCGGACATAAATTCCGATCTAAATTTTACTGCGAAATCAGCGAAATTATTTATCTCAACTCGGACCGCGTCGAATCATACCCTCGTACACCCTTTCAATCCATTTGCTATTATTTTAGCTTGACAATATGTTGGAATGTTTTTTATCATCAAATATTGCTCTATATCGCACAAAAACTCTTTACCGTTTTCATTTATTTCACCCGAAAAAATCGGGAGAGAGATTTCTTGCGCCAGAGATCTGTGTATCGATCCCTCCTGATTTTGCTGTATCGTTTTAAGAATGTCATATAATTGAGTTTTAATATTGCGATTTTCTAATTCTAACGATTCCACTCGTAGGGTTAATCGTTCTAAAATTAATTCTACACTCCACTCTCGAGGAGATTCCCAGAACTCTGGCATCGAGCCTCATCGGTTCATCTTTTACAGATATTAACTAGATTGAATTACAAATCTGATCGCTGTTACTTCTACCCGAAAAGGCCTCTAGTCGGGCACCAATTGTTACGATCGTGGGGGATCGAGGGCAAATGCTGCTTTTATTTAGTTAGTTCAATAAATTTATTTCTACGAGTTTTACAAATGCGGCACGTCGCGTTCACACTCGCACTCTCACATCCGGTCGCCGCTGCTGCTCGACGGGCCGCTCTGGTCCTCTTCGAGCCCTTGCGTCCTGTTGGCGGTGTAAGATTGCTATCCGTATGTTGCGCTCTCTAGTGCGACGCTACGCTTGTCCTGCGCAGCGTCCTGCAGTCGATTGTCTAAAGCTATCGGCTCTATCGCGCGATGATTTACGTGGCTGATCGATCGCGCCAATCCCGCAGAATAGGGGGATCTAAAGGTAGTAGGGCGCGCTACATACTGTCGCACATAGATTTGACGCTATCATTACACACTCCAAGTCTGTTTGTGATCCTTATCTTGTGGTAACTTTCTATTCTTTCTATACTATTCAGTTTCGTTTTCTTTACTTCACTTTGCCTTCCTTTTATTTCTTTTATCTGGACATTGTTCTTATGGGTCATATCAAGGTCAACTTCTTTTAGCTTTATGTTTAGCGTTATCCAAAAACATCGAAGTGGACGTACTGAAATCTCTTCCACCTACCTTTATACGGAAAACCAATCATGAAAGATTTGTATCATATATGAAAATTAATAAATACTTTATAGTCGTAAAAATTACATGACAATTGGCGGCTGACTCGCTGCAGAACAAACGCTATTGAGATTGAGAAAGAATTATATATACGACTATTACAAAAGAAAACTTTAAAAGAGAAAAAAAAAGAAGAATTTTTATACACATTATAATTAAAATAATTATCTTTGAAACACCGTTTTAACCTTAATATTTATAATATTGTACAGTACTGACGACAATCAGAAAAGAAAAAAGGATCAAGATGGAGAATGAAACGGAAGAATTGAAACAGAGAATCTAAAGATTGACGATAGAGGCATCAACATTTTCAAAGGAAAATGACATGCAGCGAAAACAAATCAAGCAACTTATACGAAAATAAGAACTTTAAAGTTGAAAATACGAGGCTCGTTAAATTAAATCATCAATTTTATAAGCCAAGAACACGGGCGATATTGATAATGAAAATAATTAACAGGCTGAAATACATTTGTCTGAATCCTCTGACTCCTCCTGATTTGAGAGTTTGAGAGTTTGAGAGAGGAAGAGTTACTTGGGCTGTTGCGCAGATACGAACCATTCGCGTTATGGTTGCCTGTAGACTGCACGCAATTTTAAGGTTTACAGCCCTTCCACAGAGGTTGCCTGAACTTCTGCGGATTACTACGCATACGCGCCAATGTGAACTCTTGAATCAGATCGTCTATGCACTCCATCATATCCTCCATTCCGTCTCTGTTCTTTGGCTCTCTTCTTTGCCATCTGCAGAGACCGAATATGTTTTCTGGTGCTTCAAGAAGAGCTAGGCCTAGAGAAGCTTTGGCATTGCTAGCAGCAGCTCCTCGTCGGACAGCTGCGCATGCGTACAACACTCATCGACTCGAGTCAGAAATTTCTCCAAATCCTGACCGTTTTCTCTTGAGAACTTAACACCCCACTTCCGCACTGTGGCGATTATATCCCTGGCATTATGTCGGAGCGGCGCTTTCGGAGTTTGGGCTGGCCGTTGTGAGATATTCGACTACCGATCACTCCGAGTGCAATTTGTATGGGTGGGTTTATATGAACTGCTGGAATTAAGCCGCTTCATCGGGTCTGGAGATCTAGGACTCGCAAGCGAGTGAGTATCCGGGAAGTTAACGCGTGTATTGCGCTGTTCCGGGCACTTGCCACGTCGATGAGATGGGGTCTCTGGTGACCGATGCGCTCCATCGATATCAAGCCTCGTGCTTGACGCAATTGCTGTCGACCATGCGGCAGCTTGAGGCTTTATTTGACTGAGGAGCTGCTGCACCTCAAGTAAGCTCGCCTTTGCATCACGGTTCAGCAGGTACGTCAGCTGATGCTAAATCCGACAAATCTGGACCGACATCTTTTCTAGAGCCTCCACCATTTTATACACCATACATGCGCTAGCGGCAGGTTCCGGTACCTCGTCTTAAAATTCTACGCCTTCATCATCCGACATAACTAGGGACGCGTTAACTTGCTCCGGAGCCTGCCTCTCTAACAGCACGCTCAGCTTCCGTATAAGCAGTAATGGGTGTGCATCATCCGCCAATGCATCAAGATCCAGAATGGTCGACATGGACCTCTCAGCGCACACTCCGTTTAAAAGGTGCGCCGTCGCTCCCACAGCTCCTCCTCATAAACTTAAGCTGACTCTACAAATTCGGCCGGACAGAAGTCGTTATTTAACCATTTCTGGAGGCGCTTTACTCTGTTGAACTCGGAGCCTTGAGGCTTGAACTGCAACTCGCTCAATGTTTCTTTCAGATCCACAGGAGACATATAGAATAGCCATCTATTCAGATCCCTCCTGGCTTGATGCATCGCGTCGCCGTCCATTGTAACCTGCTGCGCTATTTAACGTAATATATCTATACTAATGCGAAGGACGGTAGCCCGCTTTATTTTTGCGAATTACAACAGTGTATAATGTGAGTAACGTGGAAGGTGTCACTCACTTATACGTACTAAAGGGCAGTGTCGCAAACACTTGCCCCGCAGCTGCGTACTCTGCGTAGTGCGGCAGCTGGCTAATCGCCCAGTTGATGAGTTGTACTTACAACTCCCGCGGAGGACAGTAGACCTTCTGATGTTAAACCTTATTAAATCAGCCATACATTCGAATAAGGACTTAATCTCAGTTTACCTAAACAGACAAGTCATTATTCGTGTATCCACTATACGGATAAGGAATTGAAAGTAAGAGATAGAATTATTTATACAAACACTATACTTGTTCCTTTTTTGTAAAATGAACGAACTTCTTTGCAAACAAACTGTAACAAATGAACTCTTTGCAAATGAATTATAAATGAATCGAATTGTAATATAATAGATTGTAACAGCGTAACTGTAATTTCGGAATTGTTTAAAGCGTAATTTCGAATCACTTCTTTTATACAAAACCATGTAAATCGACCTTATTAAAAATCAATAAATCTGACTAAAATTTAAATTAAAATTGTTAATATTTCGCAGAATGGATAGTGAAACTGGGTGATACAGCAAAAAGTACACAAAAAAGGGTTAATTACATATATTGGGCAAATATACGGGTTGTATGGCGAGAGCAGCGCATTGAGCGTTGCACGGCTGACGGTTAAGTGATGGGGAGAGCGTCTAGCTCCGGCTAGATGCGGCTCCCGAGATGTCGCTGCGATGCAAGATGAACAGATGGGGATAAACTCGGTGTAGCCTTATACTTCAATACTTCCCCTCGAGATGATCTCTCAGACTTTCTGAAGGTCCTTCGATAGTCCCAGGCTCCTTGCGCAGCGTTCGTGATGAGTTCTAGTGAGTGCCTTCGTAAGCACGTCGGCCGCCATGTCCTTTGATGCTATGTGTTCTAGTGTCAAAGCTCCAGACTTCACAACTTCTCGGACGAAGTGATGACGAACGTCGATGTGTTTAGTGCGTGCGTGGAAAATCGGATTTGACGCAAGCTTCTGTGCTCCGAAGTTATCGTTGTACAGTTTAATAGTCTGAGCCTCAGAGACTCCAAGCTTGAGCAAAAATCGGGGGAAATGAATTGCTTCCTTGGCAGCATCACTGAGGGCTATGTATTCGGCTTCCGTCGTTGAAAGAGCTGCAGTGCGCTGTTTTCTGGATTCCCATGAGACCGCGCCTCCACTCATAAGGAATGCATATCCGGTATAGGATCGCCTGTCATCCACTGATCCTGCTTAGTCGGCATCAACAAAACTGCGAATAGTGCTATCTCCTATATTGTAAGTGATCCTAAAGCCAGCGGTTCCCTTTAAGTAGCGGAGGACTCTTTTGGCTGCAGTCCAATGGGATTTTCCGAATGAGTCATTGAATTGGCTCAAGACACTTGCAGCATGAGCGATGTCAGGGCGCGTCGCCACCGCAAGGTACATTATGCATCCAATTAACTCGCGGTAGGGCGGTTTGTCGCCATCTGCGTTGACCCAAGTTTCGCTTCTAGTCAGCTTAATTCCTGTGTCCATAGGAGTCGAGACAGCATTGCAGTCAGCCATGTTGAAACGCTGGAGCATGTCATTGATGTAAGTCTCTTGATTCATGGAGATCTTATCTCGGCTTCTTTTAAAATCTATTCCGAGACAGCGTTTTAGATCTCCAATATTCTTAAGCTCAAAAACTTCCTTTAATTTGGCTGCGAATGTGTCAATCTTAGCTAGGTCGCGACACATAACAATGATGTCGTCCACATATACGACGGCGATCATTATGTCGTCTCCTTGTCCGCTCGTAAAGATGCATGTATCGGCAGAGCACGGGCTCATACCTATGGAGCGCATTTCGCTATTGAGACGGTCATGCCATGCTCGACCGGCTTGCTTCAAGCCGTAGAGCGCCTTTTTCATGCGACATACCTTCTCCTCGCCATTTAAGGAAACCAAAATCCCCATTGCCTCTGTTGTAATTTCGGGGCCGTACTTCTCCCGGTTGATTATTTGCTGGAGAGATAATTCGAATCCGCTTGGCAGTTGCATGAAAACTTCCTCTTTCAAAGTTCCGTTCAAGTAGGCAGTAGTTACGTCGTATTGTATGTGCATATCCTTGGATGCAGCGAACGCTATGGTCGTTCTAAAAGAATCCAATCGAACAACGGAGGCATACGTCTCATGAAAGTCTCTGCCGTAACGTTGAGCATATCCCTTGGCAACGATTCGAGTCTTTCGTCTTTCGAGAATGCCATTAGTTCCGCACTTGTTTGTCAATACAAAACGACTTCCGATTATATCAGGTGCCTTTGACCTTGGTACAAGCTCCCATGTTTCGTTTTTGAGAATCGATACTACCTCATCCGCCATGGTGTCTGCCTACTCTTCGGATTCAGGGCTGGACAATGCTTGCGAGAGCTGGATCTCGATCGTGAAAGCGCTTTCGCCGGATTCGTCATGGGGATTCTTTGGCGCCCATCTACGCGTTGCCATGGTCCTTGGAAGCGGCAGAACGCGAGCCCTTTCTTCGGATTTTCAGGTATTTGATGCAGTGACCGCGTTGGCTTCGGTGAAGGCTGTCGCGGCGTGCCAGCTGTTCGATCTTCGGATGGAGAAAGGCGAGAATCGTTTCCTTCATCCGACCAGTCTTCAGCATCCTCCCACTCTGCACCATCTGCAGTTGGAAGTCGCTTCTCATCAACACGTATCCTGGAACCTTCTTCCTTCGACACTGCTTTCGATGAGCAAATGTCGATCTCGACGTGGGACCCTGCCTCGGTTTCTGGCTCATCTAGAAATAGATTCTTGTAATCGTCATTTGAAGGAGTAGGTGGTTCGCGTAGAAAAATAACATCTCTAAATATTTCCATTTTCCTTTGATTTGGAAGCCAGATCTTATATCCCTTAGTCTCTGAGACGTAGCCCACAAAAATACCGGCTCTGCTGCGTGGCTGCATTTTGCTCAGATTTGGTGATCTGTCCTTTATGTAGACCTTAGATCCAAAGAGTCTGAAATCAGAAACATCAGGTGGTTCTCCATGTTGCATTTCGTAAGGAGTTTTTCCTTTCAGCTTCCTGGAGGGGCATCTATTGTGAATGTAGTTTGGTGCATTTATTGCCTCTGCTCAGAAAGCTACTGGAAGGCCGAATCCTATTAGGAGGCATCTTGCTGTGTCCTCCAGCGTCCAGTTGCGTCTCTCTGCGACCCCATTCTGCTCGGGATTATAGGGAGCCGTTTGTCGTCTTAGAATACCGTGCTCGTGAAGAAAGTCGTCGAAGCTGCGATTGATATACTCCAGGCCATTGTCAGTCTGTAAACATCTTACTTTCTTCCCGGGCTGTGTCTCGATCATAGCTCTAAAATTTTTTAAATTTTCGAAAACTTCATTTTTGTGTTTTAGAAAGTTTACCTCGCACCATCCCGTACAGTCGTCAATAAAAGTGCAGAAGAAACGTGATTGACCAAGAGACGGTTCGCGTATCGGTCCGCACACATCGGAATGAATTAAATCCCCTAGCTCTGTCTTTCTCATCGAAGTCTTTGGAAAGGGTTGTCGACACATCTTCCTCGGTAGACAGACGGTGTATTCAAAATCCTCTTGAATGTCTTTGATGGATATACCTCGCATCGATCCACTGCTGACGGCGTTCTGGAGGTACTGCACATTAAGATGACCCAAACATGCATGCCAATCCTGGAGTGAGCGCTCATGATTTGCTTTTTCCTTACAGTGTTCCTCTGTGACTTTGTTGCACTCCGTTCCGTAATGGCTTTCAACGTAGTATAGCCAGTTTGAGTGCCTAGCGGTGAGCAGCACTTTTCCGTTTCGATTTACAATCTCCGCACTGTCGTAGTCGAAAATAACTCGGTGGCCGTTCTTAGTAACTTTGCTGACTGAGATGAGGTTAGTGCGCAGGAACGGCACGTATAACACGTCTTGCAGCTTTATTGTCTTCGATTCATTCTTCATTTTTACACGATGGGTTACGTTCCCTGATCCTCTTATCTCAGTACTGGCATCGCTCGCGAGATTTACCTTTCCTTGATCGGTTGTGTCGATTTTTCCAAAAGCGTATCTTTCGTTGCACATGTGCGATATACACCCGCTATCCTGGCACCATTTCATATCGTGCGTTGAGTCGTCGGATCGGTAGGCTTTGCCTGTCAGCTGATCTTCAAGGTCGCGGGAAGACGCGCCACTTCGTGGTTTGCTTCTCTCGTGTTCGGCGCTGAGCGTTGAGATCTTACTTACCGACCGATCGCTTGCAGCATATAGGCACGCGCTGTCTTGTTTGTTTTCAGGCTTCGCCGAAGATTTTCTGGGCTTCCGACAATTTCTGAAATGATGACCGACGATGCCACAATTGTAGAATTTTATCCTCGCGTCCTTTTTCTCACTATCATTTTTCTGATCTTTTTCGTTTGTAGCTTGCCTCTTGCAGTGATATTTGTTGGCCTTTCCAGCGATCATGGCATTTTCGATTGCGTTTCCGTTTTTCGTCTTGCGGGCATCAAACTCTTCTGCAATTTTATGCGTAGAGCCTCGGGACTAGGAAGCTCGTCTTGCAAAGAAATTGCGCATCGAAAATTTTCGAACGATTCTGGCAGGGTACGTAGCATAATGATGCTCAATAGGTTTTGATTAATTTCGATCTCCATCTCAGAGAGCTTGTCGATGATGTCGAAAAAATCGCGGGTGAACTCTCGCGCATCGTCGCTATCTTGCATCTTTGAGGAAATCAATTTATTCAATAATGCGGCTTTTCGTATCGGCCCTTTTGACTGGTAGATTTCCTCGAGCCTTTGCCAGATTTCTCTTGAGGTTGCGCATGATTTTACCTGCTTGATCTCCGATGGATGAATTGCCAATATTATATCGGACTGTGCCTTCAAATCCGCGTCTGTCCATTCCTGTATCGCCTTCTGAGAAGCTGCAAACTGTTCGGACGTGCTCGCCGAGGACGCCGCGCCGGTTTTTTATTTGTGCCGTTAACGTAATTCCACTCGTCGTTCTTGATGAGAATTGCGCGCATTTGAATTTTCTATGTATCGTAATTCTCCTTGTTCAGCATTTCGAACCTCACTCCCGTCGGATTCATCCTTACGGAGGGCGTCTAAGCGAATATCGAACGACAATGCCGTGGACTTCGATCTAGAGAGTTCGAGCGCTTTGTCCTTTTCGTTCACGGTAAAATCACCTCACTTTTCACTTTCGCGATTATGCTGGGCCCATAACCTGTTAATATTTCGCAGGATGGGTAGTGAAACTGGGTGATACAGAAAAAAGTACACAAAAAAGGGTTAATTAAATATATTGGGTAAATATACAAGTTGTGTGGCGAGAGCAGCGCATTGAGCGTTGCGCGGCTGACGGTTAAGTGATGGGGAGAGCGTCTAGCTCCGGCTAGATACGGCTCCCGAAATGTCGCTGTGATGCAAGATGAACAGATGGGGATCGACTCGGTATAGCCTTATACTTCAATAAAAATCAATGTTTCTTTATTTATGATTAATAAAAAGAAAGGGCAATACCTTGGGGAAATCTATAGGTGCCCGCCTTGGAGATAATCCGAGCAAGGTATGTCATAAAACTGATTACCCCCTTTTAGCTACTATCCCCATTGCTATTAGGCGCAAGCCTAGACCTAAAAATTGGGATAAAAGCAGCAGGCCGGCCGCCTTTACTCCCGCCATAGTACTGCTGACGATCGGCTGCGACTTAACGATCTTCTGTTGACAATTTCGGCAGCCGGCGAATGGGCACGCGTCTAAGAATAGAGGACGTGATCAGGCCTGCTGAATACCCGACCGCTTTACCCTACTCTCTCTCACTGACTATTTTCTCTACTCTCATTGGCTACATTACGGCCACTCGGCCGCGGTGTTCGGCCGCGGGGGCTGAATTTTTAGAATTTTTTAAACGCCTGTATTTTCGCGGGAGTGCATCTGACAGTTTCGTGACCGAAAAGAAAAATGTTTTGAATTACCTCAGCTATTCCATGGTATAGCTGGAGATAAGTAATTAAAGGACAGATTGTATATATTGTGACGTGGTGCTTCCTTTCCGAGGCAAGTCGGCCTCTGAGAGGTTCGGAGCACCAGCCACTCTCCGGTCGCTCCCGCCTGCCCGTCATGCAGGGTTGTGGTCGCGACGGAGTGGACCCAGCCAGGCTAGCCTTGGGCGGCTAGCCTCGCGGCGGCCGACGTAGGTTGGGATCGCGGAGGGAGGAGACGCTCTAGGCTCTAGGCCGACATTCTCCTAATAAGTAATTCTTTTAAAATTAAATTATAACAAGATTTAATTAATAAGCGTGAAAATTATTAAGGGATTGATTTAACCTATCCTATTTCTTGATTTATAATAAATTATCCTATCCATATTTATATACTTATCAGCTAATATTTTTTCCTAGTTAATAATTCAACAATCTAAGACATAATATAAGAATTATAATAAAAGAACTGATAACGTCTATTTTTACAAACGATAAGTTATCAAGTTAAATTTTATGAATATAAAGATTTTAAACAACGATTTAAATTATGTTAGTCGAGAATAACAGCTATAATTAGCAATATTGATAATAATTTTTATTCGAATTACTAGCCGCAAAAAATGAATATGTATAGAACTTTTTTAGCTATAAGAATTTAAGATAATATTTTTTGTAATACTAATGTTTAAATAATAATTGTTAAAGGGAAAAGAGCTCAAAATTTGTCAATACAGTAGAGCGGGACTTTCCGTCTCTCGAGGACGTCTGCACTCGCCTAAATATCGCCTCTTTTCCCTCTCTTGGGTACTAGCACGCCAGTACGGAGAGATTCACCGCTGGCCCGCTCTGCTCCGAGATTTTCTTCGGCAAAATCGGCGGCAACAATTTTTGCGGCGAACTAGCCTTAAAAGGCATTCCGCAACCCACCTGCCGCACAAAACTTGTGAGCACAAGAAGCGACCAGCGAAAAGTCACCTCTGTCGGCTGAACTTCTATGGTGACGAATTTTTTTCTCTTAAAAAATAAAAGATTAAGATTGGCGTGCAAATCTGAATCTTTAGCTATTTTCAAAACCAATCTATTTTCTCATTTTCGGGTCCTGTTTTCAAAATCCACTTCTTTTCAGAAAAGAAATGTAAATCAACACTCCTTCCCATCTCCATCTCATCTTTAGTAAGGGCGTTGAAATCCGTTTCTCTTCAGAAGAGAAGCGTTGAATTATTCACCTTTGTAGTGTGCATTGATCCCATAACATTCTTGGCAGCAAGAGCGTCAATGCCTCGTTAACCTAATTTGCCCCTAATGAGAGATCAGGGTACTTTCCTCGCCCTTTGGTCTCTCATAACATGTAATGTATAGGTATACTCTAAATCCTCAAAGTTCCAGTCATAAATCGCAACTTGAAATTTCTTTTCGAACAAAGCAATTAATATGAAACGTATATTGTTTTAAATTTTAATGATTTAATCAATTAGGTAATATAAACTTTTAAAAAATTTACTTATAAATTAAAGAATAATTATGTATTCAAGGAATGAAAAGATGAATATTTTGAAGTTTATTTGAAGTGTGTTTGTAAGAGTATTTGAAAATTGATAAATTAAAAACAAAATAAATTAAAATTTTATAGAAAACATCTGAAGTTATTGCAGTACGAAATTACTGGCATAATAAAGTAGTTTGCGCAATGTTCGGTCTCTCTGGCCCCACTGTGCCACTGCTGCTTTAAACTGCGCGCGAACAGTCGGCCAATCAGCGCTGACATCCAGGAGAGTCTTTCTGCGCAGGCGCGAAAAGTCTTGGCAAAAAGACTTCCGGTATCGCATGGCAGAAATAAATATTTGGTCACGTTTATTTCTTCTCGACGATGATATTATTCAATTTTCACGTGCATTGTATTGATATATATATATTACATACATACAAGTTGTCGAGTTATAAGTCGTAGCGATTTCTTTTAACATAGGATTTTGTTGATAAAATTGTTACATAAATGTAATCTAATTGAAGAAGTAAAATATAAAAATTATATAGAAACAGCTATTTATGGATTAAATTCTGTTTCAGGTAATAAAAACTTTTTCTGGAGTTTAAAGTTGAAGGTAGGAGTTCACAAGGACTCGTGAAAGCTCTTCAGTCTGGTCTAGATTTCAGAATATAATAATCTATGATCCAATCCAAAGACACCAGTTCAGCATAAATCTGTGCAGAGCCTACTGCTTAGCGGTTCCAGAGATAGTAGAACTAAAGTTGGAGAAATTGCAAAAATTTAAATAATTCTAAGCTATTCAATCATGTCTAAATCAAATAAACGTAAATATGTTATTTTTAATATTTGTATCTAATATAAAAATGGTGTTTTGTCTTGTAGATAATAAAAAATTATTGTATATTATAGATAATAGGAAGGATAAGTTATCACGAACATACAGATTTAAAAAAAAGAATGGAATAGTAAAAAAATCAATTAATAATCATAATGGGCATCAAGCAAAACAAGCATGCATTGTTATTCGTAATATCTCTTTTAATGTTTGTATTTATTTTAATTGGAATATAATTTATTATTTTATAAGTATGTCTAAATATGTTATTTTTGCTTAGACTTCAGAACTAGATATTAGGGAATTGTATCAAAAATATGGTGAGATTGAAGAAATAAAACTTCTAAAGCAGCCAAATGAAAAATTAGTTGGATTTGTTCAATTTAAAAACTTAGAAGACGCATCTAAAGCAATTTTTAAAACAAACAAGTTGAATTTTTTAGGTAATAAAGATAATCTTTTGTTTTTTATTTATTATAATCAATTTGTTTAATGTGTAGGTAGAACTATAAGCACAGGATGGGCTATTCCTAAATCTAAATATTTTCCAAATTTTGAAAAGATGGAAAAGGATAAAACTGAAGTAAAAAATAATTTTAAGAAAGTACAAAAGAATAATCAGGAAGAATGTTTAGAAATTGAAAATGCTAAAAGTAATTACAAAACAGAAAAGAAATTATTGAGAGCAGAAATACGAAGGGAACAAGAAGGAAGATTACAAAAATTACTAAAGCATAAAAAACGGGCTAGGATTGTAATTAGAAACTTAGCTTTTACAGTTACTGAAGAGATTTTAAAACAGAAATTCTCAAAATATGGAAGTATTGAAGAGTTAAAAATTTTAAAGAACACAAGTGGAACTGCCATTGGTGTCAGCTTTTTACAATTTGATCGAGTTCAGAGTGCAGCTCAAGCTATTCATCATGAAAATATGAAAATTCTTCTTAATAGACCAATGATTGTAGATTGGGCTATCCCAAAATCAAAATTTGAAAAATCTAATGATAATGAGAATAGTAAGTTACAGATGATTAATAATAGTGAGGAAATAAAAAATGAACAAGAAAATTACTATGATCAAAATGAAATCGAAGAACAAAAAAACAGTGAAGAAGAGCAAAGTGATTATATGTATGACATATTTGTAAATAATAAAGTTAAAGATGAAGCAAATAAGAAAATAGATGTTAAACGACCAATACATAGTGATCAAGGCACTTCAAATTACAAATATATTTCCAATGATGTTAGTGAAGGTAAAACTATTTTTGTAAAAAATGTTCCATTTAGTGTTAAAAATGAAGATCTTAAAATATGCATGGAGCAATTTGGACCTGTTTATTATGCTCTAATATGTATGGATTCCTTAACTGAACATTCGAAAGGAACTGCTTTTGTAAAATTTAAAGTAATAATTTTTTCTTTATTTAGATCTTTATAAGTATATTGAATTATATTTTAAATAACATATATTTATTATAGTATTATTATATTTTCATAGAACATAGCAGATGCAGAAAAGTGTTTAGCATCAGAATTTGAGTTAAAAATACAGGATCAAACTCTTGAAGTATATAAAGCACTTCATAGGTTTGAAATAAAAGAAAAAACTGAAGTTACAACAAAAAATATTAGAGATTCCAGAAATCTTTATTTAGTGAAAGAAGGAGGTTAGTGCTGTATTAAAACGTATAATTTTTGTTAATATAAGTGAAACCAATTAATAATTTCGGAAATTGTTTACTATGAATATAAATAATGTAATAATATTAAAAAATTTTATATATATAGTATAGACTTAAAATATATTTCTTATTCTGTCAGTCATAATTTATATTAAGAATTGAGATTGCTAAACAGATTTAATTTAATTGTGTCATATATTATTGATTCTTGGAAATGGACAGTTATTCTAGCTGGTTCACCAGCTGGTAAGAACATGTCAGCTTCAGATATGGCTCATCGATTGCAGCTAGAGCAATGGAAGTCACAAATGTTGCGAAATCTAAATATGTTTGTATCAAAGTTGCGTCTAGTTATTCATAATTTACCAACTAATATGGATAATATCAAATTACGTCAACTTTTTCAAAATCATAGTAACCCAAATGCTAAACTTACTGAGGTAAATAAGCTAGAGATTGTTTAAAAAGTATATGTATTATTTTTTATGAAAATGATTTTATAATTATTAAGGTTCGTGTTATGCGAGATTTAAAAAATGTAGATATTAATGGCATTGGAAAGTCCAAAGAATACGGCTTTGTATCTTTTACAAACCATGAAGATGCTTTGAAAGCACTTAGGAGCATAAATAATAATCCTGACATTTTTACAAAAACCAAGGTTTGTATATTTAATTCTTGTTTTTATTCAAACTACTTTTTCTGGTATGATGTTTTTTCTAATTCAAACTGTAAATTATTATGTACATGCATTATATTAGTTCAAAGTATTTAATCTTGTCTTCAATCTACAAATGAAAAAAAAATCTTAAAAATCTTAAATGGTTGTGGTCTGTAGGAAAATTGTTTATTTAAAATTTTCTTGCCTTGTATTAAAATCTTTATTTCAATAAAAATTGATTTTGTTAGTTAAACAGTCCCATAAGTTTTTGAATAAAGTGATTATTGGTTCGTTTTGACGATTAAAGAAAGATTTAACAATGCAATTACGAACAAAAACCAAGATTATTATTATTATTCTCGTAAATAAGGTATCGATTTATCGGTGCTCCTAATAAGAGCGAAATCGATGATAAGGAGCCGAGCGAGGTGCTGTTAGCCACGCTGTTAAAATTTGATACTATTTAAATAAGACTAGTCGAAAAAAGCTGTGATTTTTGAGTTTCAAGCTAGGACTGCACAGCTAGGGCTATGCATACTTTTTGCATGTTTTTAGTTCATTATGTTGCTTATCACCAATTTGCTGCAGTATAGAGTATAAAAGTACCATAACGAGAACTGTAGGATGACAATTATCAGCCTCAATTTACTTCACTATGCTCATGGAAGCTTTTCTTTGTCCATAGTCATGCGTCAAGGCCAGAGAGATGGCTGTTGAGGTCAGGATCTCTGCTTGCCTTGTGGACTAACCCACCTCCTCTCGCTCTTTTCATTACGTTACAAATAGAAGTTCGAGCTTTGCATCCGCGGAAACCATTTTATTTCTATATTTTTAATCGCTGTTATTGTTGCCGGAAGGGATCGAAAAACCTAGCTCTTGACAATGACATTGCTTCATTTTTTTTAGTTTTCGTGTAGTATAACTAGAGACCTGTTATTATGAAACGTAAAATCATGCACATTTTGCGTGTGAAATAAGGTACAGTTTTATCACAATAATCTATTATATAATTGATTTCTTTTTTTATTTATAACAATTAATATTTTTATTTTAATTTTAAAATCAATACATTCAAGAGATAAATTAATAAATAAATATTTTGAAATAAGAAAAAAGGTTAAATATTTTTTGAAAACTATTAAGTTTATATTCTCGATGGAATCAATTCAATTTAGTTTAATTTTTTTTTATATCTTTTGACTAATATAAAATCAATATTATTGAAACAAAGTATATTCATTATCAATAGATTTCATAATGTCCAAATTATTAAAAATTGTTTTTATTAAATGATTGATTATATTTTTATATCTAATATTTGTTTTAAAATTAATTTTTTAAATACCTTTTATTAAATATTAAATAGCTTAGCTCTACATATTATTGAAATATTTTGATCTATCTATAAATTTATTCGATGTACTTATAATTAATTATTATGTCTTTAACATATATAATAGTAATTTCCTCAAATATTACTGTTTTTTAAGTTTTTTTAAAAAAGATTGCAGTCTGGTAAACTGGATGGTTTGAAGAAGTTCGGTTTAAAGTTAGACAATATTAGTTACAGTTAGTACTGGTACTAACCAACACTATCAAGTTCTAACTTGGATGAATTGTTTTGGGTTATTTGTTTACATTTATACACATGTTCGGCCGTCTGTATTATAATTTTTCCTTTGCTCGGTTGATTTCTCATTTATGATATCTGTGACACTACGTGACATGTATAACATATACATATGAATTATGTGCAAAGTGCTGATCTCTACGTGCTAACACCTGATTTTGTAAAAAAAATTTATAATTAAAATACAATATGTGATAAATAAACAGTATATATTTTTGTAATAAGTAAGAAAAAAACAGTCAAATCTAAATTTATATAATTTTTATAAAATGAACGAATAAATTAATTTTATTATCATACTCCAATATTATCATATGTCGTAATATTCGAAATTAATAATACAAAATAATTGTTATGTTACTTATTATGTATACAAAAACAAGTATACAAATATAAAATTTTACAATTACTTTATAGTAATTATACTTAAGGGTTTCTTAATAACATTAATTGCATGATGTATGTCATAATATCACTCAAATTTTAAGTAAGCTTATGTCTAATATTAAGTTGACTTACTGTTAACAGCTTCTTGTACCTTCTATTTCCCATAATTTTTTGTCATTAATATTAAATATTATTCTTATAATGTTTAAAAATGGCATTAAATTTTGCATCTTTTTATATTATTTCTTCTACGTCATTATACTAATTCGTTCTTTTTGTATTAAAATAATACTAAATTGACATCTTTTTAAAAAAAAGTAAATAATCATGAAAGAATTTTTTTAAAGTGATAGAAGTACTTATTAAATTATCAACTAGTTTTTTCATATCCTTAGAGAACAAAATTATTGGTCACTGTTATGGCTGAATACTTTTTATATGTTAACATTGTGTTAAACGGATTAAAATATTTCTTTGCAATATATAAAATTTGATATGTAATTGCAATATTAATATTTTGTAAAGCATGTGAGAATATTATTTTTTTTACTGCTATTTTTCTATATTGTTTGGGATTCTTCAAAATAGTATGAATGTTTTTAGTACATAGAAACTATTGGTTTATTTTTTATTACTTATGAAGACTGGGGCCAAACTTTCTGTAATTAAAATGTCTTATTCAAATATATCATTTTACTTTTGTTTCTTTTAAAAATAATATCTACATTAAGAACTTTAACAATAAATTTAATAGTAAATATAGATTTTACAAAATTAATAAAAAAAATTAATGAGCAAAATCTAATCTAGTCTTCTTAAAACCTTTGCTGAATATATATTATTTTAAAATATTGGAATTTTACGATTTGTAAATATTGTAGTAGTATTATATATATTTTAAGTGTGAGTAAAAGTCTGATTTAATGCACACATTTATACCTTGTCATTCTTCGATTCTAGTTGTATGACCGCTTTTTAAGATCATGCAGCATTGTTTTATATTGCTTCAGTACTGTGCTTATTAAGGCATTCAAATCAATATATGACTCATTACAGTGTTATACGAAATATATAAATTAGTTATTTTGTCTGCATTTATGGATTTAGTAATTGCAGATTTGTACTATAATCAAAATTTAATTTTGGCTTTGAGCAATCAATAATATAATATAATGAAAAGCTTTGCTTTTGGATGTCTCATTTCAACTTCTATTAGTTGTGCAACTTTACTTCCGTTGTTTTTTTATATAGGCTACAGCGGTAAGTGCCGGTTGAAATAGGCGAATCAAAAATTTCATACAGCAAAGTTGGACATCTGTTAAAATAACGATAACATCACTTTAGTGAATTTGTGTTTGCACCAGAAGTGTAGTTTTGATTGAAGATGTCAGTTTTCGAGCAAAATTCTCGTCATTTGCGCAAGGTGTTGATTTTCTGCTTTAATTTGAAGAAAACTGCAACTGAGGCTTATCGAATTATCGCAAGTGCTTATGGTGAGACTGCTATTAGTGAAAGAACCCGTCGTGAGTGGTTTTAATGCTTTAAGAGCGGTGATTTTGATGTCGAGGACCGGTAGGGCGGCGGAAGAGAACATTTTTTCGGAGATTCCGAACTGGAGGCATTATTTGCTGAAGACTTGATTAAAGACGTGACTAAAGCAAGAAGAACTAGCAATATTATATTTTAAGAATAAAGCCTCAAATTTTGGAAAAAAATTCGGTAGAAGCAAAGTGGTGTTGCTTATAAGTTTACGCAGGAAGTCTAATATACGTTAGCTTTATTAACACATTACTCAGTGTATTACTGAATCACATGTCGTACTCAATACCTTCGTCACTAACACCATGTTTTCATTCTGCATTCAGTCTAATATTGATTCCGGCAATACAAGACACTAAATAATACGGATTTATTCTAATTCGGTTGATAGTTACGATAACTAACCTACAGAGTCTTATACCTTGGACACATAGTATCACTATACTGTTTAAAAAATGTTTGAAAATATTTTTTACCTATTATATTAGTTTTCAATTATGGACAAAGTAACTAGTCTTTTCTTCTACTTATTTTTTAGAGAAACTTTTAAAGTCTGATGCGAAGCTTATCTTATATCGAAAAATTGAGATCTAGCTGCTTTTTTGGCTAGCTAATCAGCGAGCTTATTTCTCTCAATTTTATAATAGGAGGGATTTCTGAACTAAGTTTCAAACTATTTCTTATAAATTTACTATAAATTTTTTATATTTATATAATAAATCAATTTGTATCACAATTCATATTTTGTTTTGAAGGGCTTGAAAAACACGTAATAAATTTACTATAAATACGAACACTAATAAGATGATGTCATTTAAATGCAATAAATTCATTATAATTCACACCTTATCTTTTCCTATAACAACATTTTGTGTTTTTTCAGAGACCTATTGTTGCTTTTTCGATAGAAAATCGAGTTATGGTTAATGCAAAAAAAAAACGCGTAGAAAAGAATTGTCAGAGAAATCCATTTTGTCCAGACCACAAAAAACAAGTAGAGAACTATAAAACATATAAGAATGATAAAACGAATGAAGAAGACAAGAGTAACAAAATTAAAAAGAATTCCTTAAATACAGAATCAAACGAAAGTATCGATAAAGAAATTCGATCCTTTATTGGCACTACAGGCAAAAGAGGGGTACACAAATTAAATACTAAATTCTTTTTGAAACAACAAATGTCAAGAAATATAGAAATTTTAAAGCAACAAAAGAAAAAGTGCAAGAAGATTAAAAAGTTAGTAATGAAAGAGAAAAAACAGTCGCTTGTTACAGCAGACACAAAGGTTTGTGCAAGTCTATTATATATTTTTAGAAGAAAACTTTTTACCATAAAATATTATTGTAGCAGGAACTGAAATTAATTTTTTTATGTTTTGTAGCTGAAGCAAGATTCTAGCCTATTAGATGCGGATGAAGTTAATTTTAACCATCTTATAAATACGTACAAAAACAAGTTATCTTCTGTTTCGAATTACACATCAAAGTGGTACGAAACTTAATGAACATAACTTGCGCAAAGGATATAAATTTAAAAAGTATAAAACATTAACGCAAGAAATATTTGTAAAAAAGTAATACATAAATAATAGTCAAGTTCAGCATTTTCGGTGTGCGTGCGTATGTGTATAATGTGTGCGTGTAATTCCTTTCTCCTGTTCGAATTCTCCCACTTTGCTACGTTAGTCATTATTCGTTTGATAGCTGCGCGCAAAACTGTAGTCGATTACAGTCGTCAGACAGCAGAAACATTAAGAACTTATCGCATTGGATTTGAATAATAGTTACTGTATACATATTTTAGCTTCTCATTTGTCTTATTAAAATGGTTCAATTAATAAAACACTAGTGCAATTTCAATTATCAATGTGATTGGCTTGTATGATATTTATAAAAAAGAACAGGTAAAAACTATTATTAATATCCTATACACATTATATTCGCGGTGGTTGTTTTTCAAAGGTATTGTACACTATATGTATAGAATCCTGGGTATACCGACAAAAAATAGGTATATTAATACAAGTGAAAGCATTATTTTTATGACTATTTACTTTTAGTAATTACAGAATTATATTTCCGTCAGTCGATTTTCAGCTTATTTTCTATATCTTTTGCAATTTCTAGACAAAGATACGATTATTTTTTCACCCTTAAATGCATAGTTTTAATATATATCTTATAAGAATATGTATGAAATTCACAATTGTCAATATTTTTTGTGTCGAAAATTATTTCGGCTTCCGATATAGACTAAAATTTAAAAATGTTGCTGAAAATTTGGATTAAAGTTTGTTAAATTTTTATTTAAAACGAGTGCAGCTTTTGCGCTTTTAAAAGTACTACGTCCTTAATTTGATTTTCACAAAAGTACTCTTTGTAATTTAAACAATTTTTATAATCTTAAAAAATTATTGAAATAACAACTTTAAAACTAGTAATTGAATAAAACTTGAAATTTTTTTATAAAACAGAACTAATATGTTGTAAAATAGTTTATTTAGATTTTTACGTCGTTTCTAAAATTATAATAAGTCAGCAAATATATTTTATAAAATTTGTTTGGTTGCATATGTGTTTACTAATAAAAGGAAAATAAACATGTCTGTTTTGTAATTTGTTTTGAATATTTCACAATTATGTATTATTTTTATGTAAATGAAATCTAAAAAGTCACTTTAACTTTATAATTTTGTGGTATTTAATGTATTGAACTGATTAAATTTTTTTTAATTATTTCAATTATAATTTCATGTATAGAAAATCATTTTCAGTTAATAGTAAAAGTAAAGTAAAACCTTGGTAACGGGAATAAAAGATACGTTAAAGATTAGCTGTACCGTCACGGCCGAATATTCACCGTAAATATGGTGATTTCAAAACAGACAAGCAACTTTCGCGTGCAGTTTAGTAACGCTTTCGTCTGCAAATATCTAATAACTTTTATGTAATAATATAGCACGTAGGATAAACGTAATGTTTTCTTGCGAAGCACATGCATATCGTAAAGATTATGGGTAAATTCGTCTGTTTTATATAGCAATGAGTGTACACTTAAAAGATTTTCGTAATATTGTACGAGTTTATGCAAAGGAGCACATTAAAAATTATTGAACAGTTTAATTTTTGAAATCTACAGGTTTGGAGAAGTTTCTTTCAAATAATAGATTTTTTTTAAAATTAAAATTCATTTGAAAAGTCTTCAATACTTTAATTTTGTTGACATTAGATTATAATTTGATGAATATTTGATTCTTTTAATTAACTATTCTTTTCATTAAATGTTGAGTCAGCTTTTTGATTAGAATCCGAAATGAAACATTCACAGCTGGTAATATACGAATTGAAATCTGAATAAAAAAATATCTTTTCGGAAAATTTAAAAAATTCTTTTGTAAAAATACAATTATTTAAATCGTCAATTGATTGATATTCAAAAGCCTGTAGGCTTTTTCTACTCAAAGATTTTAATTTTAATATAGATTTTCACTTGAATTCCTAATACATTTTTAAACTTTTAAGTAAAAAATTTATTTTTTCAATATATTATTCGCACATTGTTTAAAACAAACGTAAAAATAATAAATTTGAAATTGTTTTTATTTTTAAATTGAAAATAAAAAGAAAAAATTCATATTGAAAATGAATTAAAATTAACAAAAAATAGAGCTAGGTTGAGATTCTGCATTAATATTAAAGTTATTAAACATGTAAAATTATACAATTGAACCTGATGGTTCTGCGATCGGGAAGGAATTATAATAACGTATACGAGCTATGAGGATTTGCTCGTGACTGACGCGACAGATCTTCAGACGTTCTCTCTGACGGTAAAAGAACTCAGCTGGTTTATATTCAGGAGGCTACAGTGTGCCGATCACCGTCATTGGGCTCCTTAATGTCGTTATTCCTTGTAATATGTTGGCCAAAGGTTTTAATCAGTAAAGATGACGGACTGCAGCCATGGCGATGTCTTGAAGCGGACATTGATGATGGTGTCTTTAAATGCCCTTCTTGTGTTCGAGCGACACTTGATTTTTGCTCCTGCTTCACGTTTCTTATCGCTATTTGTACATTCATAGTACACGAAGTGGTTGGATGAGGTATGAGCACTTCGTACATCTCTCTTAGTCGTATGTAAATACGAGTTCAATCGTTACAAACAAGATATGCATGTTTTACGTTACGTGTTTTAGATTTTAAGCTATTAAACTTGATTTTTTATTAAAAGATTCAAGATAAAGTTTACGGCAAAATCCAGATTTAGGGGATATAAAATCCTAAAATGAAATGAACGCACAGGCTTTAAAACAGCTAAATAATTGATAAATTAATAATTAATTAATAATTATATTGATAATTAATAAATTAATAATTAATAATTAATAAATGAAGCGGTAGTATAAGAGATGAAAAGAGAGATTGTCGATGTCATAGGGCAAAGCAGCACCAATTTTAATGCCTCGTAGTAGTATATGCTCTCGCGGTCATAAGAACTTATCACACTTGAGGGGAAATGAGGGGAAATAAGGTTTAGAGAAGTGCGAATGCGAGCCATGAGTTACATCCATATCGCCGGTGTTCTTTGTGTGCGGGATTGTACGTGAGTTGTCCGTTGGCCTGTGTTGATGGACGAGCACGAACCTTTGGCAGGTTTAAACGGACTACGGTTGTACTTTACTGCGGTGCGACATCCTAACATATAAATTACATTAACAATAAATGCAATGGAATCAATTGCAATATTTTCATCAACAAATTTTCGCAAATTGCAATGTAATCATTGTAATTCATAATAAGTTTAAAGCTACTTCTTATGCACAGTATAATATATTATTCCTTTTGTAACAAAATTAATAATAATTCTGTGAGAGTGTATGTGAGTATGAGCGGTATGAATGCTTAGGATATAAGGCGTAGACCTTATGCGATTATGTTTATAAAGGTATGAAAGACACTGTAAAACAAAAGGGACGCGGGGCATTTTCGGGGAGACGGCAACCACGTAGAGCTGTCAAATAAACAACGTTGAGGCAGCAGTTGGAGCGATCGTCTCGAGTCAAGAACAAGAGAGTAACTGGCACCGACTTGAAAGCGAGAACAATGGAGCGCACAGAAGCTGGGGCCGGTTCGATCGAGGAGACCTGCACGGGATCGTCGTCACCGATGCTGCTGCAGATGGTACAGCAGCTGATAAAGAATATGAAGGTTCTCTACGACGATGGATTCGGTACAGAAATTTAGCGGGGACGACGCGTCGCGACCAGTAACTACATGGGCACGGCGGCTCTGTGGTGCGGCTCGGACAAGACAAATGTCTCGTGGAGGGCGCTTAAAGCAGGCTTATTGGCGACATTCGGCAGGAAGGTGTCGACCACAGATGCTCTCAGCGCGTTATATAAGAGGAAGAACGGGAAGGACGAGCGTGTCCGGACGTACGTGCATGAGATGGAGAGCATAGGAGCACAGGGCGCCACACCGGCGCAGGAGGTGCCCAAGTTTTTTGTGAAAGAGGTAACGAACGATGCCCATACGTAGATAACGCTGCTAGGCAAATACGACAGGATGCATTTTATCAAAATGCTTGAGCTCCTAGATAAAGAGAAAAAAGGAAAAGGGGGAATGCCAGGCAGCGCTCCAATGTCAGCAGGCTCAGGTAGCGGTTACCGGGCAGAGGGATAAAACTCGACCACCGGGACCGACCGGAAGAGGCGCCGAATGCAGATGCTTCAGCTGCGGGAGATTAGGCCACATCGAGCGAAGCTGCCCCACCAAGGACAGGCGGGCAAAATGTTATAACTGTGGGGAGGTGGGACACCTCAGCAGAGCTTGCCCCCGGAAGCAAGAATCCCCGACAGCAGTCAACCAGGTAGGAAGGAACGAGGGGCTTAGCTACAAAAGTACCATTCTCGGTGAAGTGGAGGTCATCGCACTCATGGACACGGGCGCCAGATAGCCAAATAGCGGCGTACAGCGGCTCGCTCGAAGGATTCGGAGGAAAGGTTGTGCAACCGGAGGGCCGCGTAACTATACCGACGCCCTTAGACGGGAAAACGTACGAGTTGGAGTACATGGTCGTTCCTGCGTCGGCACCCGCGAGGAAGCAATGATCGGATGGTCGCTGACCAAAGTAGCAAGGGTCACTTTCGAGAAAAATCAGGCGCGCATGGAGCCATTACCGGGCCTAAAGTATGTAGGCCTGATAGCAGAAGAATTGTCCGATGAGCAGCAGCTACTAGATGGAGTCCCGGAGGAGTACCACACCAAAGTACAAAAGCTCATCGATAATTATAAGCCGGAGCGGGCCACAGAAGAGGTCCCCGTAAAAATGAAAATTATAGTCAAGGACGAAACGCCAATTATCCGGCATCCGCGCAAGCTAGCCCCGCGAGAGACCATCGAAGTGGACAAGCAGATAAGGGAGTGACTGCAGGAAGGAATAATAGTCCCTAGTTGCTCGGAGTACGCGCGTGACATCGTCGTGCAGCGAAAAAAGGATGGTACAGCGCGGCTATGCGTCAACTATAAGCCGCTGAATAAAGTTTCCGTTAAAGAAAGAACGCCTATGCCGCTAATAGAGGACGTATTAGATAGTTTGGCCGAAGCGCGAGTATATTCGACCATCGATTTAAAGAACGGCTTCTTTCATGTACCAGTCACGCCCGAGAGTCGAAAATACATTGCGTTCGTAACGCCTAAGGGCCAGTATGAGTTCGCCGTCGCGCCGTTTGACCTCTCAACATCGCCGGCCGTGTTCACGCGTCACGTGCAGTACGTGTTCGATGAATTGCTCAGGAGGGGAGTGATGACGCTATTTATGGATGATGGAGTGGTAAAGGGAAGGACTTAAGGCGGAAGCACTCGAAAACTTAAAAATTGTCTTAGGAGTCGCAGCAAGATTCGGCCTACGGATAAACTGGAAAAAATGTTGGTTCCTCCAGTCGAAAGTAGAATTTTTAGGACATCATGCAGGATGGTAGAATCGATCCTTCGCCGGCAAAGACAGCGGCTCTAGTGAACTTTCCGAAGCTAAGAATCACGAAACAGGTTCAACGGTTCTTGGGGTTGACCGGATATTTTCGAAAATTCATGCAGGGATATACAAAAGTGGCGAAAACATAGAGCGATCTGCTTAAGAAGGAGAAGCGGTTCCATTTCGGCGAGTTGGAGACAAATGCATTCTATGCGTTAAAACGACTACTAGTAGAGGCGCCGGTGTTACAGCTGTATCACCAAGATCGAGAAACGGAGCTGCACACGGATGCCTCCATTGATGGCTACGGAGCGATTCTTTTGCAGAAGAATCCGAGCGACCAACAGCTACATCCCGTTTACTACATGAGCCGTAGGACATCTCCGGCGGAGAGGAAATTTAGCAGCTACGAGCTGGAATTTTTAGCTGTTGTTCGAGCCCTGGATAAGTTCCAATGCTATTTGCTGGAGCTGCGCGTAGGGCGATGGGTTATATTCGTGGAAGAGATCGACTATAGTATCGAACATCGAGCCGGTACTCGAATGAGACACGTGGATGCGCTTAGCAAAGCGACCTCCGTTAATACGATCGAGGACAGTCTCATAGGTAAGCTCGCACGTGCAGGAGCGCGACGATAAAATCGCGGCCATACAGAGATTGTTAAAGGAGGGCGAATTTCGCGATTACAGCACGAGAAACGGGCTCGTGTACAAGGGCAACGCTGGTCAAGAAAAGCTCGTCGTGCCCGAAGGACTGCAGCAAGAGTTCGTCCTCCGAGCGCACGAAGTCGAACACTTTGGCGTGAAGAAAACCTTAGAGCTGCTTGCACGCGAATATTGGATCGGCGGCGCCGAGAGGAAGGTAGAAAAGGCCATTCAGAATTGCCTTCATTGCATAATGGGTTCGAGGAAGGGAGGAAAGTCCGAGGGTATGCTTAATCCCATCCCGAAGGAAGACACACCGTTGTGTACGATAATAACCGACCGAGGCACGGCTTTTACATCGCACGAATTCAACGAGTATTGTGAGAAGGAGGCAATATAATACCTAGTAATTGCGGCGGAAGTTCCGCGAGGAAATGGACAAGTGGAGAGATTAAATGCCGTAATTTCGAGTACCATGACAAAAATCGCGGCAGAGGAGCCCATGAAATGGTATCGGTATGTCAGCCATATACAAACGCGTGACGAGATACGAGCGGACGCCAAACGGCAGATTAAAAGAGTTCAGGAAGAGAACAAGAAGCAGTATAACCGACGACATCGGGAAGCAACAAAATACGAATTAGGAGATTTAGTTGCAATCTGCCGAACACAGCAAGGACCCGGACTCAAATTCGCCATAAAGTTCCTTGGCCCTTACAAGATTATAGGTTGTAAAGCACACGACCGCTTCGAGGTAAAGAAGATCGGTATCGGGGAAGGCCCTAGTGAGACAACTGCGACTGCGGATGGGATGAAGCCATGGCGGAGCTTTAGGGATGATTTACAAGAAGACCTCGACAACGAGTACGAGGGAAGTGTAAGCGACGGGAAGGTTAACGACTCACCTTATGATTAAGGCGTATGGATTGCTCGGGGCGAGCAATCGTCAGGAAGGCCAATTGTGGGAGTGTATATGGGTGCGAGCAGTATGAATGCTTAGGGTATAAGGCGTAGACCATATGACATTATGTTTATAAAGGTCTGAAAGAGACTGTAAAATAAAAGGGACCGAATGACCGTGCGGCGACAGAGGAGTGAGAGAGAGGGAGAGAGGGTGAGAGCAGAGATGAATAGAGAGATCGCAGATACAATACAACCGACTCGCGCCAGTTTCGACGCGCCGTAGTAAGGCCGCAGAGGCCTAACCGTACAGCCGGAAATGCACCCGGTTATTAACGAATTAAAAATACTTATTGCGTCTTTATTTAAACAATTTAACATTTCTCAGACAGTACTCGACCTAATATATTTTATAAAATCTAAGAAATTATTATTTAATTCAATATCTCGTGCAAGATCGAGGTGCAGGAAATCCATTTTTTATGTATTGAATTACATTGTTTAATATAAGTACGTTTAGAATTAAATGTTGCACTTAGCTGTAAATATTAGCTGTAATTTCATTAGTCCTTCATATAATATATCAATATAGTAGAATTCACTTTAAGTACGTATTTAATTTATTTATACATTTCAATTACTAAAAAGAATTATATTGGTTTTTTATATGTAAATATTTGATTGAATAATAAGTGAGTTACTCAGATGCCTAAAGGAATTAAATAAATTTATTTGAATTTAGCAGTTGTAAGAATAACATTCATTTGAAATAATTAGATAAATATTATGTCTATAAAGGTTGCTATTATTTGATTTATGTTGGAAGGGTTAAGTTTATCATTTGTTAGCTTTAAAGATATTTAGTTCTATATATTAAACACAAATAATTATTTCATTGATAAATATCCCTTGTTATTCAATGAACGAAATATTTACTTAATATTTCTGCGTAAATTAATCTTTTTAACATCTTAAACAGATTTTCAAAAGAATATACATACAATATTTTTCAAATTATTATATATTATAATTATATTTATAATTATAATTATATTTATATTTTACAATTTTGAATATACAACAAAATAATGACACATTTTAACATTAATAAGCTTTAAACAATTCTTAAACTTTATACGAATTGCTTAAACTTAAATTTTTTAATTTTAAATTAAAATTGTATTAGTGTTATTCTAAATTTTTACAATTATATTTTAAAAATCGCTTTAAACATATTCTAAAATTTAAATAATTTTTTGCTCCTTAAGTTTTATAAACCTGAAATTAGTAGTTAAAGCTATCAGTCAGGCAGGAATGAATAAGGTGCCCGGGCCCCAACCCAAAAAATTAAAAAAAAACTTATTTCTTAATAAAATTATGTTGAATCGTATTTTTGAAACATTTTAAAACCAGGGGCCTCAGAACCCAGGATCCCTTAATAGTCCCTGAGTATCTGTTAACATGAACCTGAAGCTGGCAGCCAGAGCTATCCGCTGGTTAGGGCCAAACATATGCCGCGGGCCCTTGACAAAAAAAAATTGAGAATGAATTATTCTAAGAACTACAAATATTAACTCAATATTATAAATAATAATTTTTAATGAAAACAACATTTGTGGTATTAAAAAAATGCACAAGCTTACAAAAAAGTGCATAGTTATTTTTTAAACTTTCGGTCCTCTCTTAAGTTTTAAAAGTGAAATTTCACTGTTTTGCGGTGTATATTTACTCTCTGCGCTAGCTAAAAATTGATCGCTACATTAAAGTGCATCATCACTACATCAGATAGAAGCAAATTTGAAATCGTTTGAAATAGTTCTATTATAATGTTCATATTTCATTAATATGATTATTTCTGTGAGCCATATATTGCAAATATATTGAATGACTAGGATTTTGGACCTTTTGAAAATTCATGTTTTTTTAAGTTTATTAAATAGATTCTTTTGTACCAATCTATTGAGAAAAAATAAGGTTTCAAACGTTTTTAAATTTATAACCTAGTATCTGTAGTGGTTTTTTCGTTCACTATCTGATGTAGTGATGATTAACTTTAATGTAGCGATCAATTTTTAGCTAGCGGGATATTCATCATTTTATTTTGTTTGGTATTTGTGGTTCGAACATTATTTTATTATTAAGAATACTCATTTATTTTTATAATTGCGCAGTAATACTTATTTCTATATCGACATTGTTTTACTTATTTCTTTACTATTCAACGGGGCTTTTCGTGCATGCCTTTTTGTATGAGTATTAAATATATATATATATATATATATATATATATATATATTTACACGTTAATCTTATAATTTAACTTATTTTTCTAATTTTGATTTGCTTAACTTTGTCGATTATACTGTTATATTTACTTATTTCATTATACGAGAGTATGTACATTGGCTTATTGTATTCACCGATTGCGTGCGCGTATTTCCTGTTATTATTTAATTTCATATTTATATCTATTTTAATATATGAATTATATTATAGCAAAGGACTTTCTAGAAGCTTCCCTTGGAAATTTCCTGTGGGGGAGGGAAAGTTTCCTTGCTCCCGCCCGATTTCTGCACTTCGGGGCTCGAACCTACAGGTACGCTTCGTGAGACTTTGTTTTCACGCCTACGGTAAGTCTTTCGTGGTTTGCTTCGGGCCTTATCCTAGGAAGGGCGGGTTGGACCCCTCATTACCGATCGCGCGGTTTCTATTAATCATGAAATGGGGCCTGTCTAACTGCTTGTTACCGTTAGCAAGGAAAAATGGTGTGAGGAAATTTTTGTGTCCAGATACGGATGTAACACCCACTTCCTAAAACGATTTCTTCCTGTGAAATGCGAAGTAACGTACTCTGTGCTTTATTCGAATTTATTTAATACGTATTGATTATTATTTAGTTAAATCTAATCGAGTTGGTTGTGTGTTGGGTTGAATGATAGTTTCCCTGGGTGCTGCTGTTGGGTTTGTTGCTTCGTTTTCTATATCGATGCATTCTTTAGCGGGCTTCGATGATGTTTTGTTTAGGTGGATTAGTAATCGTGTTATTAGTTATCGTTAGTGATGGTACTTCATAATGCTCCGAACAATCGTAGCGACCATCCATACACTTGGTATAGGAAGAATCCGTTGATTATAACGTTGATTAGTAGTTTGAATATGTGAAAACACATTATTATTGCGAAAACTCTTGCACTGGCTGTGTCAAAAGTCATGAATTTTTTCTACCACTTGGTCCCAGTTGAATCTAGGAGTTTGTCTACTACGTCATCGTGTAACAATCTGAAGAGTGTTGTATCGTCTCCTTCAATGATATGTCCGTTTAATTCTCTCACTACGTCATTGAGTACGGCTCCTCTTTCGACCGGAAACATGATGTGTTCCCTAAGGTCATTCAACTCGTGCTCGGAATAGATGCCGCTAGTGGCTAATGATGCCGCTGGGCTAATGTATCTTCAGCTGGATTTGGTCATTCGTTTAATTAATATTGGTGCGTTCTCGTCGGTTGCTTCATGTGATATTCTGTATCAGACTTCGTCTATTTGGTAGTACGAGGGCATGAGGCGGTTGCAGTCTACTTATGTTCCTCGTGACTTTAGGATGTGGGTTCTTGGTACACGGAAACACGTAGTGTTTTTTCTAGTTACTCTTAATTCTGCGAAACAGTGCTTGCCTGAGGATATCTGCACCTCTACTGGGATACACTTAATGACGTGTACTACTTCCCCTGCAGTGGCCGCCATGTATCCTGCTCCCTTCATTAAATTATAGGCAAATTGATTCGAGGCCTGAGTAGCGATTGCTAAAGCGTTTTTGAGCGTTTCTCTTTCTAAGTTGCAGCGTTGTAGCATGGTATCCTGGCAGAGGCGCTGGATTAGTATTCTTAAATGCTTCTCGACGTACACGAATTTAGAGCTCATATACGCAAATATGTCTAAGTTATTAATGGATAAGGTGTCGTAATGCAAGCGTCGTCAGATGATAGGGAACCATTACTGATTCCCATGATCCATAGGGATCGACATAGAGTGCTCGTGACAGCGTCTATCATCGTGGATACTTCCGGCTAATACTATAGGGTGCGAGGAGGTTCGGTTTGTTTTTATTCCGCTTATTACACGGATATCTCCGTAGCGTAGGATACCCGAGTGGTAAGCCTCTTCGCATCGCGTCCGACTAATTTCTGCGATATATTCCGCATAACCGGGTCTTACTATGGATACATGTGAATTCAGTTTTGTTCTGTGTACTTCTATTTTACATTGAATGACTTCGGATTCCGCGTATTCATTTATCTGTAGTAATTGAATGTATTGACGAGTTAGATTCAGCGTACTAACTGGTATGTTACAAGGTCCTACGTCTAAAAGTGAAAGCGTTGTTATGTTCAGCGTTCTTGCACCGCAATCGTACCCAATTATGGCGTTTAGAGGCGTGATAAGCATGATGAGAAGGATAACCGGTGCCATCGTTTTCTTCTGGAATCAGGAAATGCATTTACAGTTAATTTTTTTATTCATCTGCTGATATCTTTTTCTGTTTCTTTTTAGGTTTCAATTCGCGATTTATATTTGATGTTCTTAACCGATTTGAATGAACAATTTTTGTTCCTTTGTTAATCTGAATTTTTACGTTTGTTTTGTTTAGAATCTCAATGATTTTGTGTGGTACGGAGTAATGATCTCCGGATTTTCCTGGCTTAGGGCCTTTCAGAAGGAAAACATAGTCACGAACTTTGAAAATTTTTTCATTTTGGTTTTGATTTTAGATTCGGACTAGCTTTTTCAACTGACACTCGATGCATTGCTGAATGCGTCTTTGGATGTCCGCCTTTAGGTTCTCCCAGTAAAAATCTTGGCGTATGCGATTAAAAGTTTTTGATACTCCGCGATGACCGCCAATTGGGGATTTGTGTAACTGGTTGAAGATATTGTCTCGTTTTTCTTTCGGGATATACGTAATGGTTCCTTTGCAAATTATTATTTTTATATTGGTTTGTTGGAAGATCTTTTTAATCAAAACAAGTACTTCTCACCAGTCTAGGTTTTCTATATAATCGTTGTGAGCTAGACTTGTGGAGTTATTCGAGTTTAATTCGGTTGAAGCTGGATCTTCCGAATCTGATTCCAATCGAAGTGATCGGCATTCAGTGGTTGTTTGGCTTTGGATATCATCAGTGGAGTTCTTTGTTTCTATAAGTGGAGTCTTTATTTCTACTTCTGCGTCACTGTTTTCACAACTTTCTGCGTAGTCAATGCCTAATTTTGATCTTCGTGTGAGCGGAGATTTTGAATCGGATTCGGGTTTTAATGGTATATTCGTGGGTTTGTTCGAAATTTTGGATCTTCCTCTAGTGACTACATTAATTACTTTATCTGGAACTGGATTTCTGGATAATGCGTCGGCGTTAGAATTTAATTTGCCTGTTTTGTAGATTATTTCGTAATCGAATTCCGATAGCTGAAATCGCCATTTTTGGATTCGTGAATTGAAATCGGCTGCCTTGAACCAGACTAAAGATTTGCAGTCGGTGATGACAAAGATTTTTAAATTAAAGATTATTGGTGCAAAATGGCGTAGGCTGTGGTAGATTGCGACTGCTTCTTTGTCTCTTAATTTAACTCGGATCCTCTTAGAACCCTAGAGGTATATGCGATTGGGCGATCTTTTCCGATTTCACCTTGAGATAGTATTCCGCCGACTGCATAGCTTAATGCATCGGTTGTTACGTTAAAAGGCTTGGAAAAATCCGGAAATTGCAACAGAGGTGGGTTACATAATAGGTTTTTTAAAGTAGTAAAAGCTGTTTCACATTTATCTTCCCATACAAAATCGACGTTATCTAGTAGTAATCTTGTTAAACGCTGGGCTATCCGAGCGAAATCATTTATGAATCGTCTGTAGTATCCCGCTAGGCCGAGGAACTGTCTTACGTTTTTAATATTTTCTGGCTTGGGGAATTCTTAAACTGCGATTATTTTATTAAGGTCTGGACTTAATCCTTCTTTACTGAGTACGTGACCTAGATAACCGACTTTGTCTTTTAAAAATTCGCATTTTCTATTCCAACCTTGAGGCCTGCTTGTCTTAATCGGGACATGACTATCTTGAATTTCTTGTCGTGTTCTTCTAAAGAGTTGCTGTATATGATGAGGTCATCTATGTATACGAATATTCTTCTACATATGTCTCTACTTTCTGTTGTATTAGGTTTTTGTAATCCCCGGAGGACATTGTCCATTAATCTTTATAACGTTGCTGGGGCATTTTTTAGTCCAAACAGCATTCTTTTGAATTGATAATGTCCGAATGGGGTGCTAAATGCGGTTTTATGCGCGTCATTAGGATCCATGAGGATCTGATGAAATCCTGCCGCTAAGTCCAATACTGTATAGTATTTGCAGGGTCCTATTAGGTCGAAGATTTCTGTTATATTTGGGATTGGATACGCGTCACTGATTGTTTTTTCATTAAGTTTTCGGAAATCTAATATCACTCTCCATCTTGGTCTTCCTGATGCGTCTGGTTTCTTCTTGGTTACCCAGATGGGAGTGTTATACAGGGATTCTTGAGGGCTCAATCAAATCTGTTTCTAGTAGTTCTCGAATTTGTTTATCGACTTCATCTTTAAACGCAAGTGGATATTTATATTGTTTCGCATTGACGGGGTAGTTATCTATACTTTGTATCCTATGTGTAACTAAATCAGTAGCACTAAGGCTATCTCCTTTTATATGGAATCTGTCATGGTTTTCTTCCACAAGGTTAATCATATGTGTTCTAAGTTCGGGGTTCAGATGGTCCAATCTTAATTATGTTTCAAGTTTTTTTTGTTCTGTGGTGAAAGCTGAGCGGGTTGGGTATGATAGGTCATTTTGGTGGATACTTGAGGTGTCGAGTGGGATACCGACAGGGATAGTTCAGTTGACATCATTACTTGGTTTAGGAAGAAGCAAAGGAGTGATCTCCGGCTTCCATCTGTACTACATTCCTCTAGAAATGATGGGTTAGTGGCTATTTCCATCTCTTCGACGAATTTATATTCATTAATTGATTCGATTTCTGGTTCTTGTTCGGTATTTAATTCTGTTGGATTTTCGTCCACAAGATTGAATTTTAAAGTAAATATCTTGTACACATTTAATAGTTCTTTATCGTCGAAATCGATTATTGATTGAGTATTGGTTAGGTAACTGCTCCCCAATATCCCGTTGCAGGGCATTCGGAAGCTTTCATTCACAACGTGGAAAGTGGTTGCGTGGTCTGCTATGTTAATTTCTGTAGTTCCTAAAGTGGTTCCTAATTTGGTTCCTAACCCTTTTAGTAAGGCAATTTTTTATGTATTTATTTTGTGGACAGAGATTAGCTGATGGTTTTTGATTAGATTGGCTTCTGATCCTGTGTCTACTAGAAATCTAATTTCATCTGTGTTTTTGATATCAGTTGGAATGTCGACGAAAGGGAGATAGTGTGCTTGTTCGGGCGTATTTACGTTTAGTACTAGGGGTTGTTTGTTTTCTTTACCATCTTGTTTGAATGGGAAACTAGTTCTTTTGATATCTAGCGTTTGGGTTTTGTAGTTTAATTCTACCTTATGTTTTATTACGGTAAGGGTAGATCGTTTGATATAATCGAAAATTTGATTTTTTCGCCAAAAAGGCTTACTTGTGCGGTTCCTGGGTGTTAGATGTTCGGATAATGGGGGGAGAGGTATCGAAACAAACAACTATATTCAGTTACTAAGCAAATATATTTATCAAACTTTACACTCAACGCGACTAGTCAAAGGTTAACGAATGACTAAAAGAATTAGGTCAGTGATGCCGGTTTTAAGTCGGTTGCCAGACGCCCTCTTCCGGAGGCAGCGACAAACATGCCGCCCGCGTTGATCCTCGATCGACAAGCCGTTCGGCTCGTCGTGGCTGGGCTGGTCAGAAGTATTTCACTAGGGCAGTGATGATGCTGGCATGTGAGGCACTGGGAGCAACGCGAGTTTGTTGATTAGCCGAGTATAGGAACTAGTCATAGTCTTGACTGTAGCTGCTCGGACGAGGCCGTCACTTCCAGGGTGGATCTCGGTAACGCGAGCGAGAGGCCATCGTCCGTGGGACGAAATCAGACTTGGATCCACCACGACAACTAAATCCCCGACTGCTATATTAGGTCGAATGTGAGTCCATTTGTATCGTTGCTGTAGTGTGTTGAGGTATTCAAGACTCCACCGGCGCCAGAATTGATCTCGCAATGCCTTGACGAGTTTCCAGTGGGTTAGCAAGTCGGGAGTGGCTTCAAGAGGTTCTTGGTCAGGAATGGATTGGAGTGGGCCCCCGATGGCGAAGTGTCCGGGAGTCAAGGCTTCCAGGTCATCACGATCATTACTGATGGCCGTGAGTGGTCTGCTATTCAAGACCATTTCGATCCTGGTTAGGAGGGTCGTAAATTCTTCGTAGGTTAATTTACAAGGGCCAAGAACCCGCTTGAGATGTCCCTTTACCAGTTTAACGCTCGCTTCCCAAAGACCACCGAAATGTGGAGCGCCTGGGGGAATAAAATGCCACGTGATTCCCTGTGTGGCTAGGGATCCAGCAACTTGTGTCCAAGCGATCGGTGCTTGTCTGAAAGCTTCGCGGAGTTCATGGTCTGCTCGATGGAAGTAAGTTCCATTGTCGCTCCAAATATTGGACGGCCTTCCCCGACGACAACAAAACCGGGTTAGCGCTCCCATGAAACTTTTGGTTGTCATGTCTCCCACGAGTTCGAGATGCAATAGCTTCGTGGTGAAACAGATGAAGAGCACAAGATAGCCCTTGCTGGAACGGATGCCTCGACCTTTCGATGAGAGGACCGAGAACGGTCCTGCGTAATCCAATCCGACGCGCGAGAATGGCCGGCTGGGAGTTACGCGCGTGGCTGGCAAAAGTGCCATTGCTTGTTCCGCTGTACGAGTTCGAGACCTAACACATATGACGCAATGCCGTAAGATTGATCGAATTCGTTTTTTGCCGCCAATGATCCACGCCCGAAGAAGAGTGTAGGCGTAGGTAGCGCGAAATCCTCCATGTAGGGAGCGTTGATGAGCCCATGAGATGATGAGGCCAGCGAGTACACACCGTCCATCGATAATAGGAGGGTGACTTGGGCATAAGAGAGAGTCGACCGGTGTAATCGTCCGCCTACTCTCCAGATGCCTTGGGGATCTAGGAAGGTGCCTAGACCCTTCATTGGAGGAGAGGTTGATGAGTGACCGGTATTCTTGATCTTTTGGGCTTCGTCTGAAAGCCACGACCCTTGGCTCAAACGCACACATACTAAAAATGCCCTGTCGAGCTCTTGTTTGGTGAGCCAGTTGGAGCGCTGTTGTTGGTCAACTTCGCTAGGTCGGTAACGCCAGCGCAGAATGTAAGCTGTGACTCTGAGAACGCGCCCCAAAGAGAGGCGGCGGTTGTGTAGGTGGTTGCGGACGAGATGGGGCGAGTAGTGGTTGTTCGACCGAGTATGACCCAACCAAGGATAGTATTTTGGGCTACGAGGTCCTTGTGTCTCATTAGCTCGGGTCTCAGTAGCACCGAGTAGAGATCGGCTCCGATTAATAGCTCAACCGCGCGAGGGCTTCCAAATGATGGATCCGCCAAATCCAACGTTTGCCAATATCGTGTCGTCTCTTCGTTCACAAGTGATGCGAGAGTCGACAATTGCAGGTTATGGAGGCAGTGGGCCTCCAGGTGAATTGCCACGGTGCCTCCAGGGGGATGAAGATAAATGTGCGCCTTGTGCTTGGAGTGATCGCGGGATCGGCTTGAGACTCCACTTATAACGACTGATGTCACTTCGGTTATTGCACCTAAACGGCGAGCCAGGTTAGTCGAGATGATGGTTATCTCGGAGCAGGGATCCAGAAGGGCCCTCGCCACAGCGGATCTGCTAGGACTGCCGGTCAGAGTCACCATCGCGGTTGGAAACACGGCTAGTCATGAGAGGGGGGCACGGGGTGGTATTGCAGTATCCATGGTCGTCTGATTGTCGTCTCTGTCCCTTTTCGCAGCTGGAGGCGTATTGGCCGTGGTACTATCGCGACGACGATTCGGTAGGTGGATCATGGAATGGTGCCGTTGCTGACACACCAGACAGGTACCGGTGGATGGGCAAGTGCTCGCTGAATGGCCTGACCTCAAGCAGTTGAGGCAGAGGTTGGCAGTTATTGCAAAGTCATGACGGTCGACTGGCGAGAGGTTAATGAAATCCCTACAACGACCAATGTAGTGTGGTCCCTTGCTTCTCTCACAAGGAAAAGGGACGCTCTTAAGTGCTAACGTGCGAGCGTTTCGCGACGACCAACCTGAAGGGGATGACGCTCGAGGCCCACTAGTTAGCGTAAAGGGTTTGACTGGTCTCAAAGTATTGACTAAGGTAAGGGTGCGGCAGCGTCGCTGGAGGAAATTAATGACGTCCGTGTACGTAGCGACATGAGGGCCTGCTGTCTCACTCGATGCTTCGCGCCGTTCGAGTTCATCTTCCCAATAGCGCTGCGTGGTCGGGTCCATGCAGGTACTCGCGATGGATACGAACTAATCATCCCATTGGTCTACCGGGCGACCCAATGCGCGGAGCTGGTCGCGGTGGCGTGTCGACAAGATTGCGTAACCCCGTGACTGTTTCTTGTCGAAGGGGGGGGGGGTATACTCCGGAGTGACGTTAAATGGTCTTGCAGTAACAGACGCGGATGCTCGTATCGTGACTCTAGCAACGCCCATGCCGTTGCATAGTTGGCTTCTGTGACCGCGACTGACTCTAGAGCCGTTTTTGCTTCCCCTTGGACCTTGGACTATAAGTAATAGAGTCGCTCGATGTCATTGAGTTGGGTATTCGAGTGAATCAATCCGCGAAAATGGTCTCGGAAGGTCTCCCAGTCCTCTCGCCTTCCCGAGAAGGATGGGAGGTCGATTGGTGGGAGCCTCGAGTGCCCGGTGCAACTGCCTGATGTCGATCCGCGAGGAACGGTGGAAGTCATCCGGTTTACCTGCTCGTTCTGCTCAAGCCGACGTCGTTGCTCGCATGTCCGTGTTGATGCGTGTACGTATGCCTCCTGAACCTCCAGGTAGATCGATTCTAGACTGGGGTCATCGGCCGGCCAGGATTGAATAAGATTCAGGTGATTTTCCTGAAACGTTGCCCAATAGTTGGCCAAGAGATCGGTCCGGACGTCGAGCGCGCCGAGTGTCCAATCGTCATTGGAGGTCCCGAGAATGGAGTCGACGAAGTTGAGAATGACACTGCGTAGCGCTCGTTGAGTATTGAGAAGCCGAGGGTTGGCCCTGTCAATGAAGTAGCGTTACTACAGCCGGCATGTATAAGAAGATAAAAGACAGCGGGAGACCTCTTATAGGCAATCGCGACGCGGGGTATTACGACGGAGAGTGTAGCGCTGCGCACACGGGCGTGAAGGTGGCGTGCCGCCGCGAACCGCGAGGGGCCCTTCTATCGGCAAAGAATTTGACTGATAGTCACAATTGCTTCCTCACTTGGGAGGGCGAGAGTATTAGGGTATTAGAGTAAGTGAAAGAACGAGTGTGACGGGAGGCTGCTCGACCGAGCCTCGAACTCCAGCGCAGTGCTGTCGAACTGCATGGAATGCGGAGAGCTGGCGGGAGCTTGCTCAACCGATACTCGAAATGGCCGCCTGACTCGGTAGAGTGAGTGAGAGAGCGAGTGTGACGGGAGGCCGCTCGACCGAGCCTCGACTCCCTGCGCAGCGCTGTCGAACTGCGTGGAAGGCGGAGAGCTGGCGGAAGCTTGCCCGACCGACACTCAAGATGGCTGCCTCACTCGGTAGAGCGAGTGAGAGAGCGAGTGGGACGGGGGGCCGCTCGACCGAGCCTCGACTCCCAGAGCAGCGTTGTCGAACTGCGTGGAAATCGGAGAGCTGGCGGGAGCTTGTTCGACCGATACTCAAAATGGCTGCCGGACTCGGTAGAGTGAGTGAGAGAGCAAGTGCCGCGGGAGAGCGCGCGACGGAGTCCCGACGGTAACTGTGGCGCCGTTGAACGCATCATAATGGCTACTTCGCTTTGCGGAGCGAGTGCAGTTCGAGTTCGCCCGACCAAGTTGCTACTCCCTCCGTAGCGCAGCTGAGTGACAAGGAGGGAGCAGGACAGGTGGAAGCTTGCTTTGCCGACTCTCACTATTCTCTCGTTGATCGTTGCGGGAGATAGGCTCGACCGATTTAATTAATGAATAATATTTGACTCACTCATCTGTTTCCTCCATGGGTGCGGTTTCTTGGCTCCTGACACTCTTCCTTTATCCCAGGATCCGGCTCGAAGGATCAAATGTTAGATGTTCGGATAATGGGGGGAGAGAATTAGGTCAGTGATGCCGGTTTTAAGTCGGTTGCCAGACGCCCTCTTCCGGAGGCAGCGACAAACACTGGGGTTATTTGATCCCTAGAAAGTATGCCTGCGATCCAAGTTAATTCGGTGTGATTGATTTTCTCGTTTCTAGTTAGGCATTTTTGTTTGATAATGCTGATTTCGGATCCGGTGTCTAAAATTATTTTTAATGGTTTTACTGAAGGTAAGTTTAGTAAGTTTATGTATAGGATTAGTGATTTATGAGAGTTTAATCTAACGGAATTAATTCTGCAAGTAGGCTGCTCATATCTTTGTCCTGACGCTGGGATACTGCTGCCTCCTTCCGTACACCTGAGGGGAGGAGTGCTGGTTCATTTCCCGAAGTATTAAGCATTCTGTTGTTATTATATTATCATTTCCGACACTCTTCTATTGAATGACAGAGGGTTCGGCAATACCTACAGGTTACTGGTTGATTCTGTAAGTTGTGATTTGGTGGGATTTTGCATTGTGATGCTATGTGGCCACTGCGGTTGCATAATTGGCATGTTGGGTTGTTTCGGCATTCATTAGCCTTGTGACCTGTTTTCTCATATAGCTGACCCGTTATGTTGCTGTAATTCTTTTTTTGATAGCATTGATCTATTGTATGTCCGCTTTGATTACAGATCTGACAAAAGATTTTATTGGGAGAGGGTAAATTATCTCGCTCTCATTTAAAACATTTTTCCTTTGTATGTCCCTCCCTTTTACAATAATTGCAATTAAGCCTGAGGTTGTTTATTAATTTACAATTTCTTGCTTCGTGGCCTAATTCTCTAATTGACATGTGTGTGTTCTCCGGTTTTCCGGTACTTTTGTAGTGTCTCGTCTGCGTAATTTTTGAGAATCTATTAATAAACCTTCGATCGTTATTACATCCTTTACGATATTGTTGACCTCTTCGGAAGCATTCGATTATAGTTTTTTGTATAGTGATGCGGAATGTTGCATCAACTACACCGTTGTTTTCGCACTTATGAACTTCTAGTACTCGAGCTTCTATTCCTCTTATTCTATTAGCAAAGACTATTACGCTCTCTTGGTCGTGCTGGAATTCGTTGCTTAATTCGCTTAACAAGGGTATTAGAGTTTTTCTCAGCGCGTTGAATTCCGGGACACATTCGGCTGCATCTTTTATTGAAACAGTCTGGTTTGTTGGGACTGCTATTGTGGTAGGTTGCGTTTTTAATGGTTTTTCGTATTTAATAGTTTTTTCGGAGTCGCTCGAATTATTACTAGAAGATTCGGAGGTATTGCTGTTTGAATTTATTATTATTTCACTGTGCTTGGTTTTTTTAAGTTAAATCAGAATCAGGCTTAATTTTTGGCCTACTGACGAATGGGTTTAATTTCTCGATCTCGTCTTTAAATTTAATATTTATTTTTGTTTGATTCCGTGTAATTCTTTTGTCACTCATATCATTTTTTTTTCTCTTTATAATTTTAAGTTCTTCATTTGCGATTCTAGTTCTTGATTTATTTGTTTTAATTTGTGTTTCTAGGTTGTAGATGCTTTTATTAGTTTCAAACGTTTTCTCGTTAAATTCTATTAAGAGATTCGCGATTTTATTATTATTTTTCTCGAAAGCGGGAATGCAGTTTCGGAATTCTATATTGCTTCTTAATAAGTCTCTATTCACTTGTTCAAGTAACGCAAAAACACCAACCGCAGCAGAGTCCAGCTTCCGGGCCGATGCCGCCAACGTCCTCTAATCTTCCTCTTCAACAAGAGGGTATGAGACGAAAGCTTGTCAGTGGACAGCACAGTCAAAGGCAGCCACCTACTGCGTGGCCCAGGGCGACGCGTGCCCAGTTGATTCCCCCGCTCCCAATATCGACACCACTATCCAATGCATCGTTCTACGGGCAGTGCTACACGTGCATTGGCATTGGACATCGTGCCGCGATGTGCCCGAAGAGAGTTTGCTATAGGTGCAGACTTTCGGGACACAACGCGGTCTCCGAACGGAGATCCAATGTAATTGCCCTGGAGTAGTTTTCCGGACCTGCCCGAATGCACGCTGCGTGGTTGGCGGACATGGGCAAACGGCGCATCCGGGACGTTCGCTTCCAACCGCATCCCCGCGCGGATGCGGAGGAAGTTTGAGAGATCTCAGGTGGTGACCCCCGTTCGCCCCGCACGCGAAGCCTCTGAGGCCGCAGCCTCCGCCTAGAAAGACTTCGGTGCAGGATAGGTTGCGTGCACCGCCTCGGGAGCTTCCGAAGAAGGTGACGCGAGACACAAGACCGCAAAATCGTCAGTCTGGCATCGACAGCACCATCCGAGGAGATAAAAACTACCGTTGAAAACGGTAGTCGTACGAATTTCAAAGACTGATCCTTCTGATACGTCCACGGGTGTGTATGGAAGAAGTTCCGTGCTTTCCAAGAAGCCCGTCTGCTTCTCAGTGAATTACGGAACGCGGAACCGGAGGATTAAATGTGGATGCGGATGGCACCGGCTCAGGCTTCCCGGGGGCACCCGAATCTGCAGTAGATCGCGGACGAGTATGAGAGATAGAGTTTCAGAAGGCGGTTTCGATAACACGCTATTACAGTTAGTATTAGCCTCGTATTACTATTTTAATTGTAGCGCGTGAATAGACCGCATGACGAGTGTGAGTGAGAAAAAGAGAGAGTGTGTGTGTGTGTGTTAGGTTGCGTATGTTATAAATATTTTCGGGCGAATTGTTATTTTTAATTATAATAAATATTTATTTAATTCTTAAATATTCGTGCGTAAATGATTTTGTCGCCCTTTTCCATTTTTTTCATGTCCCTATAGCAGCAAGTGCCCAGGTTTGCTCCGCCATGTTCACGGATTTTCCGTGCGACTATTCGCGAGCAAATAAGGACGGGCAGTCCCAAAGTCGCATGGTAGCTGGAACCCGAGGTGGAATTATCCACCCGATAACTGCCACGTGACAACTTCAAATTTTTATTATAAGGCGCAAGAGCTAATAAGTTGAAATTAATGTGTTTTGTTAAACTTATTTTATATCGTTTCTCTCCCTTTATCTTTCTCTTTCATCCTTCGAGCAATTGATCTTGATTTGCGTGTAGTTGATATTCCTACCGTCAGAAGACTTATACCAAAAAGATCTTCACCTAACAACCCACAACTGCATTTACATTTATCTCATTCAAGTATAAATGCAGTTTTCATTACTTCAAATACTCCAGAATTCTTAATTAACTCTGCGATATCCACTTCAACACAGGTACCATCCCACATAGCTAATAAATCATCCCACACATCGAATTTCTGTTCTCATCTTTTACTTATTACTCTTACTTCTTCCACAGTTGCCATTATCACAGCTAAAATTCGACTTCGTAAAGTGCTTACAACTTCGGTTGATACTACAGTTTTTGGAAATCTTAATAAAAGCTCATATTTATCAAATCATCTCATTAATTAAAATGAATTTTTAGTTCCAGATACCTATAAACTTTTTATTAGCGCTAGAAGTAAAGCCAAAATCGCAAATAATTAGATCTGGCAAAATCTTTGTGAGGAGAAGTAAATCTGACACACCCATTCAAATATTTTCTGAGAAAGAACTTGAATATTTTCTGCTTTACTATCCTCCTCATCCTTCCTTGCCTCCTACACACACATAAATCTCTGTGCTTCACCTTCCTTCATCCATTACTCGCCGCCCCTTATGTCTTTAAACCTCTCATCGTTCGCCTTTTTCCCGCAGGATCTTCAGGACCTGTCATTTCAATGTTAACTCTCTAAGGGATCATATTGAAACGATCAGATTTTTTCTCAGCTCGCGCCCCTTCTTTTACGTAATAGCGGTTACCAAGACTAAATTGTCCCCTATTATTGAGGATTCTATTACTTCATTGGAAGGGTATATTTTTCGAATTGATAGGAACACTAGAGATGGTGGAGAGCCATACACTTTTATAACTTATTATCTGTTTCCCATTTACGTTCATCTACTGCTATTTGTATAGGCAAACCAGGTTACTTGGAGTACCTTCTATATGAAGAAAACCCCTGGAATCTAAGCCTATTTTATAGCTGCAGTTTATCGTCCTTCGCATTCACCCTTTGTAGAAGGAAACGACTTTCTCTCAAATTTAGTATCCAATATGCATGATTTTAGTAGTAAAATTATTTTAGGTGACTTTTAGGTAACTCGGCAGATTCAAAGTTTAATTGGGATTTTATCAGAAAAACTCCTTGAAATCTATACCATATGGTTCCAATTACCATACGCACTCGTCGGATACACACCTAGATCTCTGCATTGTTAAAATTGAGGATACAGTACTAGATTTTAAGATGTCTGATACTCCGTTTGTGGCGGGGCATAACTATATCACGCGCATACTTGATATCTCCACCCCAGATGTACAGGATATGGATATCATATATCACAATTTTAACAATATTGATAAAAGCGGTCTTACTCACTATCTTCAGACTTATGACTGCTCGCCTATATATTCAAATCCGGAAAAAGCTTGGATTAGCTAAGAAAACATTTGATCCTCAATGCCCAGTAACTTCGTAAGAGCTTTGCGGAGTTGCCACTGACTTACATGCCCCTTCTATTACTAATCTTATAGAATTATTACCTGAAAGGTCTTCTTCTACTATTGAATCATTTTCTTTTACTCCCATTACTATCACTGAAATAAATAATATTATACATTCAGGATCTTCCCATTCTAAAGGCTCTGATAACTTACTTCGAAAATTTATTCAGGTGGCCTTACCGGCTATTGACAAGCATCTCCGTACCGTCTTTAACTTGTCATTAGAATCACATACTTTCTCCGGACTATGAAAGAGATCTTGTATTATTTTGATCCCTAAAAATAAAAATCCACAAGAGCCTTCAGATTTCAGACCTATTGTACTACTTAGCTTTCTTTCTAAATCGCTTGAGCGAATAGTGCACAGAGAAATTATCAAATTTCTGAAAAATCCGATTTCGCAAGCCAATTAGCTACACCTATTTTGTCTAATACCCAGCTATAATACGTTTAAATTTGTTGCATTCATCCATACATTTTATTAGCCCTAACTTTGTAAAAAAATAATGAATTTGAAAATTAAAAGCATCATTGCGCTTTGAATATCATGAACTATACACGGTCAAAAAACGTACTGATTAATAGAGTTAAAAAATTTTAAATAAATACTACTTAATTCAATATAATCGTAATTTCTTTCAGTAGCTAATACGAGTTACAAATAATACTTGCAAACGGTTGGAGATTAAAAGTAACAAATTTTAAATTGTTCAAAGAGGACGTATAAATAAATTATAACATTAACTTATAAAAAATTCTATGCTGCCTCATAAATTTTTACAAATGGCAGAAAGAATTAGAAAATAATATGAGAAAAAATAGTATATTTCTAAAATAATATTTCCTGAAATCTTTTTGACTTGAGCATTTTTCAAAATTATATCTCAGTGTTATAATAAATATTATCGTTTTTGATTAAAAAACAATTAAAGCTATTCTCTCTTTCTCTCTCTCTCTCTCTTTCTTGTCTCTCTTATTATAAATGTACTCCCAGAAAAATTACATGTATCAATGGTCTTTAAATACATTTAAAAATAATAAATACAATTTAAATTTTATTTAATAATTTTACAAATTAATAAAACGCAATTCGTTACCAATTTTAATAAAATTCGTTCATCCAGACATATAAAATATTACTCTTATCAATAAAAATCTCATTACTGCAAGGGCATTCGTTTCACAGACATTTCTTTCAAGGTGTTGAACAATGAATGTTTCGCTAAAAATTGATTGTATACAATTTAAAAAGAAATACTTTTATGATTAAAGCTTCACAGTTGTCCACGGTGACCATTTTATTCCATAGAAATTAATAAAGATGTATCATAAATTAAAAATGTTATATTTATATGTTACAAATATAACTTTTTTCACCTGTAACCGACGTAATGGTTATCACGCATTTGAAGTAAATATAACCAAATACTCATTAAGTTCAAAATTTTGACTCAACTTTCTCCATTATATCTTATGTTGAAAAGGTTGATAATTTTTTCAAAAACAAAATGGTGGCTTAAAGATTTGTTATGTAATGTACTAGTCTTCAGATGTTTCTACTTGTTTCTTGGTAACATATAATTGATGATATTATAATACGATGTGCTTTAAATTTAAAAATCCATTCATTTTTCATGATAGTACACTGAATCAGAATATGAAAAAAAAGTATTTTTGTGGCCTTCTAACAGAAATAAAATCAAATACATTTTGTTTTTTCGTTTTTGTTCAAAATCATCATCGTCTGCTTGTACAACAATTCAATACAGAATTCAATAGGATTGAAAATTAATATCAGTCGTTTGTGAGTACCTGATTTATGTAAGTAATTGACATTTATAAATATAATGTGGTCACAAATCGTCAATATACAATATGTTTAAATAATTCCGATACCTAAAATTCAAAACTTGTTCAACTGTGAATGTTGTACATATAATCTTAGATTTATTATTAAATATTATTTTAAATGTCAGTTGAAGTTTATTTTCAGTTTTATGTCAAAGAAATACCTACTTTTTACTCTGGATACCGAAAGACTTCTAAATTTTATACTTGGAAATATATTTGGGTCAAGTTTTTCAAGTCATTTGATTGAAAATGTTTTGTATAATAAGTCATTTGAGTTCATTGAATGTAAGGAATAAAGTAAAACTACTCATTTTATGCAAACAATTTTGATTGTAATAAAAAAATAAACAAAAATTTCAAATTCCTGCTAGAAATCGAAATTAGGTTTCTTAACAGAAACAACTACAAAAAAGTAACATGATAAAAAAAATAATGTGATCATCTCCTATTTTTAATATAAAAAATTATAAACTCCGAAAGATCTGTACGTATTAGTTATTATACATTTTTCAAAGCTCTTTTGATTAAAATTAATAATACACTGATTTTTTAATTGCTTTGTAAATAACTATAACAAAAATATATTTATATTATAAACTTGAATTATACATTGAAACAGAAGGCAAATACTTGATATTTCTTGTATTCAGCCCGAAAATCTAACATCGATTTCAAGAAATTTAAAAAAATTTATCTTATTTTAATTTTCTTTCGATTGCAATTTAAATTGTTTGCATAAAATAAGTGAATTTACTGTATTTATTATATTTAAGAAACTCAAATGATACATCATAGAGAATCTTTTAAATCATAACATGAATATGTGCACAAATAAGACATTAGTGTTCTTTCAATATACATTGTAAAAAATAGATAGCTTATTTGAAATAAAGCTGATGATTAAGTTAAAATGAGTTTGAAAATAATTATTTTTGTGTAGTTTATATAATAATAATTATTTTGCTTGCCTTGACCTAAACTACGTCTATAGTCTTCAAAAAGGTATTAATGTTTTCAATGAAAACCAGAATATAATCATTGAACACTGTCAAACGTGAGTATCAAAATAAGTTTAAAAAGTAAATTTAATGTTTAAAAGTAAAAGTTTTTTACGTCCATATAATTAGAATATGTATAGTAATTATATATATAGTAAAGCTGTCAGATTAATATTAAGGTAAATACTTTAAACGCAGCAAGAAGTAAAACGAACCAGAGCAGCACAACCTCGATTAAATAGTGGATAATCCAAGACCAAGTTGCAGAGTCGGTTTTAATCGTAGTGGTAACCGTGGAAATAGTTGAAGGAGACGTAGTTTATAGTCAAAAGCGCAAGAAGTTCTGCCGAGGGAAAACAGTTAAGCCAATTCGACAATTGCATGATTACTTAAAATTTTAAAGGTGTAAGGATAGCACTATAGCGCAGAAGAAGCGTTTATGGGTTCTGTTTAAGCAGGAAATTTTCTACCGCAAGAACCAGTAGCATATTATTTAAAAGGCTTAAAAAATGTTAAATTAAAAATGTTAAATTACAAAATCAATAAAAAATAAAATTCCGCGCTAGCAACAAACTAATCATTGCACCTGAAAATAGAAGAATTGGATTGTTCATTCCTGTTAATTATAATACACATTGTTTTTATACTAGCAACAATTAAATTAACTGTTTAACAGTATATTTACTTTGAATTGAAAACTACTTTAACTACTCACAGTACACAAAATTAGATCCAAAATGTAATCTGCTTAATTCTTTTACGGTCGCTATATTGGATCCGTCATTTTGAATTTAGAAAATGGCAGACTGGAATTACAATCAGCGCTCTTAAAACTCCCTATAAACATATTCTCATTGCATCATGTTCAAAAAATGACGTCAAAGCCGAATATAATTGGAAAAATTAGCTTTTCTAATTTAAATTGTTTATAACTAATTATGTAGATAGAAATTTGGATTTTTCTACTGACAAGATATGTTTTACAAGACATGAAAGGATCCTATGAGAAAAGGTTTGCATGGTTTCAGATTCAAAATATTTCTGCCGTGAACAAAAACGACACCGCCCCTTAAAGAGGTAAAGATATAGCACCGCACAAAGACAATATTCAAAACTCGATACCAAATTTATTAAGATATGCCACATCACAAGCTTCTAAGAATCTCAGACAGAATGTCTTAAATAGATTATATTTCGCCAAGAATTTGATTCGGAACATGATTGTATTCTGTTCAGGGGCTCATTAATGAACGTGGTAGAAGAAATACATTATGCCTTAATGAAGACCTGTGATCTAGATTTTATAAAAGACGGTTAAATCGCCTAAAGTATCATAACAAAAGTACCTCAAACACCAGGAGCTTTTACAAAGGATGAAGTAAAGTGTTCTATTATCGCACGACACCTTTTGGGTGAGAATAAATGTACTGGAAAGAGTCTGCGTTATTTACAGAGTCACGTAGGAGGCAGACAAGGATTGAATACATGCCTATGATTGGAATGGTTTCATCGAAACATCTGAGTTAATTAGGTGGAGTTTGGACTTATCCTTGATCTGCAGTTCTAACGAAATAGTTGTAACAAAATGTATAATAAATAAATATTAAAATTTTTTTTGGTAAAATATATTTTAATTTTTAGTTATATAAGACCATTAAAATAATAAAATTTTCAAAATTTTAGATTTGGCGTAGTTAAAATGTAGTATTAAAGTAACTTTATTTTTTATTAGTTTCCACTTTAAATTGTAAAAAATTAGTTTATTTTAAAAAATATAAAAATGACAAAAAATTCGTTTTAAATTATACAGAAATTTCAAAGTTTGAATTTATTGAAAACACTCATTTAACTACAAATTATGATACATAATACTAAAAAATTCATATATATTTATTATCTTATTTATTTTTTTCATATATATTTGTTGTTACAATTAAATAATAATTAAAACCATATAAAAAGTAAGTAAGTTGTAAATACAACTGTAGTCCAAGAATATAAATCCTTAAGGTTAGCTTGTCATGGAACAATTAGCTGTAGTACAAAAACGTAGACAGAAACTAGTTTCTGCACTCATGCCTACAGAGTAAAAACAAAGATGAATGGAATGTGACAACCTCATCGATGAGTGTAAAAAAGATTGAATAAACTTCAATTTAAAAACTTGTCGATTGCGTAATATTAATTGAAAGTTAATGGAAATTTTTGAAATTATTGGACATGTTTAGCCTATATCAAATGTTATCTGAAATTCCCCTGACTATCTGCACCGATCATTTCGAAATAAATAATTTGTATATTCCAATCCATACGGCTTACTATTTTTAAAAATTAATAAACCAGAATGACAGGTAGGAACAGGATTAGAGGTTAAATTAACAGGACACCGATTCACTTTGCGAATTACGTATATGGAATATACAAATAAGTAAATTAAACAAATTCAATACTAAGAAATTTGCATTTATTACTTTTCTGCCGGGGATTATCCATATTAGAAGTTGTAAATGATAAATGAAGTATGAGTTATGGTAAATGGCTATTTTCAACTATTAGTGCACTGTCAAACAAAGGAAATAATTGATAATGTATTAATTGTAATTGATCAACCGCATTGAAAAATATTTACATTGCCGCTTTATGAACGTAGTATTAAAAAATTAAAAATTCTTGTAATCAGAAACCCATGCATTTAGTGCTTCTAAAAAACAATATTATAATTGAAATACTTTATATATTATAAAATAAATTAAAAAATTCATAGAACAAACATTTATATACATTACAATGAAAAATATAGATACGTAGTAAATTAAAACTTAATTTATAATCCCCTAAAATCGCATGAGAAAAATCAGTTATATTAATAAGGGCCCTTGCGAGCAATAATATTTATAAACAAAAATGCACATCACATTAAAAGATTAAACAATTATTTTCTGGAATTCCAAAGAAAAGAAAACGTATGAGTTTACTGAATTTTCGCTTGCATTTAGGAGCCAAATTTTTAACGTCAGTACAATGTTGTTAGTTAATGCGGTGAATAACCGACTAACTTTTGCTACCTACATAACATACTGATATTTATAAATATTCTTATACGTTTATATAAATAGACGCGGTTTCATATATGTTAATGCTTATAACTATCAAACCGATAAATCTGCATTTGTTGACTTTGTACAAATTAAAAGAGACACGCATATAAATATAAATTATTTAACTATATACATGCATTCACTGTATTATAAAAAAGCATCTTTACCTAGAGGTCTTAGAAGATGAGACGGGCGCCGCTTCGGGCGGTTCTTCCTTTACTCTTGGCCTGGTGGATTGACGCGTTGTACTAATAAAAAATAGATATTTTGTTATATATTTTTTAGTTACAAACTAGTGCTTATCTTGATTAAAAAATTAAAATTAAGTTAATAAAATAAATCGTTTAAGGATATAAATTATTGTCTATTTTTTCAATTTATGTAATTTTATAAAAATGCTTGTATGCAAGTCAACGCATATGTTTTTCTAATTTATTTAAAAGAGAAAAATTATATCAATGTGTGAAATAGAAAAATATAGTTAAGAAAAATAAATGACTGAGGCAAATATTGTATGTGCATATGACATAAATACTACACGGAGAAAAATCCATCTATTAAATCTTTTGAAAAATATTGAGTTACCGACAGCTACTTAAAATCAGACCTGTCAATTGCAAAAAGTTATTCCTCGCATGAAATTTCGCAATGTCCTACACTGACGCACTGTATAAAAGCAGCCATCTATTTTTGTGAAAGGATCTATGCGATCGGATGATTAAATTTTCATTTGGTTCTTCGATGACTTAAAATGACAAAAACTTTTTTGAAGCACCTAAAAATGTAAAAGCTAAAAGAAAATTGAAATTAAAATATATATTAAAACATAAAAGCTACCAATTTATTTTATTTTAATATTCGATAACTACTTTTTGATTTTTTATTATTTATTATTGGTCCCTCGAAGATCATGAAATAATGAAAAGTGACAAAAACCTTGAAGAGCCTAAAAATGTATATGCTACTACTATTCAAATAGTATCTGAAGAAAACACAATATTCATATATATTCATAAAATATAATGAATATTACAGTATACATTAAAACAAAAAGCAGAAATTTTATATTTATTATTTTAATATACGCACTGCGGGTACAAGAAGTAGATAGGCATTTATTGTAAATAGTTTTTGCAGAATATCTCACTCAAATAAATATATCCAATATTGTATCTTAAGCAAAAATAATTAAATATCACAAATATTACAGATTAAACATCTATCAGTCATTTTACATTTATACGAATTGATTGACACAGGCACTTACTAAGTCTCGTGCTATAAATTCAGAATGACCAAACATTCTAGACTTCTTTGTAATATAAATACAACCTGTTAACCGACAGTGCAATTATATCTGAGTTATCATGTCTTCGTCTTGTAACTCATTTAAAAGTCTGTTGTTAATGTTTTTGCAAAAACTCGTTCTTTTTGTTTTTTTTATTTTATTTTTAACAAAATTTGTATTCAAAACACTACAAAGCACATTTAACACTTCTTGTACAATAACAAATACTGAATTCCTAGTTTAATTGGATCATTAAATATAATGATATTAAGCATAATCATATAAATATTATTTAGCTTTTGGCGGTCGTCGTGTGCAGTCGCAGAAAAGATTCGTTTAGCAGTCGTCGTGTGAAGTCGTAGTCGAGAGTCGCGTCGAGAAGAAGTCGAGCAGAGCCGTAGACGTGCCGTTACGCTGAGTGAAGTGCACTAGACCAGTGAAGTGACAACGCCGCCGAGAGAACTGCCCTCACGTAGCCCTCGGGGAAGCCGCCAGCCACCAGGGGAAACTTGGGCCACTGACAAGTGAGCGAAGGCTACCAGCGACCTCGCTAACTCCCCGAAATTCAACGAGGAACGACATCCTGAGGCCGTCTCGTCAACCAACGCTGCTTCAGGGCTAACAGGAGAAGTACTCCAGGCCGCTCCTTCCCAGTGGCAGATATTGGCTGCCACCTTCTGATACTGCCGTACCTTTTCAGCGACTACCAGCAACACCGTCTCTAGCATCTGATGGGAGGCAACCGCCGACGCCGCTTTCCAATCGAGTGAGAGGGATATCACCGGTGAGTGGACTTGGGAAGAAAACGTCCCAATAATTCCGTGCGCGCGCGGAGTGCTTGGTCGCGGACAGAACGCGGCGTCGACGGGCAGATGAAATATCAACCGCGCCGGTCGTAGAGTGAGCAGCGAAGGTTGGATTGCGATTGCACAAGTGGTGGTCGAGCGCGATCACCACTGACGGATCCCTACGCGTCTCGGAACATGGTCGGGAAGCCACTCTCCGCCGAGAGCGGATTAGCATAGAATAATATTTTTGTACTCAGTTAGGCAATTAAAGAAATACCTATTTCTACGAAGTGAGCCTTTATTGTATCTTCCCCCCTTCCCATATTATTATTATTTTGATATCACGAAAAGCTTGTGCCGGTGCATTCTCGCCGAGGCCAGCGGGACCTCCCCAGGAGAACAGAGTCTCTATCGGCTAGCCAGGGGCCGCTCGCTTGGCGCCTTTATTTATAAATTTTATAGCGAGCACGCCATTGTGTAACTGTCGTTTATTGGTTATTACTGTGTTGATAACTCCCGCACTATAGTATGCTCCGGTGATTGCATGCGAGGTATGTCATCTACGATGCTAATATGCGGCACAAACATTAAAGCGCAATGATAATGCATCGAGTATGTCAGTAACGTTACGGAAGCAGAGCCTGTACGTAATTGTATGGAGCAGACGTTAAAGTATAATTCATATAAGTATAATATAATTTTAAAATATAAATTTCTAACATATGACATATGACTTTCTGACAAAGATTTTTTGTAAAGGTAAATAATACTTTTATCGTATTTAAATTTATGTTAATTTCAGTTGCTGTAGGTAAATTGTGCTTTTATAGTTTGAATAAAAAATGTTTTTGCTTAAATCAATAATTACATAAAAAAATAAAAATAAATTACATAAAAAAATATTATACAAGTTATGAAATATATATTCATCTTTACCTTTCATATTATATCTGTATTTGGATATAATATGAAACGTAATAAAATTATAATTTGATTAGAATTTCGACTTTATGAGTAGATTAAAATAATTGTGATAATAAATTGAGCGAATTTATTTAGCATTATTACAACATGTCTATCTCGTATGCAGCATATTAACGCTAAATTTGTTCCCCACTATCATTAACTATTTTCATTTTGGAAACTATTTTGATTATTATTACATGAGGAACATTCATATAATCTATTAACCACGTGAATAACTTATATTATTATTTTAGCAACATTAATATTTTTTAAAGTATGTTTATTACTTATATGATTATTTAGTTAACGAAGACATCACTGACGAAGGCCAGGTAGACAGTAACGAATTCTCACAAGGTTAAAATGTTGCGACGTACAATCAAGACACTTGCGTCCGAGGTTAAAAGGGTTAAACCATACAGTAAAATGCCTGGACCTACGCCTATTCCATTACTTGGAAACACTTGGAGATTCATTCCTTTCGTAGGTAAATTCTAATTTACCATGAATTATTTGTCGATTACTAGAAGCAAAAATTACCGTATGTAATATTTTAACTAATCATAAAACTGGATTCAATTTGCGTAATTAATGTATTCAAATATATTCATATGCTTATGCTTTCACAGGGAAATCTACAATATGCGAAACGTGGGCGCGAAGTTAACATAGATATGGATAGAAAAGCATGAAATACCGATTCATAAAGAAACTTAGGTGGTACCTCCAGCTCAGCGCGAAAGTTAGGTAAAATGTAGAGATGATCAGGCATTATTAAAATAGGAGTTTTAAGAAAGAGATTCATAAAAAAGAAAATTTTATGTAAATCATAGATTCTTACTCTAGATATAGAAAACTTCTTTGCAAGATTAATAACCGTTTTTGAATTTACACAGATATTGGACAATGTAGATATTGGACAAGGCGCACAAATATTTGGTTTTGAAATATAATGCTATAATCAAAAATTTTATTCCATTCTCACGTCACATCCAAACGTTGAGAAATTGTCGCGTGAATCTACTTAAAAACAATGCTTATGAAAACGTTGCGAAATGTGCCGGAGCACCAAATCGCCCTTTTGAAACGTGTTATGATACTGGATTCGGCTATAAGCCTGGAAGTATTTCGCCCGAGCCTCGTCATTATAACGACGAACCAAATCCCGGGTCAGCGCTAACCATTCCATGCGAATCTTCCAGAGCTCGGGATGAATGAGAATAATCGGGCCCTTTTTTTCAATCTCCCTTCTCAAGCTCCTGCTGCGTTGGAAAAACCTCTCAAAATTTAGGACAGCTCGTGAGAACTTGGTGCTGAAGTGAACTGCGATATTTAACGCTTGCCTCAACTCCGATAAGTGCTTATACCAGCTAGATGATCTATACCAGCATATTGTGTATTCATCGTTTTTTGCTTATTTACTCTTTCTACCGGGTTTCCTTTAAGGCTATATGGAGGGGTAACATGCTCTATTTGGAATTCCTCCAATACTTCTTTCAGGTGTCGGTTGGCAAAATGGGTGGCATTGTCTGTCAACAGGAATAGTGGAGTTTTCCAACGGAGCAGGACTAAGTCCTTCAAAGCGCTTGCCATGGCCCTCCTGGTAGCGAGTCGCAACGGTAAGGCTTCTATTCACGGAGTAAATAAATCACACGTAATGTTATTGGTTTTTACTTCAGGGAAGCTCGATCGGATTGGCCGCCGCCACTAGCCAGGGACTCTTTAAGACTCTTTGGGCTATAAGGCCTACTAGGCCCTCTTTGAATACTTTGTATTTCTGGCGCATCTCATAGGCTCTTACAAAGTCCCTTACTTCGTGGTAGAACCCATGCTAATAGAACTTGCGCGCTATCCAATAGGTGACCGGACGATGGATGCCTGTACACATCTATTATGGCCCTAGTTCTGTGCTCGGCGGGCACGACGAGCCTCCATCCCTCCTTTCGAAAAGACATCGAATCCAAGAGTATCTATACAATATACTGTCATCGATCTTTCACTTTGGGAATTTACTCAAGGTTTGCTGGACATCTCTCAGTCGATTTGGATATCAGGGGTCCGATATCGTATCGAAGGCGGCAATCTCAGGTTCGTCAGTAATGTACCTCCTCGGGAGTGCATCCTTAACCTTGTTTCGGGGACCTTTGATGTACTCAATTTCAAAGTCCCATTGCTGTATTTCCAGATTTCATCTCGCTAGACGCTTATTTGGGTATCGATGCAGAAACGGTAACTGCCCTCCGCCTTGCGAATAATCAGGGGCGCGCTACACCATTTACTGGCGCTTGGTTAACTCGAACATCTTTTGGACCTCCTGAGCAAATTCCAAGATCTTTGGCAATATCCGCCGGGACGTGTTGAGTAGCCGTGTAGCTTTTCGGGTTCTGAGATTATTTCATCGTCCAGTGCCCTTACGTGATCACGCTTCTTATCGGGAATCTCGAGTATATCGGCACATTCGCCGATGATGGCTGGCCTCTGCTCAGGTAGATCCTTTTCTACAAAACCCTTTCAAAACCTTTTCTACTCTCCGCCCGGAAAACACCATTATTCTCCACCGAGCTGTACCTCGAATTCCCATCTCCGGAAGAAATCGATGTCGAGAATCATTGGGTGATCCACTTCTGGTACAACCCTCAACTCTATCATCCCTTCTCCATCCTTAACAGAGAAGATCACCCGAAGTATGCCTAGAGTTTGCTGTACGATACCGGAGAAACCTTTTACGGCGAATGGTTCGGGCAGCCAGCAGTCTCTGAAAGGATCGCCACATCGGGCTCGATCATTGAGAACCAATTGAATACAGACCTTCCTTTGAGCATTGGGCTTCGCCTCCTCTGGCCCTTCAATGTTCGCTCCTGGTTACGAAATACAGGGAATAGGTTGCGACTCTACCGCTGTAAAGCACTCGGAAAGCGCCCTGAGCTCAAACTTCTGGCACGTATAGGACTGGTCACGAAGACAGCCCTACCGCTGGGATCACGACTAACCCAGGCAGTTATGGGCGGACCTCGGCAGGCTTCCGGTCGGCCCTTCTCACACTAGGCGAACGTCACCATTGGGCCCCTCCACACCTCGACTGACTCCGGAAGAGACTCGGGCCCGACTGGGTGTGATCCCCCGATCGACTGGCAAGGCGGGTTCTTCTCAGATCGACTTCAAGGCGGGACCGCGGCTTGTACTTAGGACGGACGTTCGCTGCGGCAGTATCGACCGAACAGAGAGGCTGCGCAACGCGGTCACTCCTCTCTTGTGTACCTATCCTGCAGGTCCCGTAAAATCTTCTCCTTTGGGATCTTTGGCCAGTTGCCATCGGCGGTGGCTCTGGAGGTCCTCGGGGTCGGTATCGGGAACTCGGCACGCCCCACTGCCTCCATATACTTTTCTTTTGATCGGGTGGTTTATCGCTCTTAGTGCCTTTACCTGGCTTTGTAGCATTCATTCATCGCTAGCGCTCTCTCATGTATATTTTCCAAACACAACAGGTCTTCCACACTTTGGATATCTTGGTGTAACAAGCCAATCCGGATCTGCGACCTGATACGTTCCAGCAACATATCCATCAATCGCTGCTCCGTTAAGGTCTGCGCTCAAGAGCATTGGCTTGAACGCAGAAACTGAAATAAAACTGCTAATAAACTGACTAAAATCTCTGTTCTACCTTGGAACATGTCCTACAATTCACATCGCTGTTCCGCCTCCAAAGTTATGAGGCAGTATCGGAGGCTCCCTTCAGAAGCACGAAAAATAATGCGGAGATGAGGCACCCCTCCGTTTAGTCGCCTCTTCCATGGAAGAGTCGGAAACCTGTTAACAAAGCCACCTTTTGGGAAGAGGCAACGGCCAGCGAGGGGTTACTGTCTCAACCACGGGTTAAGATTCTAACGGGAGAAACGAATGGGATGAATCCGACTCAGTCTCGTCGCCGGAACCTTCCGATGGCGAGCTCTCTAGCTTCCCATGTGAGGGAGCGGGGGTGGAAGTGGCGGCCGTTAGCCAACCTGAAGCTAGCTCAGATATGGCTGCACGACGTTCTACTGTAGCATTCTCCGGTGCCTTCGGACTGCGGGCGCTTCATAATCGGCTGCCAGTCGCACTCCTGTAATTAGTCTCTCATGCACTTATGGTTGCAGATCCAACAGGGTATGCTGGATGCCTGATAGTAGCGTTCGAGGGCCTGCCGACAGGCCCGTAGCCTTTATACCGGAAAGATCGAAACCGGCCCGGGACAGATGGCAAGGGAGATGGGCATGCCTGCGGATGCTTCTAACTCAACCGTGTATCCGTCTTCATGACAAAGGACGTCCCCTTGGTGGTTTAAGAGCCTTTATCCAGGCTCTCATCTTTACAGGTTCCCCTTTTGGTTCCTTTATTGCTTCGGGTCCCTTCGACTTTTTAAGGCATTTGCCTCATAGTTCCTCGCAGACAGAGACTGCCTCCTGCCCCTTTAAGAACCAATACCCCCAACAGCTATGATCAGCCCCAAGTGACCGAGACGGGACATTGCACCTATCTCGACTTCCGAGTATAAAAAAACCCTCCTAAGGAATTGGTTGAAAACATGAAAAAATAATGAAAAATATATTATATAATATATTAACAATAAACGAAGAGAGAGAGAGACGTAGCCTATCACCTTATACCGTAACACGATTCGCTGGTCGGGGGAGAGTGAATTATCCACCATGGCCAACCCCCTAACCCTAAAGCCCACCCTCTTTCCAAGGCGTTTCAAATTTCCGACTGTAAGCGATCGCGATGCGTCGCGACAGCAATGTCGGAAATACGTTTGCGATTCTTTTTGAAACTTGCAGGTTCCTTTCTGACATTGAGTCAGCCGGGTTCAATTCTATTGAATTCTGGGAGGGGGCAGTGATGTCTTTGTCTGAGACTGTAAAAAGCCTTGGTGTTGTGCTAGACAGATCTTACATGGAGACGACAGGTTGAGTTGATCTGTATAAGAATTAACCAGGTTTTATATAGTTTCCGTTTATTCCGTCAGTACGCCACGTTCTACTGTTTACTTAGATGCGTTCCTTGAGTTAAGGATAAAGCTACAACGTTCACAAAATTCTGTGTGCCATATGTAACGGGTGTTAAGTGGGATGATCATATCACCCCTTTCAGAATCCGATTGGCTGGATGGGCGTAGACGGTTGAAGCGAATATTTTATGTATTTGCAGATCTAGAAGATCTAGTATATTTTATGTCTTTTCAGGGTATATATTGGAAAACAGTGACTTGTCGAATCAAAAATGTTTAGTGAATTTTTTTAATCATTCGTATTTATAAACAATAATTTAGATTGAAAATTTTTATTAATTTTTCTTGAACTCCATTATCAAAAGAAATACTTCATAAAAAACTTTACAAAAAAACTTTGTTTAAAATATTTGGCTCAGTATTTATCTTTATTTTTAAATAAATAATACCCCGTAAATTTTTAAAGTATTTGTATTCGTAATTGAGTTCAAAGAACTCAATTGCAAATCTCAAATCTCAAATCTCTCTTGAAAATTTTTTTAAACGTATTTATAAATAAAATTGTTTTAGAATTGTAAAAACCATTATTAATTGTGACATTAGATATTAGTTTTGAAAAATTTTGAAAAATTAATATATCTCATAAGCAATATATCTACAAACCTTTAATTAGTTGATTATGACGTTGATTATGACGTTGAAATTATAAAGATGAATCTAATTGTCTAAAATTAACTATTGGAGATATATGAATGAAAATATAGAATAATAATCAATTTAAAAAAATGTTAAAAATGTAAGTTGACCAATGGGATATAAAAATAATTTACCCATGAGTAATATTAAACTAGCACTGACGCTAAATTGATTTTTTATTAATTTTGGAAGAAAAGCTGAAAATCCAGCAATCAGTAAACCTTCGGTAGCCCCAGCAAGATTTAACATAAAAAAGGCTGGATTGGTAGTAATTCCGTTAAAGCGCGAGGTAGTTCACGTATCTTTGAAAAAGTTTCTTACGGCTGCGTAAGCCGGAATACCTTCCCGATCTGTTCTCTTCTGATGCATCCGATCGGCCGGTCATGGGTGACCCTAAAGAGGTTTCAATTCCTTGGATGCGCACCGAGACGGACATTAGATCTTCCTCTGTTCAAGGTGCTCATCTGTGGAACAGATTGCCATCCTGCATAAGGTATGCGTCCTCTTTTTCTCGCTTCAGGCGGCTAGTGATGGAGCATTTGAGGGGTCGGGATATCACAATGAATTCTAGTTAGTCGTCCTCATAATTTTGTTTTGATTTGCGTCGTAAGTTAGTTGTATGTGTGTATCTTGAGTATGTGTGTATCTTGAGTATGTGTGTATTCATGCTTTAGTTTATATTGTACATACATTCATTTCATTCATTGTATGTAAGAGTGTATGAGTATGAACTGACTGATAGATAGTGTATAGTGTGAGAAATGTGACTTATTTGTAGAATTTTGCGTATCAATTATTTATTTATTTGTTGCTATATATTGCGCTACATCTGTGATAATGACGAATATGTGACATAATTTATATTTAAGTTGAGTTAAGATGATTACGATTTCTAAGCGTTTATGTGTGATCGGGGGTGAAAGGCCGCTGCTGAAAGCTGTTAAGATTCGCCCCCATCGACTCGAGGGATCCAGAGGTGTCGCACGTCTGGGGAGCTGCTTCCGGTGCGGGGGGACGGGATACCCCCAGGAGCGATACCCCAACTCGTGAATCAGCATATACTGCTGCAACTATGGCCGCTTGGGCGTGAGAATTGGAAGCTGCCCCCGCTGTAGCGATTATTATCGCCGCATCGAGCGGGACCGAAGGGCCCATAGACACACGGTTACCCGTACCGGCCGAAATCGTCCCACGACTACACCGGTAAAGAAGCTTCCTTTACCTAGCCCCTGGAACATGAGGAGGAGCCGATAGAGTGGTGTGTCTCCAAAAGGGGAAAGCACAATAACGCTGTCGGTCGGATCCACCGCATCGAGCAGAGGCACGCGAATGATTACGGGGCTCTTTCAACGACACTCTGGCCGAAGTGCGGCGAACCAACTTGCGATTTACCGTGGAGGCCATAGCCTAAAGCTAGCCAGATACAAGTGGCATCAGCTAGCAGAAGAAGCCGTTCGGGAAATCATGCCCCAACCTGAGACGAGGTCTGTCGAAGGCCCCAGCGAAGATGCCTATGGTTCGGGTGTAGGTTCCAATTCTTTTCTGTAAATTTTATATTGCGTATGTTTTCAAAGTATATGACCGCTTAGGGTACGGCTTTAATTTCCGTGTCGATTTCGGTGCTTCTCACGATTCCTCGGAAGGGACTACACATGCCAGGATGATTATTAGTGCTCTTATGGTACTGAAAAAAGAGGAGGAATAAGGAGTTTTCATAGAGTTCTTCTCTGATTATAAGTATTCCTCCTCCGACTTTTCCGATTCGGGGTAGTCCTGACATTCTCAACGTCGGTTTGCAAAAAGTAACTTGTGTGGATGACTCTGGTTTGTGCATTCCATAACAGCCGCGAAGATTCTGGTCATTTAAAAAGCAAGTCCTAGCAGTTCTCGCACTGTCTATGTATCTATATTTCACAGAGGCGTATTTTACAATATCCTATCCATGTTCTATTTTCTAGGCTTATATTTCTACCTGGAGGAATGGTGTCTTTTATTCTTATCTCTCGTTTTGTACTTAAGTTGCAGGCGTCGTATTTTTTCTGTAAGTGTAGATGAATCTACTGTTCAAACCTTGGGCATTTGAGTTACATTTGTTCGACGCCCTTCATCTTTTGGATGGCAATACCTATAGATGGGGATCATGTCCCTGCAGTCGATATAGAGTCTTTACCTCCATTAGTGCATATAACCTTTGCTTCCCTCAAAGGAGAATATTAAATTTTTGGCGTATTATGTGCCTACTTCTTCCATTCGGTCTAGTTTTTATGAGGAAGGGGGAAAGTCTATCTATACAATTGTGCCTTCCTTATCCCTACTCTTGGGTTGCTGTTGTAGCCTGTTTGCTTCTCGTCTCTGGTACTTCTTGGGCTTGATATCCATGGGATGTTTCAGATAACTTTCGTAAAATCCTTTAAGTTTTCATAGCAGATGATTGATTGGCTATGAAGGTTACCCAGGGAGGATTCCCTTTTTTGCCAGTGATTTCTTCTTTTCCCCTTTCTTATTGATCCACCGTGTTCCTTCGATGATTACCGAATATAGCATTGTCAAGCCCTATGGAGGTTTTTTGGCCTTATTTTTTTTTGTTTTTATGGCTGGTTTAGCGTTCGGGCGGACAATTCCCGCCCGAACTCTAGCTCCCGTTAGGCGTACAGCACCTACTACAAACTGGCGGTTGATACCGCCCGCGAGGCGTGGAGGGGCCGAACTCGGGGCCTTCCACCTCGCCGCTCGCACGATGATGGCACCCGGGGAGGTCGTACCGGGCCACACAAGGGGCTCTTGCCTCAACCCGGGCGGGTCATCGGAGTTCGCCGGCTGGTACAGCTTCGTACTAGTCGGCTCCGTGCGGAGAAACCATCGCTCTCGCGGCCCCGAGACGGCGTTGGGGCTGCCACACCGCATCCGCTGCATCCCGCGCGCTCTCTCTCTCCCTCTCGTGTGCGGTGCCCACCTGGTGGTGAGGCCTGCTGACCCTTTCCTCTAAGCCCGGTCCGTCCGGATCGTGGATGCCGTCTTAACAGGGGCGCATAGATGCCGTTCCCTGGTGTAGCTGGGAACACCGGCCTTCTGTTGTCGCCATCACGATCACAACCGGGGCATTGCATCGACGAGCCTCTCTGCGGGCACTGAGCAACGAGATGTCCCGCCAGAAAGAATGCAGTCCATGGATACTGTCTCACCCTGTGCCCAAATCCCTTGCACGTGTAGCACTGGTCCTTGAGGGAATTCTCACCCCTACTCCTCTATCTTCTTCTTGCCCGCCAGGTACCGTGGGATCCTTACCCTCGGTGCCTTTGTCCGATTGCCGTTAGCGGCGGCAACGGAGGTCCTCGAAGTCGGCAATGGAGGACCGGCCCTCCCTACTGCCTCCATATAGTTCTCTTTCCTCCCGGGCTTATCCACCCTAGACCCTAGACTGCCGCAACTTGCTTCATATCGAATATTCATTGCTAGAGCTCTCATGTGAGCCTTCCCCCAGCGCAACAAGTCCTATATGCGTTAGACCTCTTGGTTGACTAACCCAATACGGTAATCTGACCTGACGCGCTCCATCAACATTTCAATCAGCTGTTGTTTGGGTAGAGGCGGCTCCAGAGTACCAGCCTGAGAACAGAACCGGCTAATGAACTGGCCCAACCTTTCAGTTTTCCCCTGCAGCATATCTTCCAGTTCACGTCGCTGGTCCTCCTGCAGGACCAAGGGCAGTATTCATCTTCAAACTCCCAGTCCATGAACTTCCTCTCCGAAAGGTCCGATCCGCGGCCCGAGGCTCTTCGTCTTTAACTCGCTGCCCCTTGGACGGAACGTCCATTTTCCGGGCCGGCTTGTCAAAGTCTAGCCTCCTTCTCACAGACAGAGTCTGATTTCCCCCTCTACAAAAACCCCCTCCCCTAAACCCAACGATAACGATCGCCGCAGGTATCGAAGGCGGAGTGATCACGGGGAATGACCCCCCCCTCCGTATATTCCCCCCTGGAGAGAGAGCCGAACCCTATCCCCACCTCCCCCAACACCCCGCGACCGATCGCTCGCTGGATCGGGGTGTGTACAAAAATAGTAGGCTTTCGGGCGCAATCCCGCGTGATACGTGTGGCTGAATCCCGAGGAAAATATAGTCTCACTCTAGCCTATCCCTTTATCCTATACTCCGCCCTCCCTCTAGGGCGTTTCGCGACTGCAGGTGGACCCCTTCTAACTACCCTACTATCCTCTTTTTCCCATTACTCTCCAGCCTTTCTTTCTCGTAAGATTCTTGTCTATAGAAAGGCTGGTAGTCTGCTCTAAGACGAATAATTTTTATTCAACAAAACGTGACGCGAGCGTCGTCTCCTCCCGTGGGGGGTTAGCGAGAGAGAGAGAGAGAGAGAGAGATGAGGGATCTCTTATTGTGCCGTCGTTGGCAAGCCCTCCGGCTTGGAGGGGACAGATGGCGGTGCTCAGCTAGAGCGGCACCGCGAGCTCCCTTAGTTAAAGACGGGTCAGACCTAGGAGGTTCGGCGACAGAGGGATGACTTGATGTTACTCGAGGGAGACGGGCGTGCCACCCGGCTCTTGAGTGGCTTCAGGCTGATCGGATGACCGGAGGAGAAGGGTTGCCAAGACGGCTCCGCGGAATCCTTAAGACCGCTTGGCCGTCTGGCTTTGACTGCGGGTGGTGCCTCGCCTCCTGGCGGTAGGGCGCCGAAGCTGGCGGCCGCGGCGCGGCTGGGATTCCCCTGCTCTAGTGGGCCGGGCGCCTGGTGGGGGCGAGCGATCGTGTAACCGAGTGTTGCCTGCTGTGGCGGGTGTCAAACGAACACGGACCAAAAGGTCTAAATACCCATTTGGCAACATCAACTAATACGCGAACTGATAAATTTTAACGGGAAACAGACGCAGTCGCTCAAATTCTTCCCTATCACCGGCATTCCGCGGCTGCCGACACGACTTTATTTCACATAGCCCTTCCTTCGGAGATCCTACATTAATTTCGGGCCCATTCCCTCAATATACAATTAACAAATAACGAATCCTATAAGGTAAGCCCTTGCGTGTCCCCAAGACACGCTATTATTACTCCCTTGCTTCAACCTAACTATGTTATCCTACGTTCCCCACTCCACCAGTCTGGTTCGGTTGCACTTCAACCATATGGAAAGCACGCGCGTGTCTTCATATACCCCGAAAGGACGCATAGACCAGGCTCGCACGCCGAGGGGCGAGGATGCAATGTACCACCGGAGGTCCTAAACTACCTGCGATTGATCTTAGACGTGCCTCTCAACATGGTCAAAAGACCACTGGCCAGGCACGTGTGTTTTCCCCTACTATTGTGCAAACCAGTAGGTCTGGAAAAGCCAAGAGAAGGAGAAGAAACCTTCCTGCTTACCGGGCCACTCGAGGAGCTCTAAGCCTCTGCAAAAAGGAGAAAAGAAAGAGAGAAAAATGAGATAAGAGAGAAAAGAAAAAGAATTAAATTAATCTCCCTTGCATGTTTTTAAAACAAAACTGAATTCAGAATCCAACAAAATATTGAATTGGCCTCCAATATCCCATTATCATACAAAAAAAATTTTATACTTTATAAAATTAAATTAAAAAAGAAAAAAAAATTATATATAAAGAGAAAAAAAAACTAAACAACCAATGGTTATAATAAATACGCCTGGAACCACCATAGACAAGATTATTTTCGATATAGTAGGATCATTGCCGATGATAAAGAAAGGACACGATTACATATCAACCATGCAAGATCAACTATCAAAGTTTTGTATCACAGTTCTATTGCCAAACATCATTTCCTAAAATAATATGCAACAATAACGATTGTGACTAGTGAGCAGAAATTACAACATTCAATTATAACTTATATTATAAACCAATGCAATAGTCCTTTTAATTTTTATAGAAAATCCCAACAGATAATGAGCCATACAATGTTAACTATTTTAATCATTCTAGTTATGCTGTATAGTTATACTGCCTAGTAGCCAAACAATAATAGAATGCGATTGCGGTACTAAAACAATAACTATAACCACCTTATCCTTCCATAAAGTAGTAGAATGTAATATCGACACCCACCGGATAAATTACCAATACCTACAAAATTATTCCAAATAAACGACTATCAAGAACATACTGTCATATAATGTAACGTAAAAATATGCAGAGCAGTATACTACTGCAGGATGTATTCCTACGTCTTCATATTATCGGAACTTTAGATGACATCACGAGTAAATTCAAACAATAAATAATAATATATTTATAATATATATATTTGGAATAAATATATTTGGAATCTGCTACTTCTTACCGGAAACGCGATGAAAACTGCATAGGTATTGCCGCTCGATTTAAATTCTGATGACCCATACCCCAAGAGCTATGCTAATTCAACAAAAGTGGTATAGTTTACGAAGAATACGTGAATAAGATTGTAGATAACTAACTAAGCAAAGATTAGTAAAGACTTCACTTTCGCACTCATTCCCAAAAAACAGCAACCATTTGCGGACCAGGTTAGGAAGACTGAACACCCAGAGCTCATAATTTTCGAGACATTTATTTACCAGCAATGAAAAAATGACTAACTCAAGCTCTAAACAAATTCGCCTATCATCTAATTCAAGGATCCGGTTCATGGCCGATCTGGCTAGTGATGTCCTGAATCTTTTAGTAGAAATGTCAACCAGTAGAAGTTCAAGTTGAACGAGTTGACGAGTCCTATGCAGCGTAATATTTTATTAGGTACGCAACTTTGCTTCCGCCATTTTTCGCCGATACATGGCTGCAGCGTATGGCTGCAAGTGCATTCTAGATCGTAGATGTCAGTTTTTGAGCTAAATCAGTTATCGAATACTTTTAAGTCCTTACGATGAGATAGCTCTTAGTAAAAGAACGTATCGTGAGTGCTTTCCATACTTTGAGAGCGGTGATTTTTATGTCGTTTTTGAAAGTTTTTCGGAGATTCCGAACTGGAGGCATTACTTGCTGAAGACTTATGTCTAATGCGAGTAAACTTAGCAGTATTATTAAGAGTCACTTGATAATCATTTTCGAGACACGTCAAAGCCATTGGAATGATACATGATTTAGGAAACTGGGTTTCGTACAAATTCAGAAGTCAGAATCGGAAGGGATAATTATATTAATTGAAACCGACAATAAACAATGGGTTCATTAATCCCAATGGATCTAATAATCCCAAGCACACAAAATCATAGAAAATTCCAGGACATGCCTCCACAACAATGCCCAAACTGAACATCCACGGTGTCCAGGATACGCAATACTGTTTGATATGGTATATTGTGCGGTATTATAGTCTTATTGCTCGATGGTGTATTGTGATCTGTTAAAACTGAGTGAAACCATTACCGGGGATCGATATTGAAAGTAATTGATGCGTTTGAGCCAATCATTGAAGGAGAAATGGTCACAGTAAATGCTCAGCCACATGTCCCAAAACCCTTGCACCGTCCGATTATTATGTTTTTCAATCGATGGCACGTGGTTTATCTTAGCAGCATTTAATGGCCGGTGATGTACATACTTTGAATATTAAACAGAGTCGGCGACTATTGAGTTCCCTTAAGAACAAGGGAACTTGAGTAATATGCAGCTCAATGATTTCTCCATTTTACCAGGTCAAGAATGACTGATACAAAATCATGTCCTTTACTATGTACGACGAAGTCCCAGAGATGCTTAGATCCATATTTAGACTTACTTGGATATTTTCAGGTCAACCTGAGAGAACATGCAATGAGCGGCATATACGCTAAGAAAGATTTAGAGAAGCTACTATTCTCCATAAAATGTGCGATTACTAAACGACCTACTCCAAGAAATCTAGGTTGGATAAACTGACAGAGTCGGTCTAGGAATGAATTTGGCTTAAATTGACCGTGCTCACCACTGTCAGTACTAGGCGTAATCACCATAAGGTACATGGTTTCTCTGTTCAACTTCTGAGAGCAATGTGAAGCACTCTAGCTCATTTGCTCATCCCGTTAAAATGGACTGTCGCGAAATACAATACGTAACGCATTTACCGTCTTAAAGATTCCGGAAACTCAACCGTTCATAGTCATGCATCAAAACACTATAAAATATCAAAAACCACTGTTACCACCGCTAACAATCTCTACAGAAGCACATGTTGGCCATGGTGGATAATTCACTCTCCCTCGACCAGCGAATGGTACACCCATAGAGTCATGGGCAAGATCATTAATGTAAAGGCAGAACAGCAATGGTCCTAACATAGAACCCTGAGCAACGCCATGCGTGGCGAAGATCCAAGAAGATTTTATGGTCCTGTTGGAGATGACAAGTTGCTCTCTCCCAGATCAGTATGCCCAGATCCATGTCAGCAACCCTCGCGAGAAGCCCATGCGCTTCATAGAGTTCAATAAACGAGTGGGGCATATAGTATCGAACGCCTTGCTAAAGTAAATAAGTAACAGTAACGTCACCTGCCTTTTATCTATAACGTTGCGTATGGCTTCAGTCAACCTCAACAGAGCAGTCTCAGTCGAACTGTGCCGTCGGTACCCAATTTGGAGTGGGTCGAGGATGTTATGAGACACCAAATACTCCATAAACTAGTCATAAACAATTCCCTCAAGCACTTTTGAAACAAAGGAAAGTAGTGAAATAGACCGAAAATCATCTGGTCCAAAAAGTGTTTTTGATTTGGCCAATGGCACCACATGAGCCTTCTTCCACACCTCTGGGAAGTGTCCACTTTCAAGCGAGACGTTGTACAGGTGCACTAAGAACTGACCTATAACTGGAAGAGCCTTAACAACTACTGCCTGCGGTGTGAACTTAGATATTGACAGTACAATATCATTAATATTTATATCTTTGAACCGAAAAATACCATCAGCATCAGAGTTGATCAAGGCATGTATCTGATTGTCATCGATGGAATTTGACACATACACCCGTGCAAAGTGAGTGTTAAGTTCATCCTGCATGAGCCCATGCAAAGACCCACTCGCTCGTGGTAGCAAACCTAAGTTCCTCAACTCACGCCAGATTGTGCTAGAATTTTGAGCCTCGAACAGGCGACTATGAATGTATTCAGTCCTCGCCTGATCAATTTTCTCCTGAACGTTTTCTCACTTTTGCGCTGCAGGTCACGAAGCTCAACCCCAATCCAAGGAAGGCGATTTTTATTTAGTTTCACGGGGGCTAGTTCTTCTATCACCATGCTTAAATTGTAGTTGAGCCTCACGACTTCTGACTCAACATCGAAATCCTCCGCCAACAACGGCCCCCAATCACAGCCCGCCAACAACTGCATAAGCCCCTCGCTATCGATGCTCTTGTAATTCCTGTATTTAAAAGAGCAACAGATAGATTCGGGGACAGGTACCTCTATTGTAACATTAATTATGTTGCGTTTACTGTGAAAAGGAGCAGGTATATTGGCGGCGGAAATTACCGTATCATTGTCCTCCAAGAGAATGACGTCTATCCAGGTGTGAAATGTGGGTGCGCTATGTGTAGGACCGTGTTGGATAATCTACAAGGACAGCTCAGCCACGAGTCTACGAAGAAACGCAGCATCATCACTAGCAGTGCAGAGATCAGCATTCAGATCAACGAGAATGATTTTATGACTGTAATCCGGCAATAATCGCCGCAGTTCATCAAAAAATTTAGAGTTCCTCATAAATGAAACGTGAGGGAGCCTATACACAATACAAATTAATGTAGGCTCAGAGGTACGATACTGCACAGAGCAGATCAAGTACTCGAGCATCCCTGGCCTTCCCGGCCTCTCAGTGCTTGAGGCAGAGAGCACACTTACACGGAATTGCTTGTCAACATAAAGCGCAACTCCCACACCGTTAATATTGCGATCTTGCCGAACTACAGAGAATCCACAATCCCAATGACTTCATCCGTGATACCAGAACCCAACCAGGTTTACGCTACACCGAACAGATGCTACGTAGGATGATCATGTAGATGTTGACGGAGTCCCTCAATGTGAGCACCCTTAGTACCTCTAAGAGAGTTCACATTCATGAAGCCCGCCCTTAGGAATCTGCCATCCCTAACAGAAACCCCAGCCTTGTCATTATTGTTGTTAATTGTATTATTATTTATATCGTTACTCGACCCATTCCGGAGTACCAACAACCGAGCATTTGTCCGATCTAGTCAAATGTGATCGGCTATTTTCTCGCAATTTGAACGACCGTACTCACAACCCTGACTCAACTCTGACGTAGCAAGAGGACTGCTCGGTGAAGTCCTGGCCACGGAGCCGCCACGGGAAGCTCCCAACGAGTACATGCTCATAAATAAATTTATAATCTCGTTCTCGGAGGCAACCGACATCAGACACCGCCACATGCGAGCGAGAAAATATAACATCGTGGGTTGAGAAGGCAGTAAAGGACTGCCTCGCCTCCAAGACCAGATTAGCAGCTTCCATTGTCCTAAGCGGCACCCTAATTGATAGAATTGACGGTTGGAGTTTTTCACCAACCCCTCCATGTGAATTTGCCATTCGCAACCCGAGCTGCACTGCGGAGACCAGGACACCAGGTACGAAGAAGGGAAGCACAGAAGTGATGATGTCGAGCGCGACATCAGATGGCAAGACTCCCGCGCTAGCACAGTCGACCACTCCCGTGACTACCAGCTCGACCGCACCACTCACTGCCGAGACATCCCTCACATCATCCCGATGATTGCTCGAAATATGTCCGGGAACCTCGAGAGCAGATACATTAAAATGGCTATTACTATTGAATTTAAGTTTATTTTTGTTGTGTTTTTTGGTGTGTTTTTTATGTGTTGAATGTTATTGTTATGTGTAAATTTCCTATTGCTCATTTTAGTTGGTTGACTGTTGCACGTTCGATTATTATTGATGTCGTCTGCTCCCGAGCTCCCGGCAGTAGTCCGCAGCCCCGACGATACGTCTTCCCCTAAATTTAACGCCCGCGTCAAATTATCATTATCCAGTCGGATAAAATCAGAATTACCAATATTAACATTATTTACAGTATTATTTGCGCTAGGATTATTTATATTATTATCAATGAATTGAGAGCTTAATTTTAATAGATTGTCGGATATCTCCGTGGCCAATCCATCGACCTTCTTCTTAATTGAGCCCCCCCTTTCCTTCATTAAATATTTCAGATTACTCATCTCACTGAGGAGCAGTGAACTGCGCTTTATTGATATTTTCCATCTCAGAGACTCGACTCATTAAAGCCACCATCGTCTCTTCCGCTGCTGGTGTGGATCAGTTCGATTCAAGGTGGCTTGAATCGAGACTTCTCGCCAGAAATTAGTTCAGATCGGCCACCTCTCGATCAATGAGATCGAATCTGTTGCAAAAAAGGTCGATGGTGGACACCGAGAAGTCCGATCTCGCCTTCAATGCATCTGATAAGACCTGCAATGATGAGTCCAATGACGTTGGTGAAGAAGCATGTTTCAGGCTCATCTTGCAGGCCGATTCGAGGCGCGTAGCAGCATTTACATTAAACGGCGCCTGCTGCACGGTGTCTCGCTTCGCATCTGTGTGGGCGCCTCTCTCCATCTGCCGTGTTGCAGGCGATGATGAGTGCGCAGATGGGAGAGCGCTTGCCAGACTCAGTCCAGTGGTGCGGGGGGCAGGCCGCTTCGCCCCAGTCGGTTGACTGGCAGAGCGATGAAGTGGGAGAGTAGCGATTTCTTTCTCACTCCGCCGATGTTGTCTCTCTCTCTCTCTCTAGGGGCACAAGGCAAAACGCGCTTAGGCGACACACAGGCGTGACACGTGCATACATGTGCCACGCGCGACGCTGTCGTGGAGCATGCAGAGTGACAGTGCAGCCCACATTGGCTGCACTTCACCAGCGCTCTCACACTTCTCCTCGCCTGCGCACAGATACAACAGGTCGAGCCTTTCATAAGTGCAGATGGAGCTGCAATGTATGTAGATTGATGGGCGGACCGCTGCTAGTGCGAAGTGGTGTGTGTCTGCGCGCAAAATAGGCGGAAGATTTCGCGCCACGGGTTCCCACTGACGAGGCACGTATAAGCACTACACAGTCACTTGCCTGTGTGTGCGCTGCTCACCCAAGCCGTCCTCCAGGCACGAAAGAAACGAAACTTAAAAATCGAACTCGTCGGCTCCTAATTGAAGCCACGCAGTTAATGCTCCGGTTGCATGGAGCCTGCAGGAATCCTCGTGCCTCTGTAAAATGTATAAACTCCCCACCAAATATTAATATTGCTAAATGCAATTTGAGTAGGGAGCTCACCGATGAACACCTGACATACTTACCGAGAGAGAGAAAGAGAGAGAGAGAGAGTGAGAGGGAGAAAGAGAGAGAGAGAGAGAGTGAGAGAGAGAAGAGAGAGAGAGAGAGAGAGAGAGTGAGAGAGAGAAAGAGAGAGAGCTGCGGTCTCTTTACTGTGTTACTGAGTCACAAGCGCCTCTTACTAGCCCAAAAGAGGGAGCACGTACGCGAGTCGCGACGGCTCAGTTTGTGTCCTAGCAGTTCTGTTCTGAACGGCTCGATCGCCGTTTCTCTATCCTTGAGCAGACCGCTGTTTGAAAATACACCAATATTCGCCGTAATCCGCCAACATCGCCACAGCAGCTAACTATACTGAGGATACGCGACGCGATCGGAATCGCCAGCCTCCACCTTTTAGAGTTAAATAAATTTCTTTTATTTAGTTCTATTATAGTTGTAATTATTTTCCCATGTATTCCTTCCTAACAAAATTACAGGCATTTAATCAATGGTTTAGCGGCCCGACGCCATATGCCTCGTAATTAAAGGGCGCGAATGGCAAGGACTATTCGTCCGGCGCGAATATATATTCATTTAACCCGATCTGTCTCTGTCGAATAATTCTTTGTATGTTTCCTGTCACTTCCTCCGCGATTTCCCTTCGTGGAGAAAACTGAGAGACTATTTGCGCAAGTTAGTTCAGCCGGATCTGCTCTGGGAAAACAAAGATTCTATCGGTAACTGGATCTCCAGATTCCTCTCAAATACATTGATTTTGGTGAGGAAGTACTACGATACATATATCACTCTTTTCATTTTTACAAAACAGTTATAATAAATTTACTCTATATTATTAAAATAAAAATACTTTTATATTCTGCGAAATACATATACTTTGTACAATTTTTTCAATTTCCATTTTTCTTTTAGGTGATTTCAGGATCCAAGAAGTCGACAAAGTATCACAGCGTTTATATAAAGAGTATGGCGATGTAGTCAAAGTAGCAGGTCTGCTCAACCGTCCAGATATGGTTTTCCTGTACAATGCTGATGAAATTGAGCGAATTTTTAGGCAAGAAGAGAAAATGCCCTACAGACCACAAATGCCCTCTCTCGATTACTACAAGCATAATCTTCGTAAGGATATCTTCAAAAGCAATCCGGGTGTAATTGCTGTGTAAGAATCAATCAAGCATAGATTTTTAATTTCTTTTAAGAGTGTTTTATAAGATAAGTAATACATAAAAAGTGGATATTATAAAAGTATTTTTTAAATTAAATTCAATTTGAATTTATGAAAATTCTATAAATTTTTTATTTTACATATAGAATTCGAGCAGCTTAACGCTTGGTTAAGTCCTCGTTTTTAGAACAAAAAGACTAAGATTGAATCAAAACAAAAATTTGGCATCTGCTTGGCTCTTTTTTAGAACAGAAAAGATTCCATAATTGTAAAAATCTTTTTGTCTCTCACTGGGTTGCAAATGTCTTCCATAATTGATGATTACTGAAAAGAATGTGATACTTTCTAGTTGATCAAATAGAGGGTATAGTGAGCATCACCCAAAACTTTACTTCATGCGTAATGAATGTTATGCGTACAGATGAGTGTGCTGACTGTTAGAGATAGATAGATAGATAGATAGATAGAAGTTACTTATAAAATTTTTACAAAATTATTGCACAAATTAACACTTAGAAAATGCAAATATCTTAAGTCACATTTCTCTCATAAAACATTAACAATCAGTCAATACACACTCATACATTCTTGCATACAATGAATGAGATGAATGATGTACAATATAAAATGAAAGATGATACACATACGAAAGATACACACATACAACTAATTTAGGGCGCAACTCAAAACAGGATTATGAGAACGACTGACGAGAATCCATTGTGATCTTCCGACCCCTCAAATGCACCATCACTAGTCCCCTGAGCGAGAAAGAGAGGACGCACTCCTTATGCAGGGTGTCAGTCCTTTCCACAGATAACTACCTTAAACAGAGAAAAACATGATTCCCATCTCGGTGTGTTTCCTAGGAACAGAAACCTCTTTAGGTTCACCCCTCACCGGCCCATTAAATGCATCAGGAGAGGACAAATTGGCGAAATACTCCGTCTTACGCAGACGTAAGATTTTGTAGATCTATAAATAAATAAAAAATTCTCTCCAACCGTCTACTCCCATCCAGCCCAATCGGAACCAGAAGGGAGTGATATGGTTATCCCACCTAGCACCCGTCACATACCACACACAGGAATTCTGTGAACATTGTAGCCTTGTCCTCAACTCAAGGGATGCATCTAAGTAAACAGTGGAACAATAATTGAAATGTAGAAAAACCAGTGAACGCACCAGTTTGGCACGAAGAGCCTCCGTGGTGTACTGACAGAAAAAACGTAGACTGTATAAAACCTGGTTGATTCTTTTACAAATTAATTCAATGTGTGGTCTTCAGGTAAGATCCGCGTCCAGCCATACCAAGGCTTTTTACAGTCTCAGACAAAGACACAAAGATACGGCTTCAGTCAATCTCAACCGAGCAGTCTCAGTTGAACTATGCCGCCAATACCCAGTTTGAAATCGAAACTTTCAAAATCGAACTTCTCGGCTCCTAGAAAAACCAGACAATTAATACTCCGGTTGCATGGAGCCTGCAGGAGGCCTTGAGCCTCTGTAAAATATATAAACTCCCCATCAAATATTAATATTGCTAAATCCAATTTGAGTAGGGAGCTACTTGGTAAACATGTCATACTTACCGAGAGAGAGAGGGACAATATAAATACATTTTAGTGTTTCAAGACCTTTTTACTAGATGGGTGGAGTTGAAACCTTCACCAGAAGCAAATGGGAAAGCAGTGATGGGAGATCAAGGCCGATCATGGATGGTGGAACGAGAACTTCCAAGACTTTAAGCATGGTTGTGTTTTAATTTGCGTCCTAAATTATTATGTTTTCTGTTATGCATGTATTACGAGTATATGTGTGTATGATTGAATTTCATCTTCATTCACTGTAAATACTTACATTTACTCAATATGTGTATGTGTGTATGATTGTGATTCGACTGACAGATAATAAGAAAAATGTGATTTCTTGATTTATGTATATTTATTTATTTATTGTTGTTACTGCGCTTCACCTGTGACGTTGACGACACTGTGATAATTTGTGATAATTTTTTATATAACTAACTAACGATGCTGTGCAATAATTTTAGAAAATTTTACAAATAAATCAATTATCTATCTCTTGAACATCGGGAGTCCTTTAAATTGTCGTTCCGATTTTGTTGGTCAATGACTTCGCTTGTTTTTTTATCTTTTAACTAGACTGGCGCTCGGAGAAACCTGTCACTTACATCCCCCCCCATACAGATGAATTATAATTTGTACCCTATACATACAATTATTGAAACGCTTACATTTAACATTTTGCTTTATATACACGACATAATCATTCATTACTCACGAGAATAAGAAAAATAATATGATACAAAAATAACAATAATAACGACACGAATACATTGCTGTCTTTCTCGCTTCGATAGATCCCTTCAATTTGCCACTAGTTTCGCTACTAGTAAAATTAGTTTATGAGTCAGTCGCACAAGTTTGAGCCATTTTGCTCGAGTTTAATTAGGTATGCAGATATTCCCGTAACCACCTACTCCAAAAGGAGTCCGCGAATGCTTGCGCGACCCGCCATCATCGGCGGTAATCATTCCCCGGATCATCATTCGAGCGCAGAGTTATGGCGCCGGAAGAACTTTCAATTAAAAAATGATTCGGCGTCAGTGCCTAGCAGTCGGTCGGGTCTTAAAGAAGTTTTGACCGCCCAAATAATTCGTTTCCTGGCTCCCACCATATAGGGTGCATCGGGAGGATTAAATATCCATTTTATTTGCTTTTGCACCTCGTACGCAGTTTGCCGATCGGTGTCAATGATCGCGACCGCGTCTTTTAACTCTTTACAAACGCGCTTGAAATTCGAACCAGAGTCGCTATAGACTATCGCCGGGGAGCCGTACAACGCCGCTAACCTTTGTAATGTCATGATAGCAAAGCCTGCGATCAGCGTGGGTGTAATATCTAAATATATCGCGTACGTTGTCATGCATGTAAAGAGTATCCCCAATACTTCTCACGCCATTGGCCTATTTTAATTTGCAGGGGGCCGAAATAGTCTATGCCGCAGTGACTGAACGGGTGCCGATAATGCGCAAGTCGCGCGGCAGGCAGCTATTCCATTAACGAGCTGCGCGGTTTTCCCTGACGAAGTCTACATATGACGCACGCGCGTATTATTGAACAAAGGGCCGTTTTAGTAGGTTTGCTGTATTTCATTGACTACCGTCTCGTGGCTTGCCTATCTGAATCGTCGATGGTAATCGAATATCAACGCGTGAGTAGCTCGGTGTCGATAATGTAGTATCACGGGTCGATTCTCGAACTCGAAGCCTCCTATCCTCGTTACTCGGCCGGACGCCCGTACATTATCGGACTTGTCCAAAAAATGATTCAAGCGTGCGAGAGGACTACTACTCCCGACGTTAGAGTTAGATTTAAGAGCCTCTATCAGAGTGTGTGAGGAGTTTGTCTCCACCGAAGCGGTCTCTCGTGCAGTTGCCATAACAAGCTAAGTCATTTTGTTATAATTCGCGGACGCGTACGAAACGATTTCACCGTGTTCGTCACCCCCTCCCTGTTTCCCTTGCGGTTACTTCTTCACATAAAAACGGGAGAGACGACTTTCTGGAATCAAGATCATGCAACTGGTCGTGGCTTTCAGTCCTATTTATTTCCTCTGCGATAATGGCTTCCTCGAAAGAGAGGCAAGGGCCTTCAGTTGGTGAGCCATTATGTCTCAGATGAGAGGAGGGCTTAGGTAGAAGTTGCGGTGGCTATTCGTCTTGGGAAGTGTTCTTCCAAGCGCGCCCTGCATCCTACCAGATGCCTCTCCCGAGCTGCAACATGTCAAAATCTGCTACGATTTGCATCCTTCCCACTAGTTTTTTCAGTTCCTGTAGTTGAGGCTGCAGCTCCGAAAGTGTGTGATGTAGCCTCGACATCTACGTTCAAGACCCAGCTGGCTGTCCCAAGGCCTCTCTTTCATTGTGATTAAACATTCCTCCGCTGAGACTTAAAGCACTTGACATTTGCAGCCACCCGCCTTGTTGGGGATTCAGGCTCAAAGATAAACAGGTCACCATATACTTATCAAAAATTTGAAGAGAGTTGCTCTGCGACTTGCAACAGAAATGGGATAAACAGGTTGGGTACAACAAAATGCCTACTCTCACCCAATTTTACAGCATTATATGGGATAGCGCCTTTCCCCTGAATTTAAGCGAGACACTGAAACGAACAGCTTCCGATAGGGTCAAAGGGTTTAATAAGATAGGTAAGGTAGATAGATCTGCATGCGTTCTCGTAACATCGCTCACACCATCCTGCAAGTTCTGCCCGGTCTATCATCCGACCGGACACCTCATTTTTCATTGCAGTAACGATGTTAATGCAATAGCGATGGAATGTCGTGAGTAGCCGAGACTTTGCCGAAAATGTCTCACTTAACATGAGAGAAATCGCATGTTAGGACCGTGCTGAAGACCAGGACAAGGCGATTACTGCGGATACGGAAAATTCTATTCACTACTATTCACTAACTTTACAGCGATTTCAAAAAGCAGTTGACATTCCTAATGGTTCTGAAAATCACGGATGTCATCCCAGATGAACTCTTTTCAAGGGAGCGTATAAGTATCCCCCAAATTTGAAACTTGCAGATCTACATTTTCATATTCCCCAAAGTATCGTTATTCTAATTGCATTGGGCACAATTGCGTCCTTACTTTCAGTCGGTCAGATCGACCTTCCCATAGTAATTTCGACTTATTTTTGCAGAAAACGCGATTAGGTTGAGTTATAGCAGGAAACTTTCCAGACGCTCACCAGAAATCGATAGCCACATGTCAGATCGCAGAATTAAACCATCAGCAGTCATCAACGAGGTCAGCAAAAATTAAATCAAGTCGACGAATCGCAATGCGAGCTGTTTTATCGGAAAATAACGACACGCCTTGGGGATGATCGGTACGTGGTTAGATTTTAATTTAAGACCGATAGTCGTGTACTAGACAACCAACGCTTCCAGGCCTGTAATAGGTTCCTTGCAAACCAACAAAAAATCAAAGCTAATGTACAGCCGTACACGGCTGATTGCGGCGAGAGAAAGAGACTCTTGTTACAGCGCTGATGACCGCGTCGTAACCTCGTGTATTATAGCCATCGCGAACGTGCGTATGCGCGGGCCACGATAAGCCAAAAGCCAAAGACGGACTCCGATTGGCCAAAGAGAGCGTGGGCGAGCCTTCTGACGCTGGAAACAGCTTCCCAGCTAGAAATTTTGTACTTGCTTTAATATCTTTAGTTATTAAATACAGATATTCTGAGTTATTTACGTATAAATATATTATAATAGACTTATGTTAATTAACGAACAATATCATTTTCAAATTAAACACAATATCATAGTTATTTAAATATATTTATATATAACTATAAGTGATATTACTTTGTTTGCAGTCACGGGGAAGGATGGTATAATTTTCGCACTAAAGTACAACAAGTCATGCTGCAACCACGAACTGCTCGTATGTATGTCAGCAGCATGGACGAGGCTAGTGACGCTTTTCTTGAGAGGTACAAAACTTAATAGAATTACATAGTATCGTTCTTATAAATTGCATAAAAATTGATAAATAAATTAATAGATAGATAGATAGATAAATATACAGATATTATATAGTATAGCGCATATTTAATATGATACCCGTATAAACGATCAGATAAAAATAATGTTAGGATTTTGCCGAGTAAAAATCTTAAATGATGGCATCTTTCAATCCGACGTAAGGTAAATTTGCACTATATTTCGAATGATATAATTTACAATGAAACTGGTTAGGATTTGTTCGATCGAGTTTATAATGCTACATTGTACAGGTTTGGAAATACCAAAAATATACTATGATACTGTTCCGTGGCTTCATAGGCTGCGTCATACAGTTGCACACGTGGACGATGGTGCGGGCACTCGGCTCTGAGCAGAGAACTCCTTATCTGAAGCCATGATTTTGAATTTAATTTCAAATAATTAAAAAAATACAATCAGTACACAGTTGAGAAAAAAGGGACAGCTTGGCCATGGTCGCCAAGATTCAAAACGCTCTGAAGGGAACTGTAGATGAAAGATGTTCAGTAAACGCAACGGAGCATAGAGCGGAAATAGGATCAGCTTAGATAGGGCCCTGAGGCTGCGGGAGTTTGAAGCGTTTCCCACTAACCTCATTTTCTATTTCCAAGAGCTGGCGGAACCTGGTGATATCCCAAGGGGGGCCATCCCAGGCGATTCCACGTCGCGGATGCAGCAGCCGGTCTTGTCCACCGAAGAGAAGGACTGGCTGCTGTTGCGAGACGATGATCTCATCGGCCTTAGCAGCGAGGCTCTCTCGATGCTACCGGATCCCACAATTTCCCCGATAGGAGACTTTGTTAAAGCTATGGCGTTAGAGGGACCTACCCTGTTCCCGCTGCCTCCGGAGCCGTTGGAGATCAGGGAATCAGAACAAGCCGGCGAGTGGCCTATCATCGGGGATCCCGTCGTCATCGGCGAAGACTACTGTGTGGTCTCCGCTGTGGTAACCTCAATACCAGCACCCAGGGCATCCCGCTAGGGCATCCATGAAGCTACAAATCCAGAGGCTCATCAATTATTAAATGCCGTTCATATAAAAAGTCAGATAACAGCGTCAGTTTTTAATATTCTAACCACTACATATGAATATCAAGACGAAGAGATGAGTCCCAATCAAGTTTGTTTTGCCAAATCAGCTGCATAATTAATTTAGCCTTGATTGTAATCGGCCCGAACAATCCTACTGTGGAACAATTTTACGTTAGTCAGTTCGAAAGGTAAGTATTCCATTACGCGACTATCATTTGATGACCATTTTCTTAGTTCGAAACTATTTATTTACGAAACTGATTTATTTGATCGCGTATAACAAAGACCTGTTCTAATGTGTTCGCGCTCGTCATCAGGTCATCGACGTAAAAATTGCGTTTCGCAATTTCGGCTGCTATGGGAATACGTCTTCCTCCCCAGCTACTTGACGCACTGATTGTATTGCTAAATAAGATGTAATCGTATTTATGCAAGCGTATTATGCAAGAGTATCACGCTATGAATGTGAACTCTAGTGAGTATGGAGAAAGATCATATTAAAGTGTCGAACCGTTTCGTTGCGTTTGATTAAACGACAAATTATTTAAAAGCATTAAAAACTACTCTAATATCTTCTTCCTTGAAAATCGCATGATGCGGAATAAAGTTATCGCGTTCTTCACGTTTTGAAACTGACATGTGCCTGAGAGCTTCGTATTACCTTATAAATGCAATGTATTGATCCTTTAAGCCAGTATTTTTTTGCTCAAGACGATAGAACCGTTTTAAAGCTAATTGATAATTGTCTTCAAGATTGTTAATGTTTTCGTTGAAGGGAAGTTTTACAACGCATCTATCATCGGAATATCGTCTAAATGTTTCTAAAAAATCTTTATCTACCTCTACTTCCTCCTTAGATAAAAATTTTTTTTCCGGAATCTCTTGCAATTCCCAGAATCATGATATATCTTAACAGATACAGCAGTGTAGGCGTTGTAGAACACTCTATCAGATATTTTTTGGGTATTTATTCTACCGCCCAGAATCCAGTCAAATTTCGTTTTTAACAACGCAATATCTGTATTTTCGATAAGGACTTTTCCAGCGCATTCAATTTGAAAATATACATCTGCTCCAAGGAGGCAATCAATTTCGGTAGGTTGATGGAAATTTGGGTAAGCAAGTAGTAGATTTTGAGGTATTTCGAAGTCATTCAAATTTCGAGACGCGATTTTAGTAGTTACGCTATGGATTATGTATGTTCATTCGTTATAGATTCAATGATGTTACAGAAATATGTACGTTATCGCGCGATAGTTTAAATGTTAGCAAATCTTTCAGTAATAAAATAAGCTTACGCTCCGTTATTCAATAAAATACGCGTCGTATTTTTGTTATTGTACTTATCATAAATAAGAATTTTAGCAGTAGCTACTAATACTTGAGCGGGAGATCTAACTTGTATGGATTGTATCACGTTTTCATTGGTAGTATTTTCAATAGTATCTTATCATGTAAAATGCAACACTGTATGATGTTTCTGCCACATTTATTGCACGACCTGAACATGCATTTTTCAGTTGTATGATTTTTCCTAAAAAATTGTAACACAATTTTTTCTTTTTTATAGACTTAAATCTCTCTTCCTTTTCTAATTTGATGAATTTATCACAAGCGAAGATCTTGAGTTCTACCTTACAATAGTGACAATAACCTTCATTAATGTCAATTCATTACCAGTATTGCTTTTTTCCTATTTCTAATGGGTTGTTCTATCGGGTTTAGTAGTCATACAAAAAACTATTACGTCATGCCAACTTTCTACGGCCAAATCTAAAGATTTTAAAGCTCGCGTATGGGTGTTAATTTTATCCAACTTTCGCCTCAAGTTGATAAGACTCTCTTTAGTACACCAAGACAATTCAAAAAGGCCTTTCCGGTTCAATAGTTTCCAAAAGCTTATTTTGTTTCAAATATCTACGTGCATTTCTACCTATTTCATAGAATTTTTTCTCGAATTCATCTCTATAATTGGAATATTCATTAAGGTCTTCAATATCTTGAATGCCTAACCAGATTTCCTCAAATTGATCCAATAGTAGTCAATACATTTCAAACGAAACTACACCTCGTCATAATCGTCGGCAGTTGAATTCTTTAAGAATCTCGTGAGTTCAGTCATTTTTTGGGATGTTTGAAAAAATGGAGGATGAATCAATCGGTAATAATATATACTTTACTTAATGATTGTAGATCAGATGCAGCGTTGATGCGCAGCAAGTGCCTTGAAGCTGTTGAAGAATATGTCCTCGTAATGGTGTGAGGAATACCGCCAATTGCCAATTCCTCTGGTTTCCATACAATTCGTTCGTGCTGTTCATCGATGGTTAACTTTGAATAAAGGATGTACCTGATGTTGCGAGTCTGAGCCACGAATTGTTTGGAATGACTAAATTCTCTTAAATTAATGTTCATGAAAGTGATTCTGAAGTTTCAATGTTTTTATGCGGATTTGTAAATTGTTTCTCCAATTCCAAAATTATAGAACAATAATTTTTATTAACAATGAATGTTTGAGCACAATAATCTTTGTTTAATAAACTCACACATGCACTGTCACTCGTTTAGTTGTGTATAGTTAGTAACCTTTTTCAAGGAGTTTGATTTTGTTCATGTTAAGAATTTGAAAGTTATTGTTAATCCGATTCAAAGGACCATAATACACAGTCATCAAGGAATTTGTTGGCGGTTCTTCGTTATTACGAAAATCAATTCGATATGACTATTGAAAATAAAATAACACACGTAAAATTGCAACTAATTATGAATTTACTGATTACAGCATCCTTAAATATACAAATACAGAATACACTTATTGAATTTTAGTTACTCGCTAATATAATCGATCTTGGAAGAGATTCCAAGATGTTCAGAAAATGTGTTTCTTCTTTGGTTGATCCTGAGAAGGAATCGAAAAATGTCTCAAAGGGAGGAAGATATAAGGTAACAGAGAGATAGAGAGAAGCTACTCTATGAATTGCTCAATCCTATGAGAAAGGGATTGGTACCATTATCGACACTCAACTAAACTTTAGTATTGTGACGACCAGATCCTAACTGCTTTATTTTACAATGCTACATTATACTAAAGCTTTCGAATACCAAGGAAAATCAAACATTATTACATTTTATTAAGACATTTTACTATGATAATATAACAAATATTATAAACTACACAAGCTAGCTAATTGTAAGAAATTTTTAATTAACTTATGTCGTTGATTGCTAACAGAATATAAGTTTTTTAGCAATTATTTAAATTATATAAATTTTGTTATATGTTAAATAAAATCGCATTTAATATTACGTATTATGTGGGCATAACAACAAGAATAAGAGAATCAAATGAATCAATTAATCAAATATACAATTCAACGAAAGTGTTCACTTATTTAATTCAAACTAATAAACCATTTAATTACCTAATATTAATGTAGAATAAGCTAATATTTTTCCCACTAATTCTCACCAGTTCAAGCCACTGAGACGGCCTGTATAGTAATTTTATTTACCCTCAGAGTAGAATCTTACTTTATTGTTGCTAAATCCCAAGGCCTTGCTTAACTATAAACAAGCTTCCTCTATGAGCAAAGGCCAATCTCCCTATTAAACCCAGCCATCTACTCTACAATAGGGGATGACCTGTGTATAGTAGATATTCCTAGGTTCCTCGTATATTCTCAGTCACCCTGTTGCATAGGCACCTAGAAATCAGATTCTTAGGAAAATCTAGCGGAACACCAAGGACTCGTGCTTCACCTTTCTAGCCTATCCCCTAGCCCGTGTGTTCCGGTGCAGGCTTAAAAAGAGGCATTCAACAGGTATTTGTACATCATGTTAAAGTGGCGACGCTTCTGTCTTCTAAAAAGGATAAGACATCACAAATTCGTCTAGGTAGATGTCAATGCTTGAAAATGTATCAGACAAATTGTTTGGATAGCAGAGTATACTCTTACACTATAGATTTTTTGACTCTCGCTGCTCTTCTGTATGTATGCCTTTTGGATGCATAAATGAATATGTGCACAGTATCCTCGATTCACGAACTCTAATGTACTCTTCTTGAGTGAATGGTCCACTACGCAATTTTTGGTGGGTACTATTGGCGAGTTTTATGAGAATGACTCTCAAAGCGTGCATGGTATTTATGTGGTCTTTGAAAAGCGATTGATTCTCATGTCACAATAGGTAGATGTAAATGTAGACACTGGACGGAGGAAATATGGATTATGAAAGGTCCACGTGGCGAAATAAATAATTAAAGCGTGCGGCAGCACGCTAAATAAAAGTATACATATACGTGAGTAGTGAATATGCACAGCCTAAGGCTACCTAAGGCTGCATGCCGTGGTCTCATTATTATACTCCTCATTCGGGTTTCAATCTTATTCTGAAAATGTTCAAATTTACTTAAATCAGGTTTCAAATGCTCTTTCCCTATTTTTCACATGACTTAAAGCTATTGCGAAAACCTTTCTTTGGGAAAATTTTGAAAATGAGACAAGCGTGTAATAAAATTTATGATAGCTTTCAATTTTTCGAGCCCTCAATTAATTTTCAATTGAGAACAGTGTTAAAATAATTGCATTGATTTCCGACGCTTACAAGGTGTTCCCATAGTCTTCTATACTATATTCAATAACCAAGAACTTATTTCTACGTTCACGCTATAAAAAAATTGAAGAAATTTTTGATTTGTGAGGAATTTTTGATCTAAACATTCGCAACATGTTTGTAATTCAGTCATCTGACCAAAGGAGAATTATTGTTGCTACTAGTATAAAACTTTATATAATTTTAATTGATTCTCCACTAATTACGAGTACTATTAATATCTATAAGAATTCTATTTTAGTTAAAGAGTTCAAAAATTATTTTTCAGAAAGTCTCTTTTGTTATATAATTGTTAACCAATGTTTCCTAATTAGATAACTTCTTATTCTAAAGAAACACGGATGCTTTCATATAAAAATCATTCCACAGTTACAAAAAAAATTTGGACTAAACGCTAACTTAATTTTAACAAAACGATAATTATGCAAACTATTATAGAAAACGACCAAGAAAATTTTTTTTGCCAAAGTATTACTAATTAATTATAAATCTCATTGAACAATACTTAGATTGTTTAAATATAATTAAAGTCGATATAATTAGTTAATTAAAAATGCAATTTTTCCTAATTACAAAACATTTTTTATTTTATTAAATTACTACATTGAAGATAGTAATTTAATTAATATTGAAATTAACTTAATTTGATTTAAAGAATATTTTAAATCGTAATAAATGAAGTCAATTCACATTTTTGTAAAGAAAATAAATTATGCACAATTATAAAACATTGATAGAATTTTCAATTAATTATAGTTACCATTGTAGTCATGTAAATGTAAGTAATTGCACACCAATATATGTAAATGTAAATGATATACAAATTCAAAAATAATTTTAATGAAATTTCTTATCATTAATTATATAAAAGGTTGTGTACAATAAGTATGAATAATTATATTTACTTTAAGAAATATTGGATTTGCAAAGTAATGACGACGAGGAACGTGGGATCGAGGATACCGAGGGAGATACGGTAAGTGAGCTCACGAGGCTTTTCCTCGATTTTCTGCAAACATCAAGATGCAAGAACGCAACAACCGAAGGGGGGCGGACCAGCACGGGTAGCCGAACTATACGTAAATGTGGAAGAGGAGTAGTGCTGCCCTAGAATTTGATGAGGACATTTGTACCTCAGAGGCATCGACCGCATCCTTTTGTTTGAGAAAAAGCTAGACTATGTCGTTGCGGCGAAAGCGCGTGAAGATACAGATACGAGGCTGACAGTTTTTACGTAGTACATGTCTGTGGACGACGGTCACGTGCGCGGAAGGTCCAGCCGCAAGAGACAGCGACGAACTTACGTCGGGAAGGACACAAAGCAACGCCGCGCACAGAGCCGACAACTACACCAATACCGGTTGGTAGATCGATACAAGCGACCGGCGAGCAGCAATTCGATCCTAGCAACCAGCGAGCAGTATTTCGATCCGAGTAAACTGCGAGTTCGAGCAGAACGGTCAACCCCTCTAAAGTTTTTGCGTCCCACGGACAAGGGGAGCGAGTGCCCCAGACGAGAGCTGCAGCAGTCAGCGTACCATTTGGCAGTGCCGAGGCCATGTTTCTCACCTGGTAAAACAGAAGGTATGGGAAACAGAGTAGCACACACTCGAGGCGCCCCGAGACATCGCTTGTGAGAAATCGCCACACAGCGGCTCTGCAAAGTACCTTCCGTTTTTTGTATCTCTCTCCCATGGGTCGAAACGTGCAAATGCCTTGCCCGGTCAAGAAGGGGCATCGCTAAGTAGGATGAGTGTACGAAGGCGTCAGTGGATGCACGCGGTCGTGAGTGAATTCAAATGAAACTAATTTCCCGCGCTGCGAGAAGACTCGGAGGCGTCGATGGATGCAAGCATGCCGTGCATGGATAAAAGCAGCGCATGCTTAAAGGTGTAACCGGGTGCCATCTTTTTATACCGTCGACAGGAGGCGAAAAAAGATAATCAGGACGAGTCACTGAAAGTGTAAGTTAGTTATCGGACCGTTCTCCCCAATACTCCGTCTCTCCTTAATTATGTAACCTCAAGTTCCGAGGACTACAGAGAACAAAATTGATCGATTCTGAAGAAAACTATAACATTACTATTTTATATGTACATTGAATGTACATTGTTCATGTTAGCCCTCAAAGGCTGATTTTTTTTCAAAAAAATTAAAATATATTCATTGATGAATCTAATAGCAATAATTCATACAATGGTCCAAAGTTAATAAGTTAGTCTATGTAGATTAAAATTTAATTTTTATCTTTGTATGAATTCTTTCTATTAGGTTCACCGATGAATAAATTATAGTTTTATTGAAAGATAAACAGCCTCCGAAAGCTAATATTGATTAAATATAATATATAACATTATGTGAAAAGATCCATTAATGTAAAATAAAAAATAGCCAAGCCTTAGTCTAAATTCATTTTAGCTTCTTCAGGCTCATATTCTTTCATCAGAATCAGAATCCATTCATTGATTAGGCTAGTAGCAAGAAATTTAACTTTAGTCTGCAGTTGCTGACTAGATACATTTTTATAATTATTGCATGGATTTTTAATATTCGTGTAATCGACAAATGTATTTTGATTTTATTGAAATAAAATTATTTAATAACAAAATATGTGAATTAAGATTAATTTTGGACAATAGATATAAATAGGCTGCAATTAAAGAAATATATCATTGTTTAATAAATATCAAATTTTTGTTTATAATTTACATATGGCAGCATATATCCATTCAGTCTCTTCCCTGCCGGGATCGTTTGCCTTTACATCAGATTTTGTTGGCCTAGAAAGAAGCCGATTGGTATAATATTCTGAGCGGAGGCTGAATAGCTTAACGTTGCTAGATTTCTTTTTTCTTTATTCATAATCTTGGCTCTCTATTCCAGCGACCTGGGGTGGCGGAGGGTCTCGCGAGAGGTCCATCCGGTCCGGCGAGTCGGTCCGAAAGGCCGAAAAGCGGCGCGCTCGCCGTCTAGGAATGACTGGTGCTGGTCCTGGAGAGCCCCTATATTTTACAGCGCCCTTTTTTCTTTTCCACGTGTAAGGCTCGCGAGTTTTCCACGGTAACAAGTCTTATATGAAGGTATATCTATATTTATGTATGAAAAATTACACATGAAGGCCTTTGCATGCTTAGTGGTGCGATTTCCGATTCTAGAACTACGTACAGTCGTTCTAAGTTTTAAGATTTTGCACACTAAGTACTAAAATGTAGAGTGCTGCGGCTGGTACGTAAAATATAAGTTCTAATACTTACATTATAGATGGCACGCATTCTGTTTTACCGATGCTGTGTCTGTGTATATTCAGGTTCTACATATAAAACATACTTTTTTGGTCAATTATTTTCTCCGTGTACCGCGTATCGTCAGTTGCGCGATCGAAATTGAGATTTTTCCTCGTTTCTCCAACACCTTGAAAAGCGAGCGCTCGCACGAATACGATGGGACTCTTGTTGCGACGTGCCGCATCTACCCGATCTACGCTCCTTTCCGAGTTACAGCTGGAGTCTGACGTGTCAGTGGCAATAATGCTGCACGCACTGAATTAGAATAGAAAAAATCAGTGACAGAATGGAAATTAATGGGGGAAAAGTTTAAACACAAAAACGGTCCAGTACCCTGCGAATATTCATAGGAGAGTTGCATGTGGAATCGGAGTGATAGATAGATAGGTAAATAGATAATAGTTTATTTGTAAATCTTTTATAAAATTATTTCACAAATTAATAATTAGAATACGCAATAATCTTAGGTCTATTTACATATAAATTATATCACATATTCGTTAATATCACAGACGTAGCGCAGTATATGTCAATAAATAAATAAATAAATAATTGATGTGTATAATTCTACAAATAAATCACATTTCTCTCAGTTTACATCATTTATCAGTCAGTTCACACTCATACACTCTTACATACAATGAACGAAATAAATGTATTAACAATATAAAATGAAGTATGAATACACACATACTCAAGATAAACGCATACAACTAATTTAGGGCACAAATTAAAACAAGCTTATGAGTACGACTGACTAGATTAACCCATTGAGGTAACCCAACCCCTTAAATGCTCCATCACTAACCCTCTGAAGCGAGAAAGAGAGGATGCATTCCTTATGCAGGATGGCAGTCTGTTCGAATTCCCGTCTCGGTGCACATCCGAGGAACAGAAACTTCTTTAGGTTCACCCCTGACCGGCCGATCAGAAGAAGTATTAGAAGAGAACAGATCGGCAAGGTACTCTGGCTTACGCAGCCGTAAGATTTTCTAGATCTGAAAATAGATAAAATATTCCCTTCAACCGTCTACTCCTATCCAGCCCAATCAAATCCTGTAGGGGTGATATGACGATACCACTTAGCACTCGACACATACCGCACACAGGAATACTGTCAGCGTTGTAGCCTTCTCCTTAAATCATGGGACGCATCTAAGTAAACAATAGAACAGTGATTAAAGTGCGTAAAGACCAGTAAACGCACCAGTTTGGCACGAAGAGCCTCTGTAGTGTACTGACGGAAAAAACGTAAACTATATAAAACCTGATTAATTCTTTTACAGATAAATTCAATATGTGGTCTCCAGGTAAGACCTGCGTCTAGTCGAAGACCAAGGCTTTTTACAGTTTTAGATAAAGTCACGACTGTCCCTCCCAGAGTTCAATACAACTAAAGCTAGCCAACTCAATGTTGGAAAGAAATCAACAAATTCTAAAAAGAATCGCAATCGTCTTTCCAACATTGAGCTTCAAGGATGCAGACGAGGCCCAGTTCTAAACTGCTCGCGCCGTAGTTGTTACATGTCTGGCTCCTGCTTCAAGGTTATCCTTTGAAAAACTATGGTAAGCCTGGAGGTCATCAACATATAGAATGTCTTACACCCATAGAGTCACGGGCAGGATCATTAATGTAAAGGCAGAACAGCAATGGTCCTAACACAGAACCCTGAGGAACGCTAAGCGTGGCGGAGATCCAAGAAGATTTTATGGTCCTGTTGGAGATGACAAGTTGCTCTCTCCCAGATCAGTATGCCCAGATCCACGTCAGCAACCCTCGCGAAAAGCCCATGAGCTTCATACAGTTCAATAAACGAGTGGGGCATATAGTATTGAACGCCTTGCTAAAGCCAATAAGTAACAGTAACGTCAACCTGTCTTTTATCTATAACGTTGCGTACGTCTTCAGTCAATCTTAACAGAATAGTTTCAGTGGAACTACGCCGTCGACACCCAATTTGGAGTGGGTCGAGGATATTATGAGATAATTAATACTCAATAAACTGTTCTTATACAATACTCTCAAGTACTTTTGAGAAAAAGCAGAGCAGTGAAATCGGCTGAAAATCATCTGGTCCGGATGGTGCTTTTCATTTAGCCAATGACACTACACAAGCCTTCTTCCACACCTCTGGGAAACCTCCACTCTCAAGCGAGTTATTGTACAGGCTCACTAAAAACGGACCTATAACCGGAAGAGCCTTAACAAATACACTATGCGGAATGCGATCATCACCAACTGCCTGAACTTAGATATTGAGAGTACAATATCAATAATATTTATAGGTTTAAATCGAAAACACCATGGATAGCAGAGTTAAACAGAGCATGTATCCGATTGTGGTCGATGGTAGAGATGATGTAAACTACCTTGGTGTTCGACTAGACACAGGTTTTACCTGGAGACCACATATTGAATTTATCTGTAAAAGAATTAATCAGGTTTTATATTTTAAACTGGTGTGTTCACTGGTTTTGGCCATAGGCGAGTGCGCAAGAGGCGTCCAGACTAGGCAGCACCCCCTACCATCCAGGGCCAGCCGCCAGCGGCGAAGCCTCCCGGAGCAACAGGGCGCGTCCCCAGCACCACCAGGGGACCGAGTCAAGGCGCTCCATCTACGGCGGCCTTCCTCATCTACGGCGACGTCCTCGGCCCGCACAAGCCTGGCGAGAAAAGAAAGGGCCAGCAGGCCTCACCGCCAGGTTGGTCTGGGGCACCGGGTGCGTGAGAGAGAGAGAAAGAGAGAGAGAGAGCGACGCGGCAGATGCGGTTGGCTGCCCCAACACTTTTTCGGGGTCGCGAGAGCGACGGGTTCCCCGCGAGGGGCCGACTGGTACGTGCCAGCAGCGAACTCCGATGACCCGCCCGGGTTGAGGCAAGGGCCCCTTGTGTGACCCGGTACGACCTCCCCAGGTGTCGTCATCGTGCGAGCGGCGAGGCGGAGGGCCCTTAGTGCGGCTCGGCTAAGTCTCGTGGGCAGTGTCAACCGCCAATTTGTGGTAGGAACTGCGCGCTTGTTGGGAGTTAGCGTCCAGGCGGGAATTGTTCGCCCGGGCATGAATAAACATTATTTCACCTGAGCCCCCTCTTGTTATCATTGTGCGTTTCCCTCCCTCTGCGATCTCCACCGCGTCGACCGCCGCGAAGTTAGCTGCCCGGGGCTAGTCCGGCCTGGTCGTCTTCAGGGCGACCACGAGTGGTTGGTGCTGCGGGCTCCTCCGAGGCTCGTCGGCCTCGAAGTGGAAGCACCACGTCGCGAAGTTCAATGCAATTCTTTTTGGATCTCGCAGATTACTTTCTGACATTGAATCGGCCGGATTAAATTCTATTGAACTCTGGGAGGGGGCAGTCGTGTCTTTGTCTGAGACTATAAAAAGCCTTGGTGTTGTGCTCGACGCGGGTCTTACCTGAAGACCATACATTGAATTAATTAATTTGTAAAAGAATCAACCAGGTTTTATACAGTCTACATTTTTTCCGTCAGTACACCACGTAGGCTCTTCGTGCGAAACTGGTACGTTTACTGATTTTTCTACATTTCAATTATTGTTCTACTATTTACTTAGATGCGTCCTTAGAGTTAAGGACAAAACTACAACTCTCGAAGAATTCCTGTGTGCGGTATGTGACTAAGGTAAGTGCTAAGTGGGATGATCATATTACCCTCTTCAGGATCCGATTGGGCTGGATGGGAGTAGAGGTTGGAGGGAATTTTTTATGTATTTACAGATCTAGAATATCTTACGGCTGCGTAAGCCGGAGCACCTCGCCGATCTGTTCTCTCCTGATGCACCCGATTGATCGGCCGGTCAGGGGTAACATTAAAGAGATTTCTGTTCCTCGGATGCGAGCCGAGACGGGAATGAAGTCTTTCTCTGTTCAAAGCGCTTATCTGTGGAAAAGACTGCCATCCTGCATGAGGAATGCGTTCTCTCTTTCTAGCTTTGGGAGGCTAGTGATGGAGTATTTGATGGGTCGGGACATCACAATAGATTTTTCTAGTTAGTCATCCTCTTAGTCTGGTTTTAATTTGCGCCCTAAATTACTTGTATGCGTGTGCCATGAGTATATGTGTATTCATCCTTTCACTTAATATTGTAAATATATTCATTTCACTCATTGTATGTGGGCGTGCGTGATTTTATTTCATTCATAATATGTATATACTACCATACTTGTATTCGCTGTGAGAATGTGTGTACATGTGTGACTCGACTGATAGTTAATAAGAACAATTCAAGTAATATAAATACCAAAATACGCTTCATCTGCCATTTGAGTAACGCTGTGATACTGTGCAATTATATTTATAAGTAGACTTAAGATGTTGCGTTTATAAATGTGTATTTTATTCAATATTTTGTAATTCATGAAAATAAAAATTTATCTATCTATCTATCTCTCATATATGGATCGGGCGCTTGGCGATAGGCGCTTTGACGGCATACCGGCGTGATATGTGCCATGCGTGACACTGTCGTGGAGCATGTTTGAAGACAATGCAGCCTATATTTGCTGCATTTCACCAGCGCTCTGACACTTCCCGTCGCCTGCGCTCAGACAATACTGGTCCCACCTTCCATAAATGCAGATGGTGCTGCAGATGTAGATGGATGAATTGCGGATGGCTACCGATGTACGAGGTGTGTTCAAAAAGTAACGATAATTTTTTAATTTCGTGGGTTTGGAGAGTCCGCCTGTATAAAAATTTTTTGCTTTGCACCCTGTCGCGAATCCCTGTCCGGGACTGTACGTACCGCTTCAGAAGCTGCATGTGCACCTTATTCATTTTTGGTCCCAAGTCCTCCAGGATGACAACTGTCTCGCCCAGTACCGGCTTCACTTCGAACGGCCTGGATCAGCGTTACCCGTTCCATGCGATTCTTCCAGAGTTCGGGATCAATGCGGATAACCGGGCTTTTTTTCTCCATCTCCCTTCTTAGGCTCCTGCTGGGTTGAGGATCCTCCCAAAGTTGAGGACAGCTGATGAGAACTCAGTACTGAAATGGACTGTGGTATTTAACGCGTGCCTCAATTCCGGCAAGTGCTTATCTCAGCTACGATGCTCTACACCAGCGTATTGCGCAATCATCGTTTTAAGCATCCTATTAACCTTTTCGACCGGGTTTCCTTGGGCGCTGTAGAGAACAATGAGAGCTCTATCCATCGTGTAAACAAATCCTCAAAAAATAACCACATAACGGGGTTTTGCTTACTTCAGGGGAGTTTGATCGGGTCAGCCGCCACCACTAGCCAGAGACTCTTCAGGACCCTTTGGCCCATAAGGCCTATCAGGTCCTGTTGGGATACTTTGTATTTCTGGCACACCTCACAGGCTCTTACAAAGTTCCTCACATTGTGATAGCACCTGGGTTAGTAGAATTCGCGTGCTATATGATCGAAAGTCTTCTTTATCCCTTGGTGACCGGACGATGGATGCTTGTGAGCGTCTACCATAACCCTTATTCGATGCTTGGCAGGTCACCCGGGGTGAATGTTGCGATTGGGCCTCTCCACCCCCCGAGTGCCTCTGGAAGAAACTCGGGGTGGATATCGGGGACTCAGACCACCTCGCTACCTCCATATACCTCTCCTGACGATCGGGGTTGTCGGCCCTAAAACTTCTATTGCCGCACCATGCTTCATAGCGTTAATTCATCGGCAGAGCTCTTTCGTAAGCCTTACCCCAGCGCAACAGGTCCCACACATATCTTGGTGTATCACCATAGTCCTGTAGTGCATTCCAGCAGCATCCCTACTAACTGCTGCTCTGGTAAGGGGGTCCTAGAGTATTGGCCTGAAAACAGAAATGGCTAATGAACTGGCCCAACCATGGGGCAGTATCGATCCTCAAAATGACGCCCAGTCCACGAAAGGTTTCTCCATCATCCGGTATCGTCCTGTCAGGAGCACGGAGAACAGTGCGGACAGAAGGCACTGCTCCGTATAGTCGCCTCTTTCGTGGAAGATGCAAAGGTCTGCTAAAAAGGCCTCCGTGTTGTCCCCCCCGTGAATGTGAGAGAGGCATCTCGTAGGGCCCTGGCGCAGCGTGCGGTGTTCCGCGACACTCGTCCTGGACTAAGCCCTTGTCCGGTATATGTCTCTGGACTGCAATTGGGGTTACGGCAGGGTATGCTGGATGCCCGATAGCGGCGTTCGAGTTCTCACTGATAGGCCCAAGGCCTCTATACCGGAGAGGCTGAAACCTCCCACATTGAGGTTCAGGCTGGGCCATATTACAGTGGACACTTGGAGTTATCTGCTGTCGGGACAGTACCTGGCCAGGCTGGAGGGAGGGAGTGCGGGTACCTCTGCAGGTATTTCCGACTCAACCGTGTATCTGCCTTCATGCCGACGAGCTTCCCCTTTGGTGGTAGAAGAACATTTATTCAGGCTCTCTTCTCAACTAGGTCTCCTTTCAGGGGCCTCGATCGCTTCGGCTCCTTTAGACTTTTCAGGGAGTTTATTCCACAGCTCCTAGGATACAATCGGCACGCTGTAGTGATCTGCCTCTAGCTCGTCATCATATCCGGAGTAGCGGGAAACGTCCAAGTCGGCAAGACCGAGCGAATCTTCACCCGCCACTAACGCTCCCTTAATTCCCCTTTGGGACCGCGATAATTCATTTCATTGTCCACCATATAGGAGGCCAACTTGACAACAGGAGCGCCTTTAACTGGAAGCGGTACTTCGTACTCGTAGCCAGACGCTCCTTACCAACGTTTTGTTTGGTAAACCTCCCGTTTGGCCTAGCGATCCGTGGCCGATGGCCGCTTCTCTTGAGCCCTAATCTAGAGGCCCCTTGCGACTCCTCTTCTTTGACCCGCTGGCCCTTGAACGGAACGTTCATTTTCCGGGCCTGCTGGTTAAAGTTGAGCCTACTTTTCACAGACAGAGTCTGCTTCCTCCAGCCAGAAAGACTGGCAGTGCTCTATGATGAACCATTTTCTTTAATAATACGAAACACTAACCAAATGGTCTAAATACCTATTTAGCGACATTTAAAATCACGGATGTAAACACTATACAGGATATACGCAGTCGCTCGGCCTCTTCCCCCTCACAGCCATTCTGGGGTGACCGACACGACTCTTTACCCATGTAGCCGCTCCTACGGGGTTTTCTACTCCATCTAAAAAGAAATTCAGACCTTGCCTTCCCTTGCGGCTCCCATCTCGCCGCGAAAGCCTTTGCCCTCTTAAACGAACAGCAAACAAAAACCAGACGGACCCTATTGGTGCGGGAGTGTCTCCAGGATGCGCTGTTAGGCACTCCCCGATACCGTCAGCCTATCAAGTCCGACCCAGTTCGAGTCCTGAACCAGGCTCGCATGCAAAGGGAGGGGGGAAAACCGGAATTCGCAGGTTCTGTAAGAATCTAATATATTTTCGGACGTACCTCTGAACACGGCCCAAAGCCGCAGACCAGGCATGCCACGCTTTCCCCTTACTGTTATACAATAGCAGTAGGCCTGTAAAATTTCAGGGACGTGGGACCTCAACCACCCTCCTCTTTCCAATGGGAGTTTATTCAAAAGGAAAAATTGATCGTTACGGCGCTGTATATTCAGGAACGCCGAAATCTTATAAAAATATATATAAAAATCTTATAAAAATAAAAATATATAAATTATAAATTGTATATAAAAAAACTGTTCCAATTAACAATTATAGGGGGGGGGGAGGTCCATTACCCAATATCGGAAATATTGCCGTTCTGGCTTGCTGGGCCGCATCGGGGTCTTAAGCCATTGAAATTTAAATGCCGCGATAAATCAAAATAATGGATTTCTTCTATCATATTTTACTAAGCTTATTTCTTTGATTGTTATTTTTAAAAGGAGATTTCCTTACTGTTTTGTTGGTTTTAACTCTTCCTGCATTCGTTTAGAAAATATTTGTATTTTCAATTTACTTTATTGTATCTAGAAGATCAAACAAATTTATACAATTTATATATACAGTTTATTAACTATTTATTGTTATTTAGGATCAAGAAAATAAAAAATGAATTTGAAGAAATGCCTACTAACTTTCTACATGAAATACATAAGTGGTCCCTTGAGTGTAAGTATTTTTATTTATTCGCATCAAATATTGCTTGAATAATAATGTAAGAAAAGTAAATTTTAAAGAACATGTTGATTTTGAATGGTGAATTTATATTGTATTGTTATTTGTTTGTAAATTCATTCATTAAAGTTTAGTTTTATTACAAGTACATTGATGATTAAAACTCACTTTTATTATGTTTTGTTATGCGATATAACCTGACAGTTTTGAATATTCGATTTTGTTTTGTTTTCCAAATATTCGGTTTACATAAAATAATTCTCATTTTATTTACCTAATATTTGACTAGTATCTGGTGATCGCGATTTCAGTGATGAGTGATTCTACCGATGCAATAGATATATAATTAAAGAGACGGGTAGAAAGTGGACTATGCATTGCCAATAAATGTGATATTCGCTCGGTTTGTGTAAGCTGGCGATAGTTAGTACAACGACGTTCTATTTGGAAATCGAGCCATTGAGTTAATTAAAATTTAATTATCAACAATTAATGTAATTTTAATTTTAATGATAATTTTAATATTCGTTGAATAATTAGCAAAAAATTTCCTTTGTGGTAATTTCGAATCTGCGCCGTCAACACCAAAACAGGATGCCTACGTTAATCAACTCAGCCACCACGATATTATTTAAATTTGATTAATGTTTAGGTTCTGTTTTATTTTGTCAAAAAATTAAATAACTAAGTTATAATATTTTTATAATTTATTAATTTATAATTTGTTATAAGTAAGATTAGAAAATGAATAATAATCTAGTGTGCGCCTAGTATGAGCATAGACAAATCACTCAACATCGAACGACTTGCTGAAGTCAATAAGTAACAGTAACGTCACCAGTTTTTTATCTATAGCACTGCGTACGTCTTCGGGCAGTCTCAGCAGAGCAGTCTCAGTCGAACTGTGCCGTCGATACCCAGTTTGGAGTGGGTCGATGATATTGTGAGACCCCAAATACTCCATAAACTGGTCGTAAATAATTCTCTCAAGCACTTTTGAAAAAAAGCAAAGTAGTGAAATAGGCCGAAAATCATCTGGTCCAGAAGGTGTTTTTGATTTGGCTAATGGCACCATATGTGCCTTCTTCCACACCTCAGGGAAGCATTTACATTCAAGTGAGCTGTTTTACAGACGCACTAAAAACGGACCTATTACCGAAAGAGTCTTAACAACTACACTATGGAGAATGCCATCCTCACCAAATATCTGCGATGTGAACTTAGATATTAACAATGCAATATCATTAATATTTATATCTTTAAACCGAAAAATACTATCAGCAGCAGAGTTCAGCACGGCATGTATTCAATTGTCGTCAATGGTATATGACACAGACAGCCGCGCAAAGTGAGTGTTGCTCGTGGTAGCAACCCTAGGATCCACAACTCTCGCCAGATTGCGCTGGAATATTGAGAGTCGAACAGGCGATTATGAACTCGCCTATCTATCTTATTAGTCCTCGCCTGATCTATCTTCTCTTGTGGAGATCAAGGAAGTTCTTAAAGAATTGTCTACATCCTGTTCGTCTGTACCATCTGTATAGTGCACCACTCTTACGCTGCAGGTCACGATGTTGAACCCGAATCCACGGAAGGCGATTTTTATTTAATATCATAATTTTCTATGGGCGAGTTCATCTATCGCGATCATTAAATTGTATATTGGCAGCGGAATTTACCGTATCATTGTCCTCCACAAGAATGACGTCAATCCAGGTGCGGAATGTGGGTGCAATATGTATAGGGCCGTGTTGGAACACAGCATCATTACTGGCAGTGCAGAGATCATCATTCAGATCACCGAGAATGATTTTATGACTGTAATCCGAATTCATCCAAAAATTTAGATTTCCTCATAAATGAAACGTAAGGGGGCCTATACACGACACAAATTAATGTAGGCTCAGAGGTACTATACTGCACAGAGCAGATAGAGAGAGGGGTAGACTGTACACTTACTCGGAATTGATTGTCGACATAAAGCGCGACTCCCCCACTATTAATATTGCGATCTTGCCAAACCACAGAAAATCCATTAATCCCAATAACTTCATCCATGATACTAGAACCCAACCAGGTTTCTGTTACACCGAACAGATAATAAGTAGGATGATCATGTAAATGCTGACAGAGTCTCTCAATGTGAGCACCCCTAGTGTCTCTCAGAGATTTCACATTCATGAAGCCCGTCCTTAGGAATCTGCCACCCCGACTGCAACCCGCAGCCTTATCTTATTGTTATTCCCTCTTCCACTCCCGACGACCAGCAATAGAGCATTTGTCCGATCTAGTCAAATATGATCGGCCCTTTTCCCACAATTTGATCATCCATCCTCACAACCCTGAGTCAACTCCGATGTAGCGAGAGAGCTACGGCTTAGTGAAGTCCTGGTCACGGAGCCACCGCGAGAAGCTCCCGACGAGTATATGCTCATAAATAAATCTATAACCTCATTTTCAGAGGCAACAGCATGAACCCTACCGCCCTTTCTCCATCTAATAAAGAAATTACGGCGTCGATGCCGAACGTGTTTAAAGCCGAGATCACGCGCAGTGTCTTTGCATTATAAGAACGCACCATAGTGATCTCGACTTAACCAAAAATTTATAAAAATAGAACGTTGTCTAACATCAGACACCACCACATGTGAGCGAGAAAATACAATACAAATACTCCATCTACTAAAGAAATTACCGCTTCGATGCCCCACTCGGTTGACTAGCGGAGTGGAGAAGAGGAAGAGTAGCGCTTTCCATCACTCCGCTGATGTTGTCTCTCGCTCTCTATCGGATAAAGAGCGGGCACTAGGCGAAGCGCGCTTAGGCGGCACACAGGCGTGACACGTGTATGCAAGTGCCACGCGTGACGCTATCGCGGAGCATGCTGGATGACATTTGCTGCATTTCACCAGCACTCTAACACTTCTCCTCGTCTGCGCACAGACACAGCAGGTCGCGCCTTCCATAAGTGCGGATAGAGCTTCAGATGAATGTGGATAGATTGGCGGACCGCTACCAATATAAAGTGGTGTGTGTCCGTGGGCAAAATAGGTAGGAGATTTCGCGCCACGCATTCCCACCGATGAGGCACATGTAAGCTCTACACAATTACTTGCCTGTGTATACGCTGCTCACCCAAGCCGTCCTCCAGGCACAAAAGCAATGAATCCTTAAAAATGGAGCTTCTTGGCTCCTAGAGAAGCCACACGATTAATGCTCCGGTTGCATGGAGTCTACAGGAGTCCTCGTACCTCTGTAAAATATATAGACTCCCCACCCAATATTAAGATTGCTAAATGCAATTTGTGTAGAGAGCTAGTCGGTGAACTCCTGTCATACTTACCGAGAGAGAGAGAGAGAGAGAGATGCATCGAGATCTCCCATGCAAGAGACGATGGGAGGGTGATCCCGGAAAAAGATAGCGGGGTCGAGCTCGTCATCATAGGGGTGGTCGACTGTGCTGGTAGAACTATCCTTCCTTCTAATGTGGAGCTGGATAACATTACTCTTGCGTTATCCCCCTTCGTACCAGATTTTTTGGTTTCGTCGGTGCAACTTGGGGAGCGAACGACTGCGTCACATGGAGGGGTTGGGGAAAAACGAACCGACATCAATTAGGGTTCAGCGACGTATAAGAGAAGCTATTAATCTCGACTTAGAATCAAAGCAGGTTTACTGCGTTCTCGACACAAGATTTTGCTGTCACCCGTGCCGGAATGGTGACGTCCAATCCAGGCAAAGTACTATATTTATAAATTTGCGGTTAATTCGAGATCAGTATAGTGTATCTATACAGTGAAAGAATACTGCACGTGATCTCTGTTTTAAGTACGTCTGGTATTGACGCGGTAAATACTTTATTAGTTGGAGAAGAGGGCAGTGAAGCTCATGCTGTAGGCTCCGAGGCGGAGACCATAAATATTTTCATGACCTCGTCGGAAATTATACTGTGGAAACCTGTGGACAGGAATTATTTAAACAGTGGCCACTGTATTTCGTCCGTGTAACGTGAGACAGCCGGTTTGGTAACATAGGGCTCTCGCAGAACTTCAAGCGACGGCCGGTCAAACGCATTTGGATTTCTCACAAGGGGTCTCGCTGGCTCTGGTCAGCTGGGCGTGTGATACACAGCGGATGTCTTGTATTATGTAAAGGCCCTGTGCATCGGTAGCTGCGGGACTGCGGTAACTTGTCCGGATGAAGGCGAAAGCCCCTTGAACGGGCCAAGTGTAGACGAAGTCAATAGTAGCGAATGAATATTACGATTGGTATTTTCTCTAATCCTCCCGAGTGTTTTATTAGTTTTGCACACCTCTTCCTTCGCAATTCTCTTTCGACTCGACTACTGTAGGGATATCCACCCGAGCTAGCCCGGACAGATCCCCTCCAGCGCGACAACTAACCTTCGAGAAGGCAGGCATACATAACCGGAGAATAGCCGCTGGTGTCTCGTACTCCTTAGATGCTCGTCGGCTTCGGAGAGTAGTCAGTTGTCATCCGCCCAAAGGGGGAGACAAGTGCTCTATTAATACCTCCTCTCGATCGCTTGTGGTCGCTGATCGCTGTCGTTGGGGTAGTTCTTTTCAGCAGGAAGAAGGCAGACCCTGTCTGCGAGACTGAGCCTCCTGGACGGCAAGTCGGCCAGGAAACTCTGACGGTAGGTACGCGCTCTATAGTTCGTCGAGTTAGCCTCCAAACTGCTAGCCAGTGAGTTTAATCTCCAGGGTTTTGGGGAGAAATTAAGAGAGCGCGACTCCCAGGATGGCTTTTGAAACCCGATACTGCCGCATAGTCTTGGTAGCAGATCGCCGACGTGAACTAGAGGATATGTTAAAAGATAGAATCGAATTCTTAGGACAGTTCATTAGCCGTTTCTGTGCCCACGTCAATGCACTTAGTTAGTCGTTACCACGGCAGCAGCTAATCGACATGTTGCTCGTATGTATCCGATCCAAATTTTGGATTGGCTTGCTATATCAAGATACTTAAAGTTTATAGGAACAGTACGAAGCTAGGTGCCGTAAAGGTATCAAGCATGACAAGCTGCCCGTTAGAAAGGAGAGGTATGTGGAAGCAGTGAATCTTACAGAATCACCGTTCCGAACCTGAGGAGTTCCAGAGCCACCGCGGGTGGCAGTCGTAAGAGAAACCTAAAGGGAAAGGTCCCACAGGACCAGTCGGATGAAGGGGTAAACGAGGGAGGAGTGGCCGCGTTTGGCAGTCCTTCTATACGGTTCGTACTTCCGCCACGAATGTCTGTCTCGAGTACATGCCACGGTTCCAAAGGGAACCTACTTATGTCATTAATTCTCGTGTGCGGTATGTGACAGGTGCTAAGTGAGACGTTCATATCACCCCCTTCAGGTATCGATTGGGTTGGATGGCAGTAGGCAGCTGGAGAGAATATTTTTATTTATTTACAGATCTAGAAGATATTATGGCTGCGCAAGCCGGAGTACCTCGCTGATTTATTCTCCTCTAACGTATCTGATCAGCCTGTCAGCGGTGACACTAAAAAAGTTTCTGTTCTGCAGATACGCACTAAGATACGATCATTTTCTGTACAAGGTGCTCCTCTGTGGAACATCCTGCCATCCTGCATAAGAAATCCGTTTTCCCTTTATTACTTCAGGGGTCTAATAATGAAACATTTGAGATGTCGAGACATCATAATTACGGATTATTCTAGTGAGTCATCTCACAATCTTGTTTTAATTTGCGCCCTGAACTTAGTTGTATGCATTTATCAAGAGTATGTATGTATTTTTAGTGTTCATTCTTTACTTCATACTATAAATACATTTATTTCACTCATTGTTTAAAAGTAAGTATGAGTGTTAACCTATCTCTATATTTATTGATTTATTGCCTTATACTGCGGTACATCGGTCTATCATCATTATCTATCTATCTCTCTCTCACAAGTGACATCGTCATAATTATTAAAAGAATGAAAAGGATTCTTGCAGGGGATTGATTCATTTTTTTCAAAATTGGTTCTTATTTCTTTAACGAGCACTACAAGACTCCTTAATTTAAATTATAATTTGTACATTAATTATAATATTTTGTTCTCTACCCAGCAATAGCAGATATCAGCGTCACTTCAATTTCGGAGCTCGTCTTAGTTAAATATTTTCGCTTGGCGACTAAAATATGTAAATCTAGTGAACACACCACTTGCAATAACAATCTCAAAGTGGAAGAACCTCTTCTTCGAGATGGGAAAAGTGACGATGATAAATATTCAAAAAAAATTGTAAAACAAAGTAAATATTGGCAAATATCTCCCTTCCGCTTTTTTGCTTTGTGTTCAATGCTTCATAAAAAGTATTACAGTGATCGGATTTAGTTCAAATATACGCTGCTTTGTTCAATAATCTGTTTCCATCTAGACGGCAACTTCATAATACCCCCCTCATAGAAGCCTCCGTCCTTATTTGCGAAAAACTCGGACAGTCACTTTTCACAAGCCTTTTTTGAGTTAAACTTTACACCACCAAGGGCGTTCACCATGGACAGAAACAGGTAGTAATTACTTGGCGCTATGTCTGGGCTATATGGTGGATGCGATAAAACCTCTTATTCGAGCTCCCGTAGCGTCTGACGAGTCATCTACGAAGTGTGTGGTCTGGAGTTGTCTTGGTGGAACACTCCACCCTTCCTTTTGGTCAATTCTGGACGTTTCTGGTCGATCACCTGCCCACCAAATCCCACCAAATACACAGCAAAACCTTCCTGGTCGTCAATCCCGGCTTGGCCACTGTTTGGGACGATTCACCAGCCTTCGACCACAACCATTTTCGCTTTATATTGTTGTATGTGATCCATTTTTCGTCGCTAGTCACCATCCGCTTCAAAAAAGGGTCGAGTTCTTTACGTTTCAGTAGCATTTCGCAGGCGTTGATTCGGATCAGAAGGTTTTTTTGCGTTAAATCATGTAGCACCCAAACAGCTTTCAGCCTGAGCCTGCTTTCAGAGGTATTGCAACTGTTAGTACTAGGAATTAAAATCTGAAGCATATTTGCGTAGGAATTTTTTAAACATTATCATGAGACGAGTTAGAGCTGTTTAATCATTCATGTTTTAATATGCCCTTCATCTTCGTAAACATAACAAGACCTTTCATTAAATGAACTTTTCGCATGATCTACACCACCTGCTAAAACATAATTATGTATATAATGTATAATTTATTCAATAACATAATTATTTAATTTGTGGTAAAGAGAATATTTACAAACATTCCACATCAGATGGCAAAACTCCATAATGGTTCGAATTTCAGTTACTATTTTTTTTTAAATCATTAAACACTATACTGGCGTGTGCTACTTTGTTCATTTTATTCTTTCTTTAAACCAATCCAAAAAATATAAGGTGCGCAAGTTTGTGATACATATTACTGTCTGTCACTACGTTTTTCCATCTTTTAGGCAATGGTTGGATACCATCTCGAAAAACCGATGCAACTTTTGACTGATCAATCGATGTATTCCTTGACTTCTTCATAAGAGTTGAAATGCTGCTCAGCTGGTAGTCCATGCGCCATCGATCGAAACAAATGGTAGTCAGCAGAGGCAATGTCTGGAGAGTACGACGGGTGTGGAAAAAACTTCCCATTTTAGGGTTTCCATGTATACCTTGACGAGTTTTGCGACACGTGGCCGAGCATTGTCATATTACAGGAAAACGTTATCTTGTCTCTTTTGGTATTATGGCTATTTCTCCTTAAGCAGTGGGCTCAAACGTATCAATCGCATTCGATACCAATCCTCTGTGATGACTTCACTCAGAGTTTTTTAAATGAAAACAGAAAATCAACACTTACCGCAAATGACGAGAATTTGGCTCGAAACCTGACATCTTCGATCCAGAATATACTTCTGATACAAACAAAAACTCACTAATGTAGTACCGATGTTACGTTGACAGATCTCTAACCTTACGGCATGAAATTTTTTATCTACCTATTTCCACCGGCACTTACCGCTGCAGCCGTCTTTTAAAAAATGACGGAAGCAAAGTTGCGCACCCAATATATTAAAATTTGAAACATAAACTTCAATACAAGAAGGTTTTGCCCTAAATGAAACATCGCAAAAATTCTAGTACCATAAACAGATCTCTTTTAGCATTCTCTTTCTTTCAATGACATCAATATATAAGTTTCAAGTTCAAATCGTGATATTTGTATTGACTCTAATATAGTAGTAAAATATTAAAACAGTTTTAAAATACGTAATATATATATATATATATATATATTGTAACGGGGAGATCCGGGTAGAAAACTCTCCGACCCGGCCGTATACAATATGAGCGACACAGACTGTGTCGCCCACTTTTTCGTGTAATGCGGGAGTTCCTTATGAACTCACCCTGTCGCCACGCAACCAGCGAAGCGCGACTGTCGGCTAGTCGCTCAGCTGACGAGCTGCTACAGCAACTCCCGCCGAGGCGGCGTGGGCCTTTAAACCGCTTCGGTCACGAGGGATTAAGGGCAAGGGGAAAACAGGACGATTCGCCGGGCGTCGACGCGGGTAAATAAAACAGTCAATGTGATACTTTACAATAATCGAGTTTTTATTCACTGCAGATTTTCGGGTTTATAAATCAAAAGAAAAAGATCGACGAAAATCCTTCGCTGTACGCGTCTATTACCCCGCTGAGTTTCAATTATATCGTACTCGCGCTAAATTACATACATTTCGCGCGCTTATCCGCGATTGAATATTGCGCATGCGTGCGCGCCGAAATTTGAATTACGCGCCGTCATTAGCTCGCCCTCAGCGGCGATCACGGCGACCCCTCGCGGTTGGTTCCCGAACTGCGCGACAGGGGTCCTATTATGGCGGAAGGTCCGCACTACACACGAATTCCCGCGCTTTTCTAATGTGAGAGAGAGGTTAGATTTCTCTCTCTCTCACTCGTACGCGCAACGTCACTTTTTACAATATGAGTGAGAGAGAAGTAGTTTTCTTTCCCTCTCACTCGAAATGCACTGCCAAAAGTGCAATCGGCTTCGCAGCGACCGGCTACACGATTGCAGTTAATATTGCAAAAAGAGACGTACCTGGGCTCTTGAGTGATATTGGAAAGGGCGTCGAGCTCTGCTGCAGGTTAGCGTGCTCTCCGGAGAAGTTCACCAGAAAGATGATCCAGGTGGGCGCCGACCTTTCTATTTGACCTCGGTGTTGGCGCAGACTTCCCGTGCTCTAACCTCTTCTCAAGGACAGTGCGCTTTTTAATTATTTTGGCCGGACGATTTCCGCTCGACCGTCACGGCTCAAGGCTCTTGGGAAAACTCACTTTTCCCGCCTTTTCCAGCCTCCTCTTCCTTTTTCCATTCCCCCACCTAACCTTTTACGCCCTTACCGTTGGCCTTGACGGGTCCAACATTTGGCGCCCATTATAATATATATGTATTGTAACGTAGGATTTGCCTACGAGTACAAACCTCGGCTTACCGAGCCGAGAAAAGGATTCGCCCGCGCCTCTCGTTCATAACCCGCGCTCTCACACATGCTCGCGCGTGCAACTCGCATGGGCCCGGCGACTCTCTCGCCACCAAGATCTTTCCTCACAGTATATATTATGTAACAAAAATTATAATATTTAAATTGCCAATGTTAATCATTTTTATCTGTGATTATTTATTGGCACAACAATGATCAACATAATATTTATTTGATATTGTTGTTCAATAGTACAAATAGGTCATTGAGTTCAATTAAAATATTACAAATGATGTTTGTAGTATCTAAATAAATTTTCATAAAAATTTTTGTACACATAAAATGTTTGAAAATGTGTGTGGGTCTGTAAACTTTAATTATTTAATTAACCCTTAATCTAAATTCAGTGAAGTTTGAACAATTAAAGAGCTGTAAATCATCTCGTGACAACGCTTAAAAAATTCTTACGCAAATATGCCACAGATTTTAATTTCTAGTAGTAACAGTTTCAGACACATTCGCTTCAACAAAGGGATAGTGAAAGAATATAATAGTGAGTAGAATATAAAATTTAAATTATTTATGATTTTGATTCATTTGTTAAAAAATATCTTTACAATTAATAAAAATAGATAGAAATTTTATTTTATTAACATCATGCTTTTTAAATAATTTGATTTAATTCTAATTATAGCTAGATTAATTATTTATGATTTTCATTTATTAAGATATTTATAATATTTTTACATCCAGAACGTCGATGTATTTGATGTGTTTGAATACCGATAAAACGGAGCATCTATAATATGATTTGACGCCTTCATTCAGTGAACAATGGAAGTAGGCTTAAAGCCGTCCCTTACACTCTCAATCGATAATGGAAGGGTCCTTGTAACAAATATTTCCGCGAAAATCATTGAGCGGACACGTGCATACCAATATTAAGTTCATTTCCCGCTAGTTATAATTATTGAAATTATAACAAGGAATCATAACTTATAAAAATGTAAAAATTAAGTCGTAAATTTATTCACAATAAAAAAATGGAAGGAAAGCTGTCTCAAATATAAGGATAATTCTTTTCCGACTTATTAAAAATTTAAAATTAGTTTCGAAACAAAAACAAAAATCTCATAAAAACACGCACAAAATATTTTTTAACTACCCAATTGTATATAATTAAGAACGGAGAGATCAAAGTCAACTATAAGTTATAACGAGTAGACATGTGTTGCAGAACACATGTGTACTCGTTGATTACTCGGGGGCACGCGCAGAGAGCAAAGGTAGCCGCGAAAGAGAGGAAAACCGCGCGTAGAAAGAGAATAGGACGCGTTTGGGGGCCAGCGCGCGCGGAAAAGGGCAGTAACGGCGTGGAAGAAAGGGGAGCCACGCGGAGAGAGAGAGAGAGTAGAGCCGTGTAGAGGGAGAGCGCGGATGAGAGGGGTAGCGCGCAAAGAGAGAGAGGCCGCGGGGAAAAGGAGAGAGAGGCGCTTGGTGGCGCGAACGCGCGGAAGGCGGAAGGAGGGACCGAAGAGAGAGGGATACGAATTACGCGAGATAGAGAGAGAAAGAAAACCGCGTTTCCCGAAAGTTCGATAGCTAACTAGGCGCGAAAAGGGGAATTTTGGGAAAATTCCGCGAGTTGGGAAGGCATTAGGAAAGTGGAAGATTTTCAGCAGTTCGCTCCGAGCCTTGGTCGAGAAAAGAAGAAGTAAATCTAATTAGAAGAAAGTAGCTAGAAGAACGAGAGATAGGATAGCGAAATTAAGTACTTTGAGAACAAGGAAATAAAAGGCGAGAGTTAAAAGGAAAGAGAGAGGAGAAAATTATCGTTTTAGGAAAGACGAAGGCATTGAGAAAGAGGAAGGTAAGAATTTAATGTATTATCAGGTGACGGAGTTAATACGTGTGGGATTGGATTGGTGTACGGGTAGGTAGGGACGGAATTAAGAATATCGAGAAAAAGGAAGTTTTTCTTCTTCCAAATTTTGTTGCCTTGGAGAAGGAGGAAGATCGGAGCCCAATTTTCTTCCCGCCAAAATAAATTGGGAGTATTTATTGTTGCCAAAAACTGGTGTTGCCGAAGATGATTGATGCCAAGGGTATTTGGTGTCGAAGATTTTAGACCGCCAAAGAATTAATTTTGTGTTTTTTTCTTTTTTTGTTTTCGTTTTGTTGCGGTGACGTTCTTGTTGCCAATAGTAGCGGCAGGAGCGCGGGACCGGGAGCAGCGGTGGTCGCCGACGCCATTTTCTTCCCTCGGGAAAATTAATAAAATAAAAAAAAAAAGGAAGTGTAAAATTAATTTTGAAATAAAAAGAAAGAGAGATCAAGTACCTTGAGTCGAATGACCTTTATTGATTTCCTGCGTTTTTTTTGAAATTTAAGTTTTAGGGGGCTCGCCACCAATAAATTGAAAGAAAGAAAATTAAAGCCAGTAAATAAACGTTTTGCAGCGTGTCGATGTGTCGGTTAAAATAAAGTTATTGTATTGTTTTTTTTTGTTAATTGTTTGTCGAGTCATCGGGAATAAACGCGCTAGAATTATTTTATACGTCGCGGAGAAACCCAAGAGAACAATTTAAAGAGCCCCACGATTCCCGCCATTTTGTCGCCAAGAGGAGGTCCAGGCTGTGCGGAGTATCGCCGAGGGATTTTCCGAACTTCGCTGTATTCCCCGAAGTGAAATTCGATTTTGGATCGTAGGGAGATTTGTAGATTAGTGGAGTAAAGAAGAATTTTTTTTTTGTGCGTAGCTAGGGAATAGGCCTATAGGGTGCTACGTCACAAAGTACAAAGTCTACTTATTTTATTCCAACTAATAACCCATACAATCACAAAATATTAATATAAAATAAGCCATTACTGATAAATATTCCTAGATTCCTCTCGTACAGATTTTTTGGGAAACCGAACAGTATAATAAGGACTCGTGTTTTGCCTCCTCGCCTCATCCGTAGCTCGCATATTTCGGTACAGGCTCAAAATGAGGCATTTGACAGGTGATTGCACATTTTGTTGACATTTGTGACGTGGTGTTTCCACCTCGAGGCCGACGAACCTCGGAGGGGTCCGGAGCACCAACCACTCTCCGGTCGCGCCCTGCCTGTCGCGCAGATTCGTGGTCGCCCCGGAGGGGACCCGGCTGGGCTAACCCCAGGTGGCTAGCCTCGCGGCGGTCGACGCGGTGGAGATCGCTGAGGGAGGGAGAACACAAAGTATACAATTGGGGCTATAGGGAGAAATACTGTTTATTCGCGCCCGGGCGGACAATCCTCGTCCGCTTTTTCTCTTTGCCCCCTGTCTTATTGATCCACCGGGTTCCTTTGATGATTACCGAATATAGCATTGTCAAGCCCTATCGAGGTTTTTTGGCCTTATTTTTTTTTGTTTTTATGGCTAGTTTAACGTCCGGATGGACAATTCCCGCCCAAGCTCTATCTCCCGTTAGGCGCGCAGCGCCTACTACAAACTGGCGGTTGATACCATCCGTAGCCAGACCGCACTAGGGGCCCTCTACCTCGCCGTTCGCACGATGACGGCACCCAGGGAGGTCATACCGGGCCACACAAGGGGCCCTTACTTCAACCCGGGCGGGTTACTGGTGTTCGCGGCTGGTACGGCTCCTTACCAGTCGGTTCAGCGCGGGGAAACCGTCACTCTCGCGGCCCCGAGACGGCGTTGGGGCCGTTACGCCGCATCTGCTGCGTCGCTCTCTCTCTCTCTCTCTCTCTCACTCACTCTAGAGCGCTCTGCCCCAGACCAACCTGGCGGTGAGGCCTGCTGGCCCGTACGGACCGGGGACGCCGCTGTAACTGGGGCGTCCAGATGCCGTCTCATGGCGGTGCTGGGGAAAACGGCCTTTCGCTAAGGCCGCCTACGCCTGGACGCTTCTCGCGCCCTCGCCTGTGGCAACCGGCCCTTGGTGGTGTAGAGCCTGGCCTGGACGTAACCTGGTATTGGTGGTGATGCGTTCCGTCTCTATTCACTGCCCGCACACGGAGGGCCTGGGGCTAGCGGCTCCGGGAAAACGGAGGTTCGAGAGCACTCAGGTCCGCGCGATAAACCGAACTACTGGTCGATCACCCGGCGATCGGCGCTAATCGTTCGCGCCAAAACCGCCGGGTGATTCGCGCGCGCGCGCCGCGCTGATGGAGCCTTGGGCACCTGTTTATCAACACGCCGCCGTGTTACAGGTGACCCGAGGCCTCCGTCACAAAGTTTATTGTAAAATACTGAGTTAGCTGATAACTTTCCCGAACCTAGCATAAATCGTCACATGCTGTCGATAAGTACTATCTCACAAACACTGTAGCAAAACTTAAAGAGCAAATATAAAGTTAATGTAAAATTTAATAAACGTAGTAAAATTTTTTATATTATTAATAAAACTTCTAGTAGATATAAGGATCTATTATGGTTGGTATAAACGTGGTCTATAACATGAACTTTATATACAATTGTTACATGATGAAATATACAATCTATTTTTTAATTACTGGTCTTCAGTTATACAACTCGATGCTGAGGAAATTCGAAACATTTTTCTTGCCGGTCGCAAAACTGTCAGATGCACCCCCGTAAAGAAATTCGCTGCGCTACGGCGAGAGAGATCCCTGTTTTCAGCCGCGGGGGCTGGATTTTTACTATTTTTTAAAGTTCGTATATTCACGGGGGTGCATCTGATAGTTTCGCGACCGACAAAAATAATGTTTACAATTACCTCAACTATTGAATGATATAGCTAGAAATAAGTTATTAAAAAACAAGCTGTATAAGTGTCAATAGTTTCAACAGTCGGTTTATTAGACATGCACCATTTTTAATGTAAAGTATTTTATGAAACGAACAGCAATTGCAAGAGTGGCACTGGATGTAAAATTGGGCTGCATGGATGACAAGGCACCACAGGAGACTCAAGATTTAATAGAAGCTGTTCTCATATTTTTCAAAAATGTTGGTGAGCTCGAATTGAAGATACCATTCTGGAAGATTTTTCCCACACCAGCTTGGTGTAAATACATTAATGCATTAGATGTCATTTTAAGGTATTTAAATTGATATTCATTCAGTATTAGGATATTTAATTTTATACTTAATTTTTGTTTTTCAGAGTAACTTCTAAATATACAAATGATGCTCTAAACAAAGCGAAGGTTTTAAACAAAGATTATAATCAACTTTCGCTATTAGAGCGCGTATTGCAAATTGAAGGGAATACATCTCTTGCTACCATCCTTGCCTTTGATCTTTTTTTAGTTGGAATTGATACGGTAGTTAAATTATACTTAAGGTATAACAGAGTTAACAATATTTTATTCTGATAAATCTTACAGACATCCAACTCTGTCGCATCGATTATTTATCAATTGGCTATGAATCCTGAAAAACAAGATATCCTTCACGATGAGATAAGGAGAGTATTGCCTGCAGATGGTAAACTAACAGCTGAGCACATCGATCAATTGAAGTACTTAAAAGCTTGTGTACGTGAAACACAAAGGTAATGTAATAATTGTACTGATTTTATTTTAAGTAGTGGAATCATTTATCCTTCGAATAAACAGTACAAAATTATATATAAATAGGATGTTAAAAATGTTTCGATACGGTAGAATTCTATACAAGGAAAAGTTTTGATAGAAAATGTTTTAAAAGTGATTATTATTTGTCAATGTAGCTTTTGTTCTTTCGAAGGATCAAAATCAAGAGTTCACTATAATTCATTCCCATCCCTTATGCAAGCCGTCAGCTTTCTCCACTTTCAATTGTAGCCGGCGCAGTTCTAGAAGCTTACCAAAATCTCTTTCCGAAGTTTAAAGCCTGATATTTGTTACGTTGTCAGAAGCCTGTGGCAAGTCTGCCTCACCTGCAAAAAAGAAGACAGATCAGTATCGTAAATAAATAATAGGTGTTATGAACACGCTCAAAAAGAACTATCAAAATAATATAATAAATAGAAAAACAGGGCCAAAGGTTGGAAAGAAAATCAGTGAGCAATAAAAGAGTGGTACTTACTTGAGAGAAATAGATAAACTGCTTAATATCAGCGACAGAAGAGGTACGCGTGACCAGACTATCAAAAATAAACAAAAACTCTAGGTTTCGTGGCAGCGAGGGTTGGCGCGGAATTCAGCGGAGAGCTAGTGCTGAAATAATTAGTTGGACTGCGGCGATCCATTCAAGTCTAGGCGAGGGCCCAGGCGGACCTGAATCACCTCCCCAGGCGGTCCACAGTAGACGAAAGCGCTGCGTGACTTACCGGGGACAGATTTTCCGTTCGGCGCAAATAAATATGATCTTTCACCCTCCAGCCCCAGAGTTTTTAATTAGTGCTGACTACCCTTGTCTCTGCGATCCTCTTCCACGTCGACGTGGCTATCACGGCAAGGTCACCATGATCCTGCAAGAGGACTAGTGAGCACGATCAGGGACTAGTGGCTGGTGCACCGGTACCCTTTGAGGCTCGCTGGCTTCGGGGAGGAGTGAATTGAGGGCGGGTACGGATAAAAAATAAACATATATGTGTAATTCGCGGGTGCGCGCTAAAGTTTATTCGAGAGTGCTATATAAGTGAGAGATAGATAGATAGATAGATAGATAGATAGATAGATAAATTTTTATTTGTAAATAATAATATAATTACGAATAATAAAAATATAATTACAAACTTTCACAGCATTAGTAAAATCACACATATAGTACAGTTTTGGCATAAATATTGCTTGCGTTTTGCTTATTATCTGGCAGTCGAGTCACAGACGTACACGCATTCACATAACGAATACAAGCCAGACAGAAAGGATGAATACACACATGCTCATGACACATGCATACAACTAATCTAGGTCGCAAATTAACACAAGATTAAGAGGATGACTGACTAGAAAAGTCTATTGTAATGTACCAACCCCTCAAACGCTCCATCATTAGCCCCCTGAAGCGAGAAAGAGAGGGCGCATTTCCAATACAGGATGGCAGTCCGTTCCACAGATAAGCGCCTTGAACAGAGAAAGATCTAATTCCTGTCTCGGTCGATCAGATGCATCAGGAGAGAACAGATCGGCGAGGTACTCCGGTTTACGCAGCCGTAAGATCTTGTAGATCTGCAAATAGATACAAAAATTCCCCCCAACCGTCTACTCTCTCCAGCCCAATCGGATCCTGAAGGTGGTGATATGATTATCTCAACTAGCATTCGTCACATACCGTATACAGAAATTCTGTCAGCGTTGTAACCTTGTCCTCAACTCAAGGGACGCATCTAAGTAAACAGTGAAACAATAATTGAAATGTAGAAAAACCAGTGAACGCACCAGCTTGGCACGAAGAGCCTGCGTGGTGTACCGACGGAAAAAACGTAGACTGTTTAAAACCTGGTTGATTCTTTTGCAAATCAATTCAATGTGTGATCTCCATGTAAGACCTGCGTCTAGCACAACACTAAGGCTTTTTATAGTCTTAGACAAAGACACGACTGCCCCCTCTCAGAGTTTAATAGAGTTTAACTCGGCCGACTCAATGTTAGAAATGAATTTGCTCTCTCCCAGACAAGTATGCCCATATCCACATTAGCACCCTTCGTGAGAAGTTCATTCGCATCATGCAGTTCAATAAACAAGTGGAGCATATAATGTAGAACGCCTTGCTAAAGTTGTTATCGTTCTGCCTAGAACCTTGCGCACGGGCACGCTAAAGAAGAAGTAATCTTCCTACGGGCTCTCTCCCTGGTCCGCGCTCCCGAATATACCCCTGATCGACATCGAAACCGATGATTCCGGGCCGGAACGCTGGCCCGAGAGGAGCTCCCCCCCACTACCGCGCCGAACCACTGCGAGTTTCCCCCACGCCGGCGTCAGAGCCGCTGCGGTCAGCCGCATATAACCAGCGAGCGCGCCGGTTTAGAACACTTCTGTCTGACCGACTGCTCTTGCGCAGAGCACCGACGGCCCTCGTGTGGAAACGCCCGTACAAGGCAGCCCTCCGCCACTGCGTCACAATTATCGTCCCACACCGATATCGCCCACGTTAGCTACTCATAGCCTGCATAGCAATCCGCCGTTAGCTCAGAAGCGGCCAGACGACTGGACCAGGAGAGCGATAAAATAAAAGACATCAAACCCAACTTCTGAGTCTCGGTTTTCCTCCTGCATCAAATCTGCGAGAAATGAGCCCCGAGAAACAGTGAGCGACGGCCGCCTGAGACGCGGTGGTTCCGGATAGCGTCCGACAAGGGCGCACCCCAGGGCGGTAGCCTGGCCAGGAGGCACGGCCCGGGAAGTGTACATTTGAAAAAATAATACTTCTCTATATAATCTATAGTTTATTTTATATTAATGTACGGTTCATATTGTCCGGCGCTATCACGGCGTTGTATGGTATTTGCGTAATCTGAAAACCATAAATATCGCCAACAACATATCAATCGCAGTCTAATACCTTCTTTACCTCGTACGGTCCCTTGAATTTCGGAATCAGTTTTTTATTTACCCCTGTTGGTGTGTCGTTATTTCTAATCACCATATAATGGCCGATTTTGTATATCGTTGCTTTTTTCTTTTTCTTCTCGTAATAAGTCGCGTAATTCGCCATCTGATCTTCCCTTATATTCGTTGCCACTTCTTTTCGACTTTTTCCAAAGGTCTGTCCTTATTATCGATTTCGATCATTTCTCATAGCGAATCTTTAGTTTCCTCCAGCTGATCGATTCCAAATAATAGTCGACTCGGAGATTCTTTTGTTGTCTAACACATTGTGTTATTCAGAGCGATTTTTATTCGTTTTAATACTCTATCCCATTTATTCGGTCCTTCGCATAATTTCGCCATCATTGATGTTACGACTCTATTAACGCTTTCGATTTGTTTGTTCGCTCGCGGTTTTCCTACTGCTACTAGTACATACTCTACTCTTTCTTTTTTTTAAAAATCTTTGGATACATTTGATGTGAAAGCTATTTCTCTATTGGAGCGAATACGTTTGTAATCTCGTCAATGTAATCGAGACGCCACTCGTCACCGTGAGCGGATACTTAGTTTAGGGAAATACCTTTATACATAGATTAGGAAATAAACAGTAATATATATTAGAAATCAATGAAACCTTATTTGTGTTCTTACCCCCCCCCCTCTTCCGATTTCACACGTACAAGCATTAAGAAGCTTGTACTGGTGCCTTCCTACCGAGGCCAGCGTAGCCTCCTCAGGAGAGTCTTCACCGGCTAGCTGGGGGCCGCTCGCTTAGCGCCCTTTTTCCTTATAAATTTAGTGAGCACGCCGTTATGTGACCGTCGCGAGGTGGAAAGGCCTACCCTATTTCAGCAGCAAAGCGACGCGTCACAAATAGTATCCTCTAAATCAATCAAACAGATCTACATGGGAGTCCAAGGAGTTCAATGGGTAACTTCATAGGGTATAGAAAACAGGAAAGGCCCTAATAAGTGATCTAACAAAATTTGCTGACGTACCTCGGGGGGCCCCGGATTACCAGTCAATCTCCAGACGCGCTCAACTGCCCGTTATGCAGGTTTGAGGTCGCCCCGGAAGTGATCCGGCCGGCTAGCCTCGCGGCGGTCAATGGAGGATGGGATCGGGGAGGGAGGGGGAAGATACAATAATGATTTTCGGATGCTCTGGGCAAAATCATATTTATTCCCCGCCCGGACACACACTCTCATCGGGCGTGTAGCACCCCGTGTACACGGTGTAGCGGAGCCGCCCGGGAAGGCCTATGTAGAAGAGACGCTGTTCTTGCGGCCCCGGGATGTTGAGGAAGCTACCAAGCTGGCCGCTGTGACCTGTTGACAATCTCTTCTGATTCGCGGCGACAACCGAGCCGGGCCCGTGGACGTCCTAGGCTAGTACATCGCCGGCCGCCACGCGCACGTAACCTCGGGTCCCTGTTTACTCACACACAGCCGGCCATGTGTAGGGCGGCCTGAGGACTCTGTCAGAAACGTGGCGATTATTTTAGCCCTTTTGAAAGTGTACGACCAGTCAACCGTGGGGAGCTGTCGTCTACGCCCATCCAGTGGCGAAGCGGAGCATCCGCTAAATCGACTCGCTCGTGGCGGCACTTCGCGCAATAACCCGAGCGTGCACTTAAAAGAGCTGTCGACCTCACATCTCACCAACTTAAAGTCTGAGTCAGAGCTGGCTATTAAAAAGTATATTTGTTATTTTACTTTATCAAGAGTATCATCTTATTGTTTCGCGCGTCTTCCCTACTACGGCTCCTAGACTCTTCTCGGAAATATTATCTAGGGTGCGGGACTCAGAGCAAAGAACACTGCATCGTTCTCCCCTTGTATCTCGGAACGCATAGCATGCCACTTCACGGCAGTGCGGCTGTACTTACGCCTCACCAAATGCCGATGCCTGCACTCGCAATTGAACATATTCTCGGTAGTGTGGTGTAACCAGTATAATACGAAAAGCCCACGTTTTAACTTTCCATCTCCTATCACGTCCCGTCGGTTGTTTTCGAGCGACTCCAGTGATATCAAGTTGTAACGTCATGGTCCCATTAAAATATTGAATTGTAGTGGTAGAACTCTACATAAATTTAGAATAATAAAGAATAAAAAAATAATATTTGTATATAAAAATGATGACAAAAGAATACTTGCGAACCTGAAGAAAATTTATGGAGCTCAGAACATGTTCCAATTATGTTATTTACTCAAAAGAATATGTATGAATGAATGTATTTCGTAAGGAATATATGAAAGTTTGGGTATTAACTGTAATTGATATTTAGACAGGTAATTTTTTCTTAATAATTTTATTAAGTGACTGTATCAGAACTATATTTATGTAAAGGATGTATCCGGTAGTAATTGGAAATGGACGCTGCACAACAAGTGATACAGTGATCGCTGGATATCATGTACCAAAGGGTGTGAGTATTTTTGATTTTTTATATTTAACATGTTTCATATAGTTATATGATATTTACAATATACTTAGAATACTTCGGATTGTATAGTACTTCAATCTATAAATAAATCAGTGGCTTTAATAAAATTCAATCGATTTGACTGTCCTTGAAGTTTTGGTAGGCTATAGTTTAAATAAATGAGAATCACTTATAAGAATACATAGATGTAGTTTATATAATTTATAAATTGTTTCTATATAGCTAAAAATTGATGTATCGAGTGTATAAAATATTTCAAATCATCTATGATAGAAACATGATATCAAAATATGATATTTATTCGCTATCTTGGAATTTGTCATTAACTACAATTTTGTACTCGTAGATCATTACGAGCTCATCTTTGAGATTTGTATTAGTGCGAGAGAGAGAGAGAAATATGCTTCTTATTTATAATTGGCCGAGCCTATTAGCCTTAAAGAAGAATGTTCAGAAAAAAGTAAATAAATAATTGAATAGTTTTTTATTTATAAATATTCAGTATTTCCGAGGATAATAAGGTATGCCCAAAGTCCTCTAAACGATATTCAATGACCTTGAACTTATGCCTATATTCACACTACTCAGTGTTGCGTTATGTGCATTATTATGTTAAGCCTTGCGCACCGGCGTCTATTCAGCGCAAGCTGACTCTGAGGTCGGTGTTTCCAGCAGTTAAAAATCTGCGATTTTTCTGGGGTCATGTACGTCCACATGCTTAAATAGTAACACGCTCTCAGTTGCAGAGGCCACACCATAGTTTTCACTCGACTGCCTAGCTCAGCGCACTTCATTGCTATATAGTGCTACGATTCTTCCAAAGTGGAAACTGCACCCCACCCCGCTGCAACATTGAGCAACAGTAATAGCTACCATAAGACTTCAGCTTTCTTTGCCATGGGCACAAGCAGTAATTGAAAATCTACTACTAATAAAGTTCCATTATCAATTAGGGCTACCTCCAACATTTAGAACTTTATTATTACATATATTGTGATGGGGTCTTAGTTTTGTGAGCAGGCCGTGCTCTCATCGTCAAAAAGGAAAATTAAAGAGATTATTGAATGTAAAGAAGCAACCAGGGAAGACTTACCAATAATAGGGCATAAAAACCTGACCTGACACCTGGGGTCAGTTACACCTGCAAAAGAGAAGAGTCAACGAAGGGTGTTCCGCGGAAAGTGTTCGAGAGACAGAAGACTGGGAGGGAGGTAGCTCGTCAAGGTGCAACACTCACCCAATTGTAGGGTGCGGATAGCAGGTTAGCTCGTCCAACTCAGGAGGCCTACGGGCTGCTCCAGTAGCTGGCGTTCAGGTAAAAGCAGCTTGAAAAGGAGCAGTCACTTTTGCCAGTAGGGACACAGGAACTACTCTAAGAGCAAACATCTAAGGGAAGACAGCCTGCAGGGGAGTAATCACTTCTGTAATTTGACCATGAAAAATAGAAATAAAATGGGCATAATCTACGCATCCACAGAACAAAAACTTCTTTAGGGTTACCTCTAACAGGTTGATCGGATACGTTAGAGGAGAATAAATCATCAAGGTAGTCAAGCTTACATAGCCGTAAGATCTTGCAAATCTGCAATACATAAAATACTCCCTCGAACTGTCCATTGCCATTCAATCCAATGGATACCTGAAGGGGATGATATTATCGTCCCACCTAGTACCCGCCACATACCGCACATAAAAATTCTACGAGTGTTGTAGCTTCATCCTCAACTCTTTGGACACATCTAAGTAAACAATAGAACAGTGATTAAAATGAGGAAAGACCAGTAAACGCACCAGTTTGGCACGAAGAGCTTCATTAGTGTACTGACGAAAAAAATGTAAACTGTAAATGAAACCTGGTTGATTATATTAGAGAGTAATATAATATACAGCCTCCTGGTAAGGTCCGAATTTAGTACAACACCAAGACTCGTTACTGAACTGGACAAAGGGACAACTATTATCTCTTCGAGTTCAATGGAGTTGAACCCGTTTGTAATTCTTCTTAGAACACGTAGACTTCTTTCTGACATTGAGCCTCAAGAACGTTCGGTCTTCAGATTGTCCGTAGAACAGCTAAGGTAAACGTGGAGGTCATCAGCACATAAAATCTGTCTTATACTCATCGAGTTCAGAGCAAGACCTAAGTCATTAACACTAAAGGTCTGAAAATGGAACCCTGAGGGACACCAATAAGGGGAATCAAAGTCCCATCTCAGGAAGAAATTGATGCCGAGAATCATTGGGTAATCCATTTCTCATACGAATCTCAACTCTGTCATCCTCTCACTATTCTTAACGGAGAAAATCACTCGAAATACGCTCAGCATCTGCTGAATGGTACCGGAGAAACCTCTTACAGCGAATTGTTCGGGGAGCCAGCGGTCTCCAAAGGGATCGGCCATATCGGCTCTAATCAGAGAAATCTGGGCTCCGGAATTGGACAACGCCTGTAGGTTTTGTCGCCTCAGCCGACCTGTGAAAAACCACCGATTGTCTGAGAAGTCATCGGTGATTCCCTGATCCGTGGAGGCTTTATGAAGGACCGGGTCTCAACTACGAGCTCACCATATTCGAGCTCACCACTTCTGCGGATGCCTTCGACTCCTCCAAGCCTCCACCCCTGGGCCTTGGAGCATCCCCCTCTGTGGTTTAAGAGCCTTCCACCAAGCTATCCACTTGACCCGGTTCCCTTGTTAGGTCCTCTTTCACCTCAAGTGCCTTGAACGTTTCGGAGCATTTACCGCACAGATCTTCACAAACTAGCGGTATGTTGTGGGGATCCGCCCTGGGCTCGTCATCATACCCGGGGTACCACGGGACGTTCAAATTCGGCCTGGCTGAGCCCTGATTCGCCCGCCATCAACGTTCCCGTAATATAAGTTATAGTCATTGGCTATCATACAGGTGGCCAAATCTGCGTACGAGAAAGCAATTGCTTCTCGACGGAGCTTCCTGGCCGTCTTAATGTTCAGGAGCGCCTTTACACAGGAGTGATACTCCGCACGCATATCTAGGTGCTTCTTGCTAACACTCTCTCCGTATGCTGTGCGATCCGCGGCCCTTGGCCGCTCTTCACTCAGTCACTTCACTCAGTCGCTGGCCCTTGGATGGAACGTCCATTTTCTGAGCTGGTTTGTCAAAGTACAGCCTCCTCCTTGCAGACAGGGTCTGCCTTCTCCTTCAACAACCTCTCCCCCCCCCAAAAAAAAAGAACCAACGACAACGATCGACACAGAAAATGAAGACGGAGTGTTGACGGAGAAGGACCCTCCCCCTTCGGGGTTAATAAATCAACAGCTGCAGACATAAATATAAAAAGAGAGCAGAGCCCCATCCACACATCCCTCCAGCACCCTACGAGCTGTTCAATGTTTCAAAATGGTGGGCCCAAAATTGGGGCCCGATAAATTTTTGGGTCCGGTGAGGCCCAAATCACGGGTTTTCATTAGAAATACGCAGATTTCATCAAAACTAAGTTTCACATTATCTAACGCTTTGCTGTTAGTAGTCTCCAAATTGGGCTTTATACAAATATTCAGGCATATAAGATCCAAATAATGTTTTAAATGCAATTTTTTGCAAAAGGAAACGACTTTTGTATTTATGATTTTTTCAATTAAATGGATTCTCGACGAGTAAATACACATAATGCTCTATGCGAATGACGTCACTTATAAACAACCGCCATAATTGTTTATTATGACCGACAAAAATTATTGACCCACTCATATCTTAAGAGCAACTATCGATGACCACGATAGAATAGTTTATAGGATTGTACAGCCGTGCGTGTGTGCCGGCTGGTCTCGAGAAGAAGAGAGAGAGAGACTCTATGAGTCCGCGGCGTCGGTGACCACGCCGCGGTCTCTTTACTGTAACAGCGAGTCACACGCGTATTCGCTACGGTTTCGAGAGGGCGCGCGCGCGTGTCGGCGTCCTCCGTGCAGTTCAGTTCAGCCTTGGCGTGCTTGGAAGCAGCACGCATTAAAGGCCGCCAACCGCTGTTTTTGCCCTTTTTACCTCGTCCGAACATCGAAAGGAAGTCTCCGGCAGCCGTCACCGAAGGGAGCTTGAGATCTCCGTCGACGGGTTGCCAGAGATTTACCGCGCTCGCGACCGGGCTCCGGTATCGGCGCGTTCGCGCGAATTCGCCGCGGGCCGATCGACGCGCGGCCTTTTCTACCGCAAGTAAGTTGCCCTGCGAGGGCGTATTACTGTCGCGCTTCAAAGCGCCCTATCCCTTTTTCTTTGTATTTTTCAGGGGAGGTTTTTTCCGTCTTCGGACGGTTTTTCCTCCCCTAACGAGCCAAATACATCGTTTATTTGGCTCAATTGTGTATAATTTATTTTCCTCTCCCTTTCCATCTCCTTAACCTGAATAGCGGGAGTTTAGCCAGAGGCTAAGCTGCCCGACCGTACAAGGATTATTTTAAAATTTAATCGAAGTGAAAAACACGTTTCAAAAAAAAATGTGAATTTAAAATGTGCATTTTTTTATAAGTAACATTAAAAAACTGTTGTTTAAATTGATTTTTTCATGAACCTGATCTCGGATTCGAAAATATCAGACCCAAAAACGTCGGAAACCATGCTTTGCATAATTATTGAATTCCTTTTTCGATATATAAAATATTAGGCCAAAACTAGCGACGAATTTTGGTTAATTCAGGCGTTAAAGGGTTAATCATACTTTTTAAATTAGATAAACACATAAAACAGGGTTACCGAGCAATACTCCTATATTATAACCTATAAATAGACAATAAGCCTACAACATAATGAAAACGGCTTATCTTCCAGGTATCAGAGAACGCTAAATCATGAAGTTCGATAGGATAGGCACGAATTTCATCGATTCAAATAAGTAACAATGTCGACATCCAGCTGCATACCGAGAGGTGGTTCATAAACAAATACAGACGAAATTAGACTACGATATAATAAAACCCTCTTATAGCCCTTCTAATTCGCCTATCCAGATTTTAGCAAAATAATCCGACTTCAGCAATTAAAGAAAAAGACCATAGAAGACGCTTAATCGCTTCAAAATACGGCTGATATACTCATTTATTTCTCCATATTTGACCTTCCAAAACGCTTCCAACAAATCGTAACGAGGGAAGAGGATAAATGGAAAAGAGGTGTTACTATACTACAAGGACATTATCGGTATAAGCTTATGTTAGAAGGACTCTGTAATGCACCTTCAACCTTCTTCAAGTTAATGGATCTGGTTTTATGAGGATTAGAGAACATACAACACTTGTTTACTTAGACGACATTACAGTTGTGACGAAACCTTGGAGCGGTTTTGCGCGTGACTGGGCCTTGTTGATAAATTAAAGCCCGAGGCTGTGTAATAGCACAGGCCAGCGGTCAACGGGCGGTAGGCACCGAAATAAGGAGCCGATCGCCTGATAATCGCTGAAAATGAACAGCCCGCCAGTTCTGCATCGTTCCCACACTCACATTTTACAAAATTTACATTTTCGGCTTTTTATTTTGGGAGTCTCTCAAAATGTCAGAACTGATAATTTTGTCATAGTTTCATGAATTTTTTTATTTTTTTCTATTTTTCGAATTTTTCCTGAGAGTATCGGACTTTATAAATTTGAAAAAACTAAACTAAGCGAACCTATCTCTAAGTAGCTCCAGCGGGTGCGTATTAAAGTACACACGCACTCCCAGGCATGGTCTTTGTTTGGCGAATACCAGCCAGGTACAGCGGTTGTGTGAGGTCATGGTAACCAGACTAATGGCATGAGTGGAGGTGGCCGAAGGTGCATCACGGCGACACGCAGACGCACGCCTGAATCAATGGAATATTAGCTTCTTTAGCCAATAGATAAGTTAGTTATACTAAGTTTTTGTATGAGATCCCGTAGATCTACCTGGTGGGGAAAGTCATTTTGGCCGCACCGGGCATTTCTCGCTGTTGGCGGGCAGGGGTCGTGCGAGCACGTGTTTGTTCAGTTGAATAATGTTTGTATTACGACTTCTAAAGATATAGAAGAGATTAATATGAATATCCTGAAAATATAAGAGGAATGATGTATTATAGATATGCACACATTTAATATTCATAAACTTACTTTAAATTAATCTTTGTGCATGAAATGTTGTGCCCGACCGGGTCCCGTACGGAGTGATCACAATCCTGCGCGACGAGCAGGCGATCGCTACTGGAGAAGTGGCGGATACTCCGGGCTCTTCCACAATTCATGGGCCTCGGGTCGGAGGCACTACGTAACAAATGGCGACCGTGGCAGGATGCCGGCAGACGGGAGGTTTCTGTGAGTGATCGGTAGGGGGAAGGGGTGACCGCTCGCTCGGTCGACGGTGACCAGTGGTTTACGTGCCAGGGTTTCGAGCTCAGGGCAAGGTATTGCCCGTGTTTCACATGCGACACATATGAACAATCGGAATAAATCTGTGCCCGGTACTGACTTTAAGTCACGTCGATACAATGCCCGATATGTAATCGGGAAGGCGTAACATTGACGACGTACATCAACTGTACGCAGGTAAGGTAGTGCCTAAAAACTATAATGCAGGCCGATAGCGAGTACAGAAGGGTCAGATCAAGCGAACAACAGCTCTTCGAGCCAAAGACCTGTTTTCGATTGGTCCTCCACAATTGAGACCGATTACTGGACAACCCCAGGAGGGGGCGAGGTAATGGAGAACTGCCTATGGCCAAGGCCCGCGAGTAGAACCGGAAAAGTTTCTGGACCCGCCTATGGCAGCCCGAAAACCATGTCCCAACACGAAGGAAGCCTGGAGGAGGATACCTTAACGACCTAGGGCCTGGATGAAAGGTCGCGGCTCGTTATAGCGACAGGAGACCCGGTGCCGACGGCTCGGGGTTTGGGCAAATATGTCGGCATATTCGAGATCACCGATGAGCAGCGTAAGTGCATGAGGATACTGATCTATTCAATTATTCCAGAACCTGGGTATCGCTTCGGCTCATCTAGTTGCGTCATCGTGACGGCCCGCAGGCCCACAGGAAGGTGGAATCGGGCGACTGGCTGCAGGAAGATGGAGGGCGGCGGCTCTCTCCAGTACATCCGCTTGGGCGTCACCATCGGAAGCTGCCCTCGCTGCGGCGAATTCTATCGACTCATAGAGCGGAAGCGGAGGGCCCGTAGGCGCAAATCCGCCACAATGCAGATACGATTATAAACAAACTTAAATGGATATATATTTTATATGATTAACATTATACATTATTAAAACTAAGGTTATGATCATCTTTCATTTCGAACATAACATAAGATGCTTACAGATCTTCTGCGGAAAGAGGTTTTTGTATTAGGAACTGATATCTTCAAAAAAGTCTTAAATAATACAGTTTGAAAGTAAACAATAGTTTGTTATGGAAATAGGTTTAACAATATAACATGTTGCATTTTCTACTTGGAGAGGAGGCCTACCTTCTCCCAATGGTTGTAACAGCGTTTCTCGTCAAATTTATCGCTTGCCTAGGCGCTTTCTATCCTAGGGTCATAGCATATCATATTTAGCATATCATTAACTATATAAAAGAATCGCAATTGAATCGAAAAATATAAAAATATTAAACAAGTATCCATTTTATATCTTTGTTGAGTTTCATAATAAACTATTACAATTATTATTTTAAAATGTTGAAAAAGGTCGAAACGTACTACTTTGAATTGAAAGAACTAACGTTTAACATGTGATTTGACTTAAAATATACAATCATTAATGGTAAATTATGCTACATTTTGCAACATTGCAAGTACAAATCAATAAGTTTCAATTATCGAATGATATAACTAAATATACTAAATATAAATGTATACTTATAAACATAGTAAAAAATATTATAAGATTGTATTTTATATTAAATGAAATCTAATCATAATTAATAAAAATAGACACCTGAAAATAGCATTACACAACATTTTTTTATCTGTTAATGTTTTCTACAATAGGTACACGTAATCTTCCAGCATTACGTTATCAGTAATACTGATCGTTATTTTCCACATAGTAAACAGTTTTTGCCTGAGCGATGGATCGGAACTGACTCTTTTGAAATGTACGCATCTCGTCATGCATTCGCTTCACTGCCCTTCGGCTATGGAAGGCGAATGTGCCTTGGGCGCAGATTCGCTGAGCTTGAAATCATCATTCTACTCAGTAAGGTATTAATATTATGCATAACATTATTAAACTAATAAATTTTATAACAAGGCCTCCTTGAATGCTCTTCCCCTCGGATACGATACCGGTCGCTCGAAGAGTTGGCCATCGGTTGGATAAGTATAATAGCGACCAAGATTCGATCAGGAAGTATATGAGATCGAAGGTGCCACATATTCCCTGTCTTTGAAAGAAGACCTCACGGTGCTGCCCTATCCGTGCAACGCCCCCCCCCCCCGGGTCCATCTATCCGATTCGTTTGCAATAAGCGCATGTTTCCCCATGCTCCGTGTCGATCATATGCATCTTTTTTATTACTTCCAAGCTTTTAGGTTTACAATAGGTTAGATCATTACTACCAGGAAATCTTCTGGTTATTTCTAACGCTTGTTTTTGGATCTCGGTCAAGGTTGTTTAGTATAAGGTCGACGTCGAATTTCCTGATTACGCTGCTGAAGTCTGAAGTATTTTCTATTAAAATTTTTGCTAACAAACGTAGTTTTCCTTAACAGCAACGGCGATCGAGCCCTACCTCTATCATCGTCTAAGGCTGATTAAATTATAAATAGTGAATTAAACGTAAGTGATTGAACACTCAATCAAAAATATTTGAATTGGAAACAAGGTGCCGCTGAATGTAAATGAATAAATTAATATGATTTCAATTTTACGTGTGTGTGTTTTATTTTAAATAGTCGCATTGAATTAAATTTCGTAATGACAGGGAGCCGCCGGAAAACGTTGGTGGCTTTACAGGGTTCCTAACAATAAGCATTAAGTTAATACTAAGAAACTGGATTATTTTTAAACATTTTTTTTTCAAATATTTTGCTTCGTGTCCCTATTCAGAGAATCTATGTCATGTATGCTTCTGAGTCTTTCGACGGCTTCAAGGCTAGTATAAAATCTAGAAAGGTACTATCTTTCTGATTTTTTTATTTAATTCCCGATTGTATGTTTTCACAGCTGTATTCTATTTCTTATTCAGATTCGTGATTAATTCTAGTGTTAAAGGCGTGAGCTGGTCAGCCATTTGTATTACGTGCACTCTGAAAGAATTAAAATTCCTATAAAAATAGACAATTCCCTAATAGTGTCAAAGATAGAGCTAAGATTGCTCATAGAATTGTTACGTGCAGTTTATTAATAACAAATAGGGAAATCAAGGAATGAGAGATATAACATTAATTAGATTAATATTGTCCCTTTCTAGAACCTTATAGGAGCGACGAGTTAATGCGCGCATAAATAATAAGCTGAAGAATCCACTTTTTAATATTGATATTTGCGTTGATGATTATTAATGAAATATTATTGTACAAATGTATATGAAATAATAATGGCTTAGTACCTTATTGATAATTTCACTTTCGTTTGTTTACTTCGGTTGGTTCCCGATACTTCGCATGTGCGTATGTATAAAATCACGTGCATAAAATAGTGCGCATCGGTACATTGCGATCGGGCACTCAGTGACGAGTGACTCCAGTTACGGGAGAGAGAAAGAGAACGAGTTGATTGTAAGCGATCTGAACTAGAATCTAACTGGTTCCTTTTCTTTTATACCCTGATTCCTCTCACTTTACAGAGCCGCTTTTCAAATATTTTTTGGGGGACTTACTTTATCATCGTTCGGTAATACTTATTTTTCTAATACCGATCAATAGTTTTATTGCGACGTACGCATTTTTGTCGCCAACTGACCTTTTTAGAAGTAGAGTCGGTATTTCTCTTCCCTTCACTTTGACTGAGGTTGTTTTCTAAATTTTCCTTGTTTTTCGACCTTTGTTCGAGTGACAATTTATACGTAATGGACAAATTCTGTTCATCACAGACTCCTGAAGGAAATTAGTATGCGTAAGAAAATGATATCATTTACTTGATTCTAAACTTTTTCACTAACAACGACAGAATGTACTTAAAAAATTGACCCTTTGATCAGTTGAAATCATTTTAGGTGCTCCAAACGTATAAATTAAATTTTTATCTACTCCGTCTGCTATAGAAACTACATTTTATTTCACTTATTGAGAGATATACACTTATTGCAAATTTACTGTGCTGATCTTCCATAGTCAGAATTTATTCATTACCATTTTATATCCGATATAAGGGTCCTATTATGCTCTTATTAGGCTCCTTCAGTAAAAGAAATTTTTTAAGTTAGCAGTCTAAGCATTTGTAAATAAATTCTGAAATGTCAGTTTTCATCTTTTCTATTTAAATTCTGTTTTATTCCATTATAATTTTCTAAAACTCATTAGTGGCCTCCATTTATAGAGCAGTGAGTTTCCATGGCATTTTTTCTGAATTTTTTAAATACTGCTTAAATAAATTACGTACTAATTACAAATTAATAGTTTCAATATTTTAATTTTGGTGATGCTAAAGCTTAATGTTTTTATTTATTGAAACTGGAGCAAAATTAGCAAAATTTGTTATGCCAATTGTTATGTTTTTTATATATTTGTTAATTATGTATTAAATATGTATTTGTTAATTACATTTATGCTCTTAATCGTGTCTATCATATTCTTTGGTTGAGAACCAACGCTGGTTCAAGAGGCCCAGAAAAAGAGATTTTTCAGCGATTTTTTTGGAAGAGAAAGAAATTAATGACTTAATCTAAGTTTCCAGTACATATTGTACTATATTTGAGCTTGAAAAAATAATTTTTTTATTCAAAAATAATCGTATTTCTTCACATTATGGCCGTTTTGCCGAAAGGCCTTACGTGTCAGTTGTCAGTCGTCGCTGGTGATGGCGGTCAAACGAGGTATCTGAGGCAGTCTAATGAAATCTTTTTTAATTTTTATTAGATTGCTTTCTATGTGAATTAAAAAAATTCCGAGAAAGTTATCAAAATTCAACTTTTTTCCAAGTATGAAAAATTTTTTTACTTTTTTGAAGAAAAAATATTATTTTAAGTAGCTAAAATAATAGTTTAAACAATAATTTCTCCGAACTTTGTAAGTTTATATAGAAGCTAATTTTATGTGGAATATAAAATACTTCGATTTATTTCGATTGGACGTATAGTTTTTCATTAATCACTGGCGCAGCTCTGTAAAAGTCGAAAAAATGAAAACTCAAGAAAATGCGCTTTAAAATTTTCGGTCAGAAAAAATATAAGTTTTCGAATATTAATAGTAATGATATGCTAATCTGCAATTTCTTCGTCTGTAGCCCTTCTGTTGTGGACATGTATATGTCAATGTATATATATAAATATTATTATGCTGCGGATATGAGCGGAGTTGGAGGGAGAAGGGACGAAAGAGTCGCGTCACCGAATTCGCGGAAAAATGCGCGCCAAAAGCGGCGCTTTAAAAACGCGCGGGGAGCTGGGCCGAGGGGTCTGCCCGCTTGCCACGTTAGGTGGCTGCCGACGGACAAAAGGCCCAACAGCTGCTCTCGCGGGGGGGAAAAGGCTCGCGAGCGTAGTCAAGCCGCTATGGGTCTGTCCGCGCGCCGTTTCACGGCCGCCGACAGAAAAGCGAGGTGCTACTCGCGGGCTTTAGGACCAATCGGGGAAAAGCGGCGAAAAGCGACCCTGGAGTGGGGATAAGAAAGCGCGGCAGGTGCAGAGCGCGGCTCGGTCACTCTTTTTCCGACTACTCTCAGAGTTAGACCTCAAATTACAAGCGACTATTGTGATATATATATATATATCTCTGAAAATTGTTGAATAAACCGAAAGGACAAATACTCTAAATACGTCGCCTACAATTACTACGACTCAAAGCTTAATTTCCTCCTCCTATCAACGTCGTCCCCAACACCTTCCTCAACCTCAGAAAACTCGTTATGACCCAGAGCTTGACTAAGTCAGCAAAATTTTTGAACTGCTGTCCAATCATTAAGATCAATCCGCACATGGTGGTTAGCACAGTAGAATAACCTATGTTGAATATTCTGGCCAGAGTTGCGTTGCATCAGCATTGGAACACCGTATAACAAAGTGAAGCCGCGCTTCTTCCATGAGCCATCTCGCGAAACTTTCAACTGGTTTTTTGGTCGTCCATATTCCATATTTTCTATTCTTCGTTTACGTTTTTTTTATTATACATTATAATACATCGATGGGCGGATCATGTGAGCTCGAGTCTAGTCGAGCGGTTGCACCTGCTCGACACGCGTCACTAAATCTATTTTAGATTCGGAAATACGTAATATTCTTCACACGCTTCCGGGAATTCGCTTAAAAGTGAACTCTTTGCGGATCTGCAGCATGGGAGGATGGTGGGCGGATGATATGGTCCTTGACTGGACCCCACGAATAGAGTCACCTTTACGGAAAGTCAGTAGAAACGGACTGGAATGGTGATGATGTTGAATGACTCTAGGGAGCTTCTCGGTCGGTGTCTGACCCTCGCCGTTTCCTGGATTGAACTCCTCCGGATTGTCAAGAACAACGGGAAATTAGAGTTAGAATATTAGTAGGTTTCCCCTCCCTCACCGTTCTGTATCAAATGTCTTTCCACTATCCTCTTTGATTCGGTCATGGCCCCATGACATCCATTGCTCTGGAGGGACTGTATCGCTTTAGGTACTGGGCGTGCACCTTCGTTATTTACCTTCCAGTGTCCTCTAGAAGCACTACGTTATTCTCCAAGAGTTTTTTGATTTCAAATGCCTTAACATAATTAGCGGTTAATTTGTCGGAAACTACTTTCAGGGCGTCGGATAAGACGAGCTCTCATCTAAGAATCGAGTTTCTTTCTTAAACCGTAGCGTATCTTTAGTTTCGATTATATGCTTTTCCTTGTTATTCGCGAGCCTAGTTGTTATTCCATTACAGAGCTCCGAGTTAATCAAGACAATCAGGTTTTTCGGCTCTACTTCTCTGCATTACTTGGCTGAAACTTTTGCTACGTCTTATGGTTCTTCCAGAATTTAGGATCGTTGGAGAGAATTTGATGATGGAATGTACTTCTGTCATAAGGCAGCTTCGGCAGGTGCTCATCCCTAATGCGATGAGCATTTTTAGCATTTGTTTAACACTTTCCACGTATTGGGGGCTATACGAGGGATCATCGCTACCTTAATCCCATGTGGCTCTAACCCGGCTTTAAAGATGTGGATTTACAAAATGCGTAGCATTATTTTTATCAGGGAGGTGGAAATTCCCCACTGAAATAGTATTAGATCTTCTAGAACATTTACAACAGCTATTTCGGTGACAGCCCGCAACGATTTGAGTTCCACCCAGCGAGTGACTCATCAAGCTTACTCAGCGGGTACGCCGAGTCTGCACCCCTCCTTTTTAATCGATAACAAGTCTAATATCTCGTCGACGAATAGTGATACAGCATTTTATTTTCAATTTCAAGAATTCATTTGATCGAGGTACCAAGGATCCGATATAGAATCAAAGGAGGCAATCTTTGGCTGCTCGACCTTTATTCCCCACGATAAAGCGCCCGGGACTTTATTTAATGAGCCTTTACTGTACATAATCTCGAAATCCTATTGTTGCATTTCTTAAATCTATTGAGCCAATCACCTAATAAGATCTTTCAAATTCTTAAGCTATTTTAAGGCGAATTTTATCGAATTAAAAATTTTAATTTGTATAATTATTTAAGATTCTCAACATGTATTTGTACATGTTTGTATATTTTGGTCTGCATCCATATATATAAATTATGGGTACATACGTGTGCAAATATATTATTTCTACATAGTTGTAGACATCATCATATGTTTGGGCATATGCGAGTTACAGGTGAACTATATATATATATATTGTAACGGGCGCCAAGCTATGGGTCTTTCAAGGCCAACGTGCCGCGAAGGTAAGGGGAAAACGCGGGAAATGGGAAAAGTGGTAGTTGGGAAAATTCGGCGGGAATGGCAGTATGCTCTCGACGCCCGAGTACGCGAGACGACGGAAGAAGGAAACTGCGCCGATCTGAGAATAGACACCAGGAGTCGATGCCAACCCGGACAAGGTTCAGGTCCTCCCGCTTCACTGCACGGCGCTCGTCCTTGGGAGCGCGATCAGTAGAGGTACCCCCGAGGTCCTGTTGTACATCCCAATGCCCACACCAGAGCCCTGGTAGAGCAATTTACTATTATAATTTGGTGAATATTAAAAGTGCAACCGAGCTGGTGAAGCGCAGGGGAGTGAGAAAGAGAGAGAAATAACCTCTCTCTCACTATACTATGTACCGACGGCAACACGCATGCGAGTGAGAGAGAGAGAGAGAGAGAGAAAATACCTCTCTTTCACTATTGACAGCTTAGGGTGGGGTCGTGCCGATCGATCACTAAGTGATACGGTCGACACGAGAGAGCGCGCCAGACGCTCGAAAATCAAATTGGCGCAAAATTCGAAAAGAATCTTTTGTACTAACGTTCGAAGTGAATTTAGCGAACCAGCACGCAACGCACAATCACGAGAATACAAATTTCGCGCATGAGTGCATTCACAGAACGTTCAGCGAAATAATGTTATATATATACTGTTAATAAAGCAAGTTTTGGGAATTTGATTTTTACTCTAAATAAATTTTTACTTATTTGCCGCCTCAGCGTCCTGAGCGAACACGTCACTCAAATAACCGTTACAAGGTAATTAGCTTTCATTCTCATAGGGATGTGGTCCTTTGTGTTCTTTTGAGCAATAAAAACTTTTTTTATGTATTTTAAAGCATTTTTTGATAAATTACACTTCAAATCAGGGATTCAAGTCTCTTTCATCCTATATTTTTGTGGAGAATTGTTTAAAAAAATACAAAACACTTATTTTTAACAGAAAATAAAATTTCTTTTTCAGTTTTAAATAAAATTTTTTATCTACATATGTATTATATAGAATATTCTATATAACGATGCTTTTATAATTCAACTGCATATTTGATATTTTTGATGAATAAATTCGGAGAGAGGGGAACGTGGTATTGTTCTTCCCGTTGGCACTAATCGCTGCGTCTACGAGACAGCAAGCAGGTGCGTACCTTTGGACGCGGAAGCTTGACACAGATCAACATCTGGATCCTAGATCCACTGTTGCTGGAGACCTGACGGGAGTTGGAGTCGCAGCAATGACCGGGACCTAGCGAGGATTCGGGTCGATCTGTGGAAGCTCGAGTCTGCTGTCGCCCTCCTAGATAGATATTGGAGAGGCAGTGGCATGAGGTCGTCGTATCACGTCGCGAATCGCCGGTAGGGAGTCACCAGGAAGTTTTTTCGTGCCGTGTTCCAAGCAACAACCGAAACTCAAGTGTCTATCCACCGGCTCCCTATTCTATTCTTTCCCTATGTCATCTGCCTGGCTCGTTCTACTAACCACAAGGCTCATTCCACAGACGACGCAACGGCGAGGTGTTTTTGCATCGATCCAGATAAACAACAACATCCTCAAACTTAGTGTTATGTAACTTTGTCTTCTTCCAAGCATCAACAAGTATTAAGACCACTGAAGAAGTACGCTCATTTAGTGCAGTTTCAGTGGGACTCAATGGGTTCTGCGTATTATGTCTTTCTTGCTTGCTCTCTTTTCGAGTGAGAAGTAATTACAGTCATGCGTGTATGTAGATTGGCTGTAGGTAGCGCATATGAAGACGCACCTTATTCATCGACTGCTTCAACTTCTGCTCGTTCGCAGATAAATATCCCAAATGCTTGTGAGTGCGTTATTAAAACTGAGTTTTAATTGCCTGTACCAACATAACATTCGAAAGGTTCGGTTGTAGTTCTCGCCATAAGAAACTAGCGTATCCAGCGACGGACTGCCAAAGCTTCTTCGTATATAATCTCGCAGATATTTCCACCATGTTTGTGCTACTTCGTCGCGGAACAACTGATGCACGGTTACGTACTCGTATTGCAGATATCGCCACTGGGAAATACACATGAGTGTCTTGCGAAGAGATAATCTATAGCGCTTTATAGCGCCTCATTTTCTTATTTATTAAATTTCTTCAAGGAAAGTGTTTTTCAGCCATATATTTATGGATGTTTTTTATTTCACTTTTTTCCTTCTATTCCTGTGATTCTCGAATTCGGGCGTTTAGCCAGAAGTCAAACAGGATGCCATATAAATTAAAACAACATCTTATCTACAAAATAAACAGACTTATTTTAATTTATATTATTATTATTATATTTTATTAATACATATTATGTTAGGTTATACATTAATATTTATATTTATTAATAACACAATATTGTATAATTTGTTTTCAGATATTTCACAGATATCGTGTAGAGTATAATTATAAAAAATTAGATTATTTTATTGATCCAATGTATACTCCCAAAGGACCACTAAAATTTAAATTTATTCAAAGATGCAATTAATCTATAAATTAACTATATTTTGTTGTCAATCAATAATTTATTAATAGTTAGTTGATGGTTACATATACTTTCTCTATATTTCGATCACGGCCATGGGTGTATGTCTTGTCAAATATTTATTTAAAATAATATCCTGATAATAAAAATACATTCCTTTGCATTATATTTAATTCCACTCTTTAATTATTAGCATTCCTCTTGTACATTTTAAACTTTAGATCTCCATCTGGAGCATACATAAACGTCACTTTATACTTGAGAGCTTTATATTTATATTCAATTTTATACTCCCTTATTAACTGAAATAGAAGTTCAAATTAATTAATTTTATGTATTTAACAGAAAAAACATTTTTGAAATTAGAATATAAAACTAACGGCTTTAGTGTAACGTGAATTAAAGAAATGTAATAAACAATTTAAAAATAGTTTGTATTTCTATGCAATCGCAGTATCTATGCTCGCTTATCAATGAAAACGGTGCGATTTATAGCTTAGATTCACCTTTAAATGGTCGTGTCTGCACTATGACAACGACTTACCGGGTGAAATGTAGGATTTATGAATCTGCGTATCATGGGCGGCAGTTGCTAATGGAACGCTACAAAAATTGCGTTACTTGCCCCGAATATAACGAATACGGGTTATCGGGTCATTCTGGTTTTGCCATTCATATTTTGTTATGGAAGGTTCAACATATAATATATTTTTTATTTGAGCTTAAAATTCTTATAAAAATTTATTTACTAAAGTTTACTACAATTAAATTATGGTATTGAGGATTTAATAAGATGTCAAGTTAAGAACAGCAAAAATAAATATATAAAAGTTTTATACATAAATTATGAAGGTTTTGTTATTTTAAGTCTTGTTCTGTAAATAGTCCTAACTGCCAGTTGAAAATGACTAGTTAAATAGTGTATAATTATGAGTAATTAATTATGTATAATTATAGATTCAAATGACAAGAAAGTAATGATATTCCGATATAGATAGTTAAGTATTGACATTTGCTTATGCATGTATACCAGGTATACCGATATGTAGTGAACATCAAGATACAAATGTTTTCATAGGAACCATTTAGTGTTAACGAGCCTTAATTTTTTATTTAGTTGCTATGACAACTGTCAAGCATATTTAGTATACATAAAACATTGATCAAGTGATAATTTGCGGAAAACTTTAATGTTTTATTTTCATTTAAAGAGAAATGCTACAATCGCACCAAATGATTGTCGAGGAATATAGTGATCATACTCTATCAGAAACAACAGGCAAAAGTTAGTTTCCACGATTTAGAAATAATAATTTTGATATGAGGAATGAAGAAGACCACCGCTAAAATTTGAAGACACCGAATTGCAAAACGATATGGGATGAATATGAAATATTGCAATTATGAATGTATTCAGTCCTTGCGTGATCTATATTTTCCTGAACGTATTTGCGGAGATCAAGGAAGTTCTCAAGGAATTGTTTTCGTCCTGTTCGTCTGTACCATCTATAGAATGCCTCACTCTTACGTTGCAGGTCACGAAGCTCAACCTCAATTCAAGGAAGGCGATTTTTATTCAATTTCCTAATTTTCTCTGGGGCTAGTTTATCTATCGACATCATTAAATTGTACTTGAGCCTCGCGACTGCTGACTCAACATCAAAATCCTCCACCAATAACGGCCCCCAATATAGCCCGCCATCAACTGCACAAGCCCCTCACCATTGATGCTCTAATAATTTCTATATCTGAAAGAGTAACAAATAGATTTGGGAACAGGTACCTTTATTGTAACATTGATTATGTTATGCTTACTATAAAAAGGAGCAGGTATATTGGCAGCGGAGATTACCGTATCATTGTCCTCCACAAGAAGGATGTCAATCCAGGTGCGGAATGTTGTTGCGATATGTGTAGGACTGTGTTAGATAATCTGCAAGGACAGCTCAGCCGTGAGTCTGTAAAGAAACGCAGCATCATCACTGGCAGTGCAGAGATCAGTATTTATATCACTGAGAATGATTTTGTGACTGTAATTCGGCGATTCATCCAAAAATTTAGAGTTCCTCGAAAATAAGACGTGAGGGGGCCTATACACAACACAAATTAATGTAGGCTCAGAGACACGATACAGCGCACCACTCTTATGTTGTAGGTCACGGGAGAGAGAGAAAGAGATAGTGTTACAGAAGAAGCATTAGCGTCAGTTACAAAAGGATATGTTATCTTTGACGCCCGAGGATGAGCTTCTGGACGTCCTGATACCAATACTTTTACATCTTTCCGTATATTCAACGAAAAGCTCGCACGGGAGGCGAAAAAGCGAAGGAAGAAGTATTAGGAGGGCAGTATAAACAAATGAATGTCCTTGACTTTCTGGTGCGCCGGAGGTCTACAGCGAGCGGCGTTTTGTGAACGCAAGTGAGATAAAGCCGGATGACGTGGTAGCAGATAAAACAGAGGGTAGGCGTGATCGTGCTGGGTACACTGTCCAGAGTTGGCTAGAGGTTGTTAGGAGGAATAAGCGCAAATAACGCCACTGCAACTTTGAGTGCGCAAGACCCGGTGGCAAACGAGATTTCGCGCAAGATAATGCGAGTTTCGCCGATTCAAGATAGATTAGGGAACAGGCGTGTTACAGTTGAGGCTATTCCCGAAATCGGACAGGGGAAGAAAATCTGCGGTTCTAGAAATTCCCGGTCCCCATCGTGGTAACTGATCGTGTAACCGATTGTGTGCAGCCATTGAATTCGAGCAAAGCGTGGACGATTTCGAACCAAAGAGCAATATTAAAGCGAATGGCGGCGACATGTGTCGCGAAGGAGGTGAAGCCCTTCGTAAATCGAAGTAGCGAAGAAGATGCTTACATAAGGATAGACAATGCCCGAATTACCTGCTGAATTCCGTGACGTATTGAAGAGACCAGAAAGCCCGTAAATCGGACAGTAAGTACTTGATACGAGCAGGTATATACGGTCATTCGAAGCTACATAAATGAATTATATGACAGGCATATGACGGCCTATGCGGTCATCGGTCAGCGGCCATCGTATGTCAGCGGCCTCGATGGTACCGGCCACGTCATCGAAGCCTTTCAATGTGAAGAACGTAGCTGTGGGTGTCGTTGAAGCGCCCAGAATATTTTCGGAAGCCATAGAAGACTTTAATAGCGAGTCCAGCCAGATCGATGATTCCCGGCTCCAAAACATTTTTCTGGGGAAGATCCCATCGCAGCTCCTACTAGAGGAGCTAAATTCAAAAATAAAAGGTGAAAATATAAATGTGTTTAAAGTGAAGAAGAAAAAGAAAGGATCGTTTTTTAAATGCAGAAAATCCGGTTATTACCAGTATGAGTCCACGAGCTAAGGAGGTAACGAGGAGGCACACACTATCTGCAGTAACAGCAATGAGACAGCAGCAGTTATGACACAGGAAATGGCGGTTACCGAAGTTGAGGCGCAGGTCAATGATGTCGAATTAGTCAGCAGCAACAGAACCGTCGGAGCTCAGGCCAAGGTGCTACGAAATTCGTAACTGAGTTAGAGATTAGCACGGATTACAGTGTTGAGGTGAATAGTTGCAAGAACTATGTAGAATGAATCTTAGACAGAGGATGTTCTAACCATATTATTAATGACGTTAAATATTTTGTTAAAGTTAGAAAATTGGATAAACTGGTAAACGTAAAAGTATAAGACGGTCGAGTATTAAAGGCAACAAGTATAGGTGAGATTAAAACAAAGTTTGTAACAAATTATAATGAAACTGAAATTACTTAAAAATTAATTACTTAAACTTAAAATTATATCAATGGGAAATACTTCAAACATTTATACAAAGGACAAGTTAATAGGAATTGCGACGAAAGAATATAATTTATACAAGATAAGTACTTTGTTCGAAAATAAACAGAACTATGTAACCGGAAACGTAAATAATGACACGACTATGAAAGAAAAATTTCATAAGATGCTAGGACATGTAAACTTTAATTATTTGGGTATTTTGAGTCGAAATAATTTAGCCGAGGGATCACGAAATAACTTAGAGAGCGAATATTTGAACTATAGCTCTTGTGTTCAAAATAAAATGACGAATACGACTTTTGAAAAGAAAAGATGTAGAAACATTACACATGAAACATTACGTTTTATGGGAAAAATACTTTTTAGTTTTGATCGATAATTTTAGTAAGGCCGGAAAAATCTATGCAATGAAAAATAAAAATTAAGTGTATCATTGGTTAATAACGTATGTAAATTTAGTAGAGCATCTATCGGGAAACAAAGTAAAACATTTAGGATGCGACAATGGAAAGAAATTTCTTAAAAAAGATATTTTTATTTTTGTAAAAGAAAAAGGAATTTATATAGAACCATACCCTTTATTTATTCACGAACTAAATGCATTTGCCGAGCGGTACAATAGGTCGGTAATGGATAGAACGAGATGCTTATTAGCATATGTGAAAATTCATAATAGATTTTGACCAGAAGTAGTCAAGTCGGCTGTCTATTTAAAGAATAGAACTTTAGCAAATAAGTTTGAAAAAAAAACTTCGTATGAAATTGTGATGGGAAGAAAGCCAGATATTAGTAAATTAAAATTATATGGGAGTAGAGTTTTTGTTAGAGTCTTGGAAATTAAAAGAAATAGCAACTAGGATAGAAAGGTGAATTTAGGAGTTTTAGTCAGTTATGAAGATGTAGGCTATAGGATTCTTGTAAATAATAAAGTTATCGTGGCAAAACATGTAGATATCATTCAAGAAAATATTAATTTAGTAGGATTTAATGAAAACAATGTAAGCGAAAATGAAATTGATCAGAAATACTTCAGAAAATGAAATTTTAATTTTTGAAAGTAATGAGCATGAACGAACAAAAGCCCTATAACAGATATGAAATCTAATAACGAACTGCAAATTACATTACTGTAAATTACGTATATTATATGGAGATATCCCGGAAAATCACTATGAAACGTTAAGTAGTATGTGACGGGGCGCCTCCTCCTCGATAGCCGGATTACTCCCGAGGGGACCCGGGGCGCCGCGCCATCCCGAGTGCGCCTCCTGCTCCTCGCGGGTTCATGGTCGCCTCGGAGGGACCCGGCCGGACCGACCCGGGCGGTCGACCCACGACGGTTGCGACGGTTATGTAAGTGGGGAAGAGGGACGACCGGGCTCAATAACAACTCGCACACTCCAACTCTGTCTAGATATATTTATTCGAGGGCGGCGGGATAGGCCCCGCCGTCGCACAGCTCCTTCGCCTCCTGGCGCACAGCGCCCGGTGTCCGCTCCCCGGTCCCGGTGTCCGGGGGCCCCTGCGGCTTCGGCCCCGACCCCCAGTGCGTCGCTCGCCGGCCTCGGTAACACTCGCAGGCCACCTAGGTGGCCTCTGCAGGGTACCGAGGGAGTTGCCCCGCACCACTCGCACCTAACCGGGGAAAATGCTCGCGCCGCGCTCTCTCTCCGCGCGCATTAAGGCTGGAAGGCCTACCTTGGCCGTTGGCGGAGTCCTCGCGGGCTGTTTCTCTCCCGTCCCATCTCGGCTCGTGGTACCGACGGGGCTCGGCGGTGCGACGCGAACTCGTCCTGGGCACGGCTCGGGTCGGGGCGGCTAGCGAAACTCTCTCGCGAGATCGCGGGCGCAGGAGTCGGCCTCGGGACGTGCTCGAGGCCAAAGCCAAAACTGAAGCTTTTTCTCACCAAAACATACTCGAGCACGCCCGATTGGCGCGGCCCCTGCGCCTCCGCCCCTCGCGTGCGTGCCTCACCGCACCCGCCGATGTAAACATCGGCTCGTGTCTGCTCGCACGGCCGATCCCCGCGCCCATCGCCCGCGGCCCGACGACATCACGTCACAGCCCCCCCCTAAACTCGGCATCCCCCGTGGATGCCCAGTTTACCAGAGGCCATCCCCCTCGCCGGTTCACCCACCTACTGGTCCCTGGGCCGGTGCGTGCGCAAGAACGCCGCCACTGCCCCTTGCAGCTCCCGCTGCTTATTGGAGCAGGTAATGGTAGCGGAGATCTCCGCTGCGGCGCTCAGCTCGGCTGTACCGCCCTCGATTCGGCTCCACCATGTCATCCGCCTCCGGCTGGATGAAAGTGATCTTCGGCGTCGGCGCGGGGGTCAGCCCGGGGATGTGGAGGACGCCTAGCCCCCCATTGCCGCTCGCGGTCCCTGATGGGCCGAGTCCACTTACGCGTCTGGGAGCACTCTTAGCGCCGGGCCTTGTCACCGGAACCCGGCACCTGGCCGCCGCCTCTGCCTACAAACGAGCGTGCCGGGCTTGGCTCTCCGCCATGGCCTCGGCGGTCAGCTCCGCGTTCACGCGGTTAACCTCGGCCATGGGGGCTCCGGGCTTCACCCCGTGCGCTTCAGCCCTCCTGCGGGCCTCGCGCTCCACGGCCGCTCGCATGTGCTCCGCTATCGGCGGATGCAGCGCCAGAGGTCGTCTCGGAGGCCGTCGGCCATCCCTTCCCGCAGGCCCACTCGGTTTGGCCGCCGGGGCCGGGGTTGTGGATTTTCTTAGTTTCAAAGGGGCCGGTATACTTGGCTGCTAGCTTGCCAGATACCCCTTTGACGGCGTCAGACAGAGTATGCTCGCGGCTAAGGACCAGATCGCCTTCCTGGAACGTGGCATACCTCCGGTGTTGGTTGTACTCCTTACTGTGCTTCACCTGGGCCTCGTCGTTATGTTTTCTGACCAGGTCCCGGATCAGCGCCAGTCGTCCCATGCGATCGGCCCAGCGTTCCGGGTGTATGGGGATGACCGGGCCTTTTCTTTCAACCTCCCGTCTCAGGCTCTTGCTGGGTCTGGGATTTCTTCCAAAGTTTAAGACCGCGGAAGAGTACTTTGTGGTTGAGTGTACGGTGGTATTTAGCGCATATCTCAGCTCGGGCAAGTGCTCATCCCAGTTCCGATGATCCAAGCCCGCGTATTGGGCTATCATCGTTTTCAAGGTCCTATTAACCCTTTCCACCGGGTTGCATTGCGGGCTGTGTGGGGGCGTGGTGATATGTTCAATCCCGTATTCCTTCAGCACCCCATCCAGGTGCTGGTTGATAAAATGCTTGGCATTATCCGTTAGCAAGAAATTCGGGGTCTCCCAACGGAGCAGGACTAAGTCCTCCAGAGCCATCGCCACCGCCCTTCCGATAGCCGCTCGCATTGGTTTGAGCTCTACCCACCGTGTAAACAGGTTTACAAATACTATCACATACTTGATTAAAGGTTTACTGCGGGGTAGCTCTATAATGTCCGCAGCCACCACTAGCCATGGTCGTTCGACCACCCGATGACCCATCAAGCCTACAGGGCCTTGTTGAGATACCTTATACCTTTGGTACTCTGGACAGGCTCGCACAAAGTCCCTCACCTCTTGATAGTAACCGGGCCAATAGTATTCCTGCGCAATCCGATCGTATGTCTTCTCGATGCCGAGATGACCGAACGATGGATGTCGATGCGCATCCACCATGACCCTTTCGCGCTGCTCGGCGGGCACGACGAGCCTCCACCCCTCCTCTCGAAACGAGATCGGATCCATAAGTTCTGGGCACGAGTATCTGTACAGCATACTGTCTTCTTTTTTCCACTCCGGAAATCTTTGCGGTTTTTGCTGCACTGCTTGTAACCGTGCCAGATACCAAGTATCCGATATCGACCCGAAGGCAGTGACCTCTGGCTCCGTCGCGATGCCCCTCGACAGCGCGTCCGGGACTTTGTTCAGCGAGCCTTTCGTGTGCAGTATTTCGTCCCACTTACATGTCAGGGTCCTGTCAGTATTAAGTCCCACTGCTGCATTTCCGGAGCCCATCGAGCCAGGTGGCCTGTGGGGTCTTTCAGATTCTTCAGCCACTTCAGAGCACTATGATCCGTTCGTGCGACAAACTCATAGGCTTCTAGATACGGCCGTAGTTTCCTAATCGCCACACGGCGCCAATAGCGTAATTACTGGCGTCACTCTGAACCGTAAAGGGTTTGGAGAAATCGGGCCGTGCCAGCACCGGAGCCTTGACCAGCGCCGCCTTCAGGGTTCTAATTGCAGAGTCCTGGGCCTCCTCCCAACACCACTCTTGGTCTTTCCTTAGGAGCTTAACCAGTGGCACTTGACCTTCGACTCCATGAGGATGAACCGCGAGTACCATCCTACCATACCCAGGAACGTCCTAAGTTCCTTTACGTTTCTTGGAGCGGGGTAGTCCAGAACCGGGGCTACCCTTTCCGGCTCTGCCCGTAGTCCTTCCGTATCCAAACGATATCCCAAAAAGACAACGCTAGAGCAGCAGAACTCACATTATCCGAACTGCCATTATCCGGAACCCTGAACCGCGAAAGCCGTGTACTACTTACTACATTCGGTCAAGAACACCTGGAAATATGCCTTTTTTAAGTCGAACTTCGAGATGAATTTCGTACTACGCAACTTGTCTAGGATAGAATCCATGTTAGGCAGCGGGTAATTATCTCTTCGGGTCAACTTATTGATATCCCGGAAATCAATGCAAAACCTGTAGCTGCCTTCTTCCTTTCAGATGATCACGGGCGCGCTACACCATTCACTGGCGCTGGGTTCAATGATTCACTTTTCAAGCATTTTCTTGACCTCCATCTGGGCGAATTCCAAAATCTTCAGGGCCATACGCCGGGGCGCGTGTATACCCGTGTATTTTGCTAGGCTCCGGAATAATGCTATTCACTAGTGCCTTAACACGCTCCCGCTGCTCATCGAGAACTTCGACTATACCGGCGCATTCCCCGAAGACCCCCGGATCCTGCCCAGGCAAGTCACTCTCTCTGAAACTCCTCCAATCCATCGCGTGGTCCATTACGTCGACGATTTTCAACTCGATCTCCTCCTCTCTCTGCTCAATCGCAAAGATTACCCGGAGGACTCCCAAAGTTCGCTGAGTTGCCCCAGAGAAGCTCCTCAGCATCACCTTGGGGACCCTCACCGGTGCTGATACCCTTGGGCCTCACGCTCGTGGATTACCGACACCTGGGAACCCGGGTCAAAAAGGGCTGTAACGTCCCTCCCGCCTAGCCTCACGACCAAATACCATCTATTATCCGATCCCATTTCGGATATCTCCCAACTTTCGGGGAGGCAAGTAGTAATTTGCGTCGGATCCAGGCTAGCTCCCGGCTGGGACCATGACCCTTCGGTTTTATCTTAGCTGGTTACCTCGCTGCCCGACCGGGTGGGTGGTTCTCACGTTATCCGATCTTCCGTTGGGTGCGGTCGAACCGGGGCAGGTTCGTTCAGCTTGCATAGAGTTGGGGCCACGAGCGCACCCTTGGCCGAATCTGGCCGCGAGTTGGGGTCTTTGTCGCCCGTTGCAGGCCATTGAGCCCCTGATCGACCATTTTCCTCCAACTCTCCTCGGCTCTTGCCCTCGCTCGCTTTCTCTTGCTTGTGTGCTAGACCGCAGGGAGTAAGGAGCGTTTCTACTTCCTTGCATTCTCGTTTTTTAAACTCTCCCGAAGCTGAGCGCAGTTCGGGCGTGAGCTAAACGTGTGGCCTGTCGTATTACAAACCTGGCATTGTTCCAGCAGCCCAGCTACGCACTCGGCCGCCCAATGTCCAGGTTCCCAACAGTAGAGGCAGATTCGCTTCGGGCATTGAGCCGATCTATGCCCAGCTTCGCTACATGTGTAGCAGGTGTTGCTGTAGCCCCCCATACGCAGCCCAGGGTTCGGAGCAGGACCGGGAAAGAATGCAGGCCCCTTTGAACGGGGCCCGTAGCTGGAGGTGTTGCCTGAAGGACTTGCTCCTGATCCGGGCCATTGAGGCCCCGGAGCTTTCCCCCACCCCGGCCTATGTATGGGCCTCGGCCTCGTCGGATTCAGTGGTGGTGTGGCGGGCGGGACGAAACGGTTCCGGCCTAGATCTTCGGCCCTTCGCTACCACTAGCTGTGCCAAAACTCACCGTCTTGGACTTCTTTGTCCTTTTATTACCAGACGGTTTGTTGGGCTCCCCGACTTCGGTTTCCTACCCCGTTCCTCTATCGCGCTAACCTCTTTAAGGCCTCCCTTATTGGCTGCAATCGGCCCTCGGGCGGCGTAATACCGCTCATTGAGGAGGTTCATCCTCTCTCGCCGTTCCCCAAGGTAGACAATGTCATCCAATGACCGGACGTCTTTGTCCATTAGGTACTCGCGGTATTCGGGTTTCACCCTTTCTAGGACCATTGTCAACAATTTACCCTCTCGCATTGCGCGTTTGAAACGCCCTGCCTTCGCCTGGAATTTGCTGACGAATTGGCCGATCATTTCCGTCGCACCCTGCTGCATTTGCTCCAGCTCTCGGCGTCTGTCGGAGTCTTGCACGCGTCTGCAAAATCTGGTTTGAAAGGCCCTTTCGAAGGCCGTCCAGTCTACAAACGTCGGTTCCAGACTCTCGTACCAGTCGCGGGCCTCATTCCGCAGTACAGAATGAACGGCCCCGATCAGACCACTGTCAGAAAACCAGCAACGTTTCTGGAAGACTTCCAGCCCTCTTAAAAAGTGGGCCGCATCCTCCTGTTCACTATTTGAGAAAGTGAGAGCCGCAGCGACTGGGCACAGTGAATATCATCTTTAGCCCCGCTGTTTGGAACTGTTCAGGGCGTTATACCGGCCTGCGGGTATGTCCACGGCGCTGGCCAGATCGTCGGCCCATATGCCCCCGGGACTACTCCGCTAGCCTAGCCTCTCTCTCCCTCTGCTGGGTAATTCTCCTGCCCTTCATATTCCGGTGTCCTCCCAGCCGGCCCTTGGCTACGTGCTGGGGCCGGAAGGACTCCCTTCTCCTCGTCGCCTTCCTTTGGGGTTTGGGTAACCGGACCGGCCGGAACACACTATCTTTCGACAGCGCTGAGCTCGCGGATCCGTCGGAGTCACCCGAACTTCCCCTTTCTCCCCCTATACCGGCCAATTGTCTCGGTGTTGAAACAGCCACCGGGAGAGGGATCCCCGGGACGTGCGGCACTGGCCCCTGCGGGGATTTGTACCCTGACGTCCCTTCGACCGGGCCCTTCACCGGCCCAGTGAGGGTCTGTTGAAACCGAGCCGCTAACTGGATTCCGTTAACGGCTTCGCTCAAGGCCGAGATAACCGGAGCCAAATCCGCAAGCACTTTTCGGTGCTCGTCCAGGATGGTCTTCGATTGCAAGGCCTCCACCCCTGATAGTTGAAAGACCGGGGCCCTTCGTTTGGTTGCCGGGAGGCCTCCTACAGGAGGCACTCCCCCGACGGCCTGGGTCCTTTCCGGTCCCTCTAGCCCCTTAACGGGCTCCCCCACCGGAGGTACAGGTCTCTCTGTCGAGCCCCGCACTTCCTTCATCTCGCCTTCGCTGCTGCCGTATCCCGGCGATGACTCGGCGTTACCCCTCTCTGTTTGGTGAGCCGGAGCTTTACCTGACCGACCTGCCCTTTGGCGGACGGTCCACAGCTCCTCGCAACAGGGAGGCTCCGACCAGGAATTCGCACGCGGATCATCATCGTACCCTGAGAGCCAGGGAACAGTCCAATGTGGCTTCGCCGCCTGGACCGCGCAGCGCCATTGTCGCTCCCTTAATTCAGCCTCCCCCCCCCCCCCCCCAACAATTGAGGTGGTTGGCCACTAGGGCGGAGGCCAACTCGACGTAGGGCAGTGCTAACACTTCCCTACGGAGTCTCCTGACCGTCCTACTCCCGAGCATCGCCCTGATTCGGGTCCGGTAGTCTTCTACTGAAAGACCACCTGGTTCACCGGGTTCGGTAGACCTCGGGTTGGGGTTCGCGACCGTTCCGGTCGGCCCCTCCTCCTCACGATCCCCGATCCTAACCCCCTCCTCATTTCGCTGAATCTCGGACTGTTGGTCCATTTGCCGAGCCGGTTTCATGAACAGGAGTTTTCTACGGGCCCCTTTTTTCAGGGAATAGCCCCCCCGTACAAGAAAAACATACATAATAATCATAATATATAATATTAGTCGTCATATTAATTAAATTAGTCGGAGAGAGAGAAAATCGTTAACGCGTCGGCTCGGCAACGTCGCCGGTCGCGGTGACTCCATAAGGGTCCGTACTAGGCCAGCACTGGACAGTCGTGGTGGCGTGGGCAAAAGGACGGGAAGAGATCGCTTTGTCCCCTCCCTTTTTGGCTTCCCTTTCTTCCCTTTCCCACCCCTAGAGTCCTAAGGCCTTTAGCGACCCCCTCGCGGTTAGGGATAAAGTGAGCCTTGATCCAACTCGGCTACCACTGTCGCCCCTCACCTGTGTCCTCGCTTCTCGAACCGGCGTTGGGCTCATAGCCCCAACCCCCGAGGAGGGCCGAAAACCACAGGTGACACACGCCTTTCGACAGACACAGTCTGCCCTGGGTGCGGGAAGCGCGACTCCGGAATTACATCCCCCTACCTCCAAGACAGCCCGACAGAGGGAGGAGGGAGTCGCCCGCCCGTAGATCCCCATAAAGAAAAAAGAAAATCCCCCCCCTAAATATTTATTAATAACAAACAAAAAGAAAACATTACATTGAATACATTACGTCCCCCCTTGCCGGTAAACAATTAAACGATACAAAACCGCCTTTTCATCCCCAACGACAAAACACCCACCCTTATCCCCCTTTTCCTCCGCCTTCTGGATGCCAGGCCATTCGGGCAGAGATCGTTCATGTCTAAAATCTAGTCACAATGAAATTGGGAGCGCTCGCACTAAAAAGGCCCAGCACTCCCTCCCACTCCAAATTCTGCCGAATAAGACGCGTAAAACCCGGGCGCACGAACCATATAACCGGCTCTTGAGTGTGCCTTCACGGCTTCTCGACAGGTCTAAAATTCGAATTTTGCCGCAAAATTCCCTTTGTCTGCGGCAGCCGTGCGCCCCAGACTTATTATCGGCCCACCGGCGCCCTCCGGGGATTTCGGACGGGAATAATTCTGCCTAAAATTACTGAATCGCGTTTCACAGTGCGCGCGAACCTCTAACCAGGCTCGTTTGCCCCCCCCCCCCCAGCGATTCCTCCCCCCTCATCTCCTACCGACCCCCGGTTGGGCCAGCCCTTCACCGAGCTAGCGCCCTTCCCCCTCCGGGCTTGGTCGCGTTAACGGGGCGTGAGAACCGTGGACATAGTCCATGCGCGCCCTCGCAACTTTATGCCGGTTAAAATTAAAATTTTAATGTTAAAAATAAATATATTATAATATTAAAAATAAAAATTAATTTAATTAATATTATTTTAATTTGAGTCAATTTTAATTTTGATTCAAATTAAAAATAAATTAAAAAAAGAAAAAAAATTCAAAATTTAAATTTAAAAAAATTTTGTTGGCGCTGCACGAGGCGCCATCTTGGCACTTTTCCGTGCGCGGCCCCCCCCCCCTTTAAGCGAGCACGCCAGCCCTGGGCTGGGCCGGCTTGCCCCTATTCCATAGCCCGGTTGCGTTATCCGGGCGTGCGATCCAGGCCCCCTACAGGGCCCCGCACGCCTTCGCAACCAGCGGGAATTAGAATTTCCCGCCGCGCGGGCTGTAGGCGCGCGGGAGCTCTTGCCGCGGCGGTGGGGCTGCGCGCATGAGCTCTCGCCGCGGCAGCCGTCGTTGCGCGCCCCAGGTCCACGCGTCTCCACGCGTCTCCGAGCACCGGCCCGCGCCACTTGTTAGTAGCGTGCCAGGCCAGAACCCCCCCCCTTTTGCCGGTCGCAGCGGGCGTCCGCTCGGCGCCTCGCGACTGCCAGGCCGCGCCGAGGCACCGCACACCAGGTCGCCGCGTCACCCACCGACTCCTCTCACCCCCCCTTCCTCTGCCCCGCTGCGCACATCACCTGACCGTGCCCTCGCCGCATCTCGCCGCGCACCGGACTGACGCCTTAAACGGCGCCGTCGCGCGGATCGGCGAACGGAGCCACGCACTTACGCGGGGGGGGGGGGGGGGGGGGGGAGAAATCACTGTGCGCGGGCCTGTACGTCGGAAAGGCCGTGCTCCAGCTCCGCGTACGCATACTTTCCAGCTGCGCAACGGTTCTTCCCGCGCACAAGCCCTAGCGGCCACGCGGCCGCTCTGCAGACTTGCGCGCGAAAATTTTGTCCCGCCGCCACTAAGGCCGCTGGCGAGCCCGCGCACCCGATCGGGCGCGCACGAGCGGCCGCTACACCCCACGCGCGCCCACGTGCCTCTTTGGGGTAGATCCGAGCTCGCGCAATCTCCTGGCGCACGGCGCCCGCTATCCGCTCGCGGGGTCTACAAGGGCCGTCCCTGGCGGGCCCCTGCGGCTTCGGCCCCGACCCCCAGTGCGTCGGTCGCCGGCCTCGGTAACCCTCGCAGGCCACCTAGGTGGCCTCTGCAGGGTACCGAGGGAATCGCCCGCACCCCTCGCGCCTAACCAGGGAAAATGCTCGCGCTACGCTCTCTCTCCGCACGCATTAAGGCTGGGAGGCCTACCTTGGCCATCGGCGGAGTCCTCGCGGGCTGTTTCTCTCCCGTCCCCTCGCGGCTCGTGGTAACAACGGGGCTCGGCTGTGCGACGCGCCCTCGACCTGGGCACGGCTCGGGTCGGGGCGGCTAGCGAAACTCTCTCGCAACATCGCGGGCGCAGGAGTCGACCTCGGGACGTGCTCGAGGCCAAAGCCAAAACTGAAGCTTTTCCTCACCAAAACATACTCGAGCACGCCCGATTACCGCGGCCCCTTCGCCTCACCTCCTCGCGCGCGTGCCTCACCGCGCCCGCCGATGTAAACAGCGGCTCGGGTCCGCTCGCATGGCCGATCCCCGCGCCCATCGCCCGCGGCCCGACGACACCACATCACAAGTAGTAATAATGAAAAATGGCTAGATGCAATGAATAGAGAAAAATAAAACTTGGAATTTGATTGAAAAACCAAAAGATACAAAATGACTCGATTTAAAATGGGTTTTTACAAAATAATCTGATAATAAATTTAAAGCAAAACTTGTAGTAAGTGGTTTTTAACCGAGAGAAATACTTGAAGATATTATCGACACGCGAATCAGAAAAAATTCCACCAAAGTATAGCCGAAGCAATTCTAAACATTTTTTTTGTGTTCGCGAAAGTATCAGATAAAGCCCCACGAAGATACAGATGTTTAAAAAATGATAGAAATCCAACCCTCGTGACCGAAAAGCGCGACCTACTCGCTGCAGCGCAGCCAATGATAGTAGAGGAGAGGATAGTAAAGGCAATCAGCGGGCCTGATCCCGCTTTCCAGACTTAGACTTGTGTCCATTTGTCGACTGCCGAAATTGTCTACTCTCCAAGCACTCCGCATGAGAGGAGGTCAGCCTCTATCGGCCCAGTCATCGTACCATTTCGCCACAGCAGCGGTGAAGCTGTCTGTCGCTTGTAGGCTCTGAACGGAGTTGGTGGCTATTATCCGTCAGATGATGAGGGTGACGTCGGAGGCAGTCGTCCGTTGGCTATCGATGTACGTAAGCTCTATCGATGAATGCTGCCCATCTGATGACGAGTTTAGCTTGAGGAGAAGCGACATTAGGTTTGTAGCCATCCGCTCTCGCTGTCGCGTTGGCCGCGGCTACTCTGACCAGTAAAATATCACTCCGCAGTAGTCTGCGGAGACCTTCTGCATTGGCCTTCTTTTTTATAACTCTTAACTCTTCCTTCCACTTTCTTTTGCACTGCTTGAACTTCACCTCAGATAATTGAGGTGATTAAGCAGTGATAATGACTTTTGCGTACTTAGCTTGCCTTGACGAGTCCGTCGTGCCAACTTCTTTACCGCACTTCTTTAGCTCTCGCTTTTCGCATGTCTCAATAGTTAAGTTCGCCAAATTGCGCAAAGCTAAGTAGACTCTCACCTACGGGCTTTCTAAAGATAATGCGAACGATGCCCACGAGGTGCGTGCCATGCGGACATATTTCATCCCCGCATCCCGCATTATGTTAAGATCACTGCAATGCTTCTTTTTGATATTTCGTTGAGTGCCTTCTGTCTTATCATCGTCGGATGATCTACTTTGCTTTCTACTTTGACCTGGTCGCACTGCAGCAGTAGTTTGGGTGAACTCCAGTTGTCGCCTCTTGAAGGTGCCAGCAGTGGCTTCCGACTATGCACATAATCACTTAGCATAGCTTGGTCGACGGCGTCTGCCGGGAACCCCCTGCTGATTTAATGTAACCTACTTGGTCGCAGTCTGCTGAATTGATGCCATGTTGCGGAGCAAAATGGTTGTTTGACTATTAGCTGGGTCTTTGGCTTTTCGCGCTCTTGCGTATGCAGTTTCCTCTCTGCTTTCCCAAACTCCGTGATATTCCTATATTGCCCTCGCATTAGCGCATAGAGGTCGGTTTGACAAATTCGCATCACATGTCCATGGTCTCACATATAGGAATCAATACAGAGATTAGAATCGGCGAAAATATCGTTGGACTAAAGAGATCTCGCTACGGATCAGTGATTAAAGACTTTATTTTCGGAACTGAGAGGGCTGATTAAGATGAAGGAATTGGACGAGAGATTAAATATTTTACTAAAAGAAAGGCTAAAATAAAATCGGGAAGATTTTAAAATTTAGAACAAGGTTATTTTGCATAAAGTGTGACGCAAAAACAAATGGCACATCACCGTTCCATTGAAAGATTAACGATAGAATTGGTCATTGGCCGAAAGAACTATGCTTAACCTTAACTATCCATATGGTCACGCATTAGAACCCGTATCAGTTAAATTATTAAAGCTTATTATTTGACAAAATATGCGAGAGCTTTTCTCCCTGAGGATGCCGAACCATATGAGGTAAAGGTTGAACTTGCAAATTCACTTTCTAAGAGACAACATGAAAGACATAAGAATGAGCAAAGGAATTGTAGTGATTATCTGATAAAAATAAATGTCTTGGTTCTTACCCGCATTCCAAAGCAATTAATGCACTGAGAAAGGAAATAGCGAAGTTTTTTTCTACATTTACTACGGCCCTTTCCGAATAGTTTAATGTACATGCTTTTGAATTAGTACCTGTTGATGCGAGAAATAATAGATAGATAAACCTCATTGATAAACCTGATTGCGTTGTTGACTCGTGAGCTTATGGTGTCTATAATAGTATTAAATAATGATTGTTTAGTTAAAATGATTATTACAATAATAACTAATGTAATAGTCAACGTGATCTCGTGATATTAGTGAGGCGTCGAGGCGCAGCACTATTCAATAAAAACTAAATGATCAGTAAACTTGTGTCGGTGTACCTTCTGTAAGGATACTGTGAAACAGTGTTTTTCTGTAATAAAAATTTAACCAGACAAACAGGGGACGATGTAATGGTAACATTGTGCCTTTGCCCCGCAAATTCTTAGCGGTATACTCCGCATGCATTACATCAGGATCTGAAGAGGACAAGAGCAGTACACTCAGCAGCAGTAACAACAAACAACGATATTAGAATTTAAGCGTAAACGTCAAAAATCGCAACGATACTGTTTCATGGCGTACGTAGCTTATTTTTGTAACTTAGTATAAATTTTGAACAAGATGTAAATTCAAAAAAGTAAATACTTGATACGGCAAGAATATACTAATACTATGATGACAATCTTTCCTTTTTCCTTCATTAGATTTGCAGGAGTTTCTTAAAATGATATTAGTTAATTCATATTTGAAGGTGTTTCATCAATACATATATTGTATAAGGAACTTAAGATTTAATTAAATTCTTAGATAAAATATAACATTATACCTTTGCAAGAAGAACTTGTATCTCCAAGTCAGCAAACCTTCTTCCAAGGCACATTCGAGCACCATGCCCATAAGGTAGTGAAGCGAAGGGATGTAATTTATCAGTGGTTTCTTCCTTTAACCAGCGAATGGGCTTAAACATCTCTGGATTGTCAACATATTTTTTCATGCAACCTGTAACTAATGTTGGAAAGACAACTTGCACCTATAAAAGCAATATCTTTATGAAAAATGCTTACATTCTCAAAATTCTGCAATAGAAAATAGTTCTAATTCATTTAGATTCATATATAAAAATATATATTTTTTGATCTCTGCGTTATTTTGCGAAGCTGTTAGATGTACCTATGGGACGAGGTTTTATAGAAGATTACACGTACAGTAATAAATTAAAAAGATATTAAATAGACTTAAATAGAAGGCCCTGTAATTTTCTGAATTTACCACTTGAAATGAAATAATAAAATAAATAGTACGCACATGAAACTGGCGAAGAGATGAGCTTCACCCATTTTTAAGAGGCGAGCGCAATGTCTCGGATGTAGGCGTAGACGGAAACTTGTTAAGTAAAAGTAAGTGGCTACCTGCCACCCGCTGACCTCTCCGGGCTCCCTATAATATCTGTCCAGGAGATCATTTATAAACAATGCGCAAAATCCTGGAACTCGAAGTGCAGATGAAAAGGCTCATCGAGAGCATTCTTGCCTAACATTCTGCCTGTAAGCAATGCATCGAATTACCAAGCACTGCATCGTCACCGACCATTACGCCCCCCCTCCTGTCGTCCAGCTGCCGCTGTTTGACCCAGATATGCAGCTTGACGATACCACCGTATTTAAGCAAGTCTCCCACACGAGGAATATACGATTCCAGATTACAAAATCGCCGAAAAAGAGCCTTTAGCTATACCTTAATAATTAGAAAGAAAGAACTTTAGCACGCAGCACCTGAAGTCAACATTGGATTTTCCGAAGAGAATATAAACCACGAGTTAGGCCATCGATTTTCTTGATCCACCGCATGCAAAAAGGGTATAAACTAGGGATCTTGCCTTTGTTTCAGTTACACTTGACTCAGCTATCAGCTCAGCTAAGTCTATCTTCGACCTTAAATCGAAAGGAGGTCTGGCTATCTCTGTTGAGCCCAAACGGAAATCAAAAACTATTTCCCAGTGCAAGTGGTGCTAGCATTTTAACCACGCGGCTAACTACTATCTGCTCGCGCTCGCACATAACTGTAGAATGTATGACTAAGCCCTCGGGTAGTCTACCACATTGCCAGCCGTGTAGGTAAACAAGGCCGCGAGGTTCCGTCGGCGCGTCGAGAGGCACGTACGCGCTGAGGATGGCCTTAGGCGCATCAGCTACCTAGTACGCGGGCCATGGGTCCTTAGGCGCTGTCGGGCACGTGGGACCGTGCGCGCTGGTTCCGCGTGATAGAGGCGCCCACGCAGACCACGCCACGGCCGCCCGGTGCCGCGCAAGGAATCTGAGCGGAGGGGATGATGAAGGAATACGTGCCTGTACGGCGCGCTATAAATTGTGCCACATTCATATTATTAAATGTAAATAAATACTACCTAACAATAAATTTTGTTACAAAAGAAATTAATATTTGTTAAAAGTATGTATGCAAGTCATATGCTTGCGTAAGTCCCAACATCAGTTATATGTAATCATCTGGCAGAAATTAAGAGCCCAAATTCCTGCTTTTAGCTTGGTTTTTATTTTGTTTTCATCATAAAATTGTTTATAAACTTTTTCGATCAAAAATTTAAAATGCATAATGAAGCTAAATATAAAACAATTTATTTAATATAAAACTAAGATTTTTATAATTATTTAAAGGTTATAATTTTATAATAATAATAATTATATACTGATTAATTGTACTTAATAGTTTAATATATTAAAATAATTTCTTTTATCAATATACTTTAACGTTTATACATATATACGTTAATAAATTATTTAATCATTTCAATATTATTATTTGCCATTTTTTTAAATAATTAAACTTATAATGTTGTACGAGTAGTCTAAACCGTCGGACTCATTGCATAGACTTTTTATAGCATGTTGGGACTTACGCAAGCATATGACTTGCATACATATTTTTTACAAATATTAATTTATTTTGTAACAAAATTTATTGTTAGGTAGTATTTATTTACATTTAATAATATTAATGTGGCACAATTTATATCGTGCCGTACAGGTGCATTTTCCTTCATCATCTCCTCCAGCGCCTCCTATTATAAACTGTGCGCGAGCTCTCTGAATATCAGTACTTAGGGCCCCTCGTGCAGTCTGGAAAGTCATACTGGCAATATATCCAAATTTGGAAGATGGACCTTTTCCCTCCTTATGGTCAGTTGGACTGGTTTTGTCGTTTTTTCTTAGATATATTGATTTTTAAATTTTTTTTTCAACGTTCGCGGATAATATCACTCGCGCTGCGCTTTCGAGCGGGCGGTTTCTGGCTCGCAGCGGCCAATCCCGAGGGGCTTTCGGAGCCACCCTCCCGACCGGTGGGCCCCGACAGCGCCCCAACCCTTGCAGGCAAGGGTAGGTTGTTGTATTTGCCCTTCTTCGCAACACGCTACGACTACGAGTTGACTCCTCCTCACCTTCCCTGGATCCGTCAGTAGGTAACTCCTTCGCCGATGGGGTTGCAATTTCCTCTTGGCCGGCGCGGACGACTATGCGTCTTCGGACCTGCCGCACCTGCTGCATAGTCCGGTACGAATCGCTAGAGCGGGAACAGGTCCCAATCGTCATCCCGGTACGGCCACAATTGCGGCAGTACCAGCGGATACACGGATTGGAGCATTGTTCCTCGCGATGCCCCATCCCCCAGCACCGGAAACATCCCCCCAAGGGCCGGTCCACCTTTGGGTCCATCACATCCTTTGGGATGCGCTGAAAAAACTTCCGGCACTGAATCTCTATACCCGAGGTACCCGCACGCCCGCGTCTTTGGTTTTGGTCCCTATCTAGCGCGCGGGCACTTCCAGGCCAGGTGTCCTTGGCGTTTGGCGTCCCCAACACCTCTGGAATAGGGGCCAGTTATCGTTTCCCCTATGCTGCCCCCTGTCCCCACGGAACCGTCCTGTTGGGCTTCATTTGGAACCTTCGTTTCGCTACGCCCTTCCAGGGGGAAACCTTGAGCCTCGCAAAGACGTCGCTGAGGGACGCGCGGCGCGCACGAGGCGCTGGTTTGGGTGCTGTACGTGCACCTTATTTATCCATCATCCCGAGTCCTCCAGGAGGATCACTGTCTCGCCCAGTACCTGCTTATCCTCAAATAGCCCAGCGTACTTGGCAACCAGTTTACCAGAAACCCCCTTCGTGGCGTCGGACAGGGTGTGCTTGCGTCGGAGTACCAGATCGTTCGGTAGGAACGTGGTTGGACGCCGGTTTCGGTTATAAGCCCGGCTGTGTCTCTACCAGGCCTCGTCATTAATACGAGCCAAATCCCGGATCAGTGTTAGCCGTTCCATGCGATTCTTCCAGAACTCGGGGTCAATGGGGATCACTGTGCCCTTTTGTCCACCACCCTCCGGAGGCTCCTACAGAATCGTGGGAGCTCCTGGAGGCGGCTTTGGAGGTCCTCGGGGTCCGTAGTAGAGATTTTTCCCTCCCCACTGCCTCCACATAGCCTTCCTTTTGAATGGGTTTCAACCCTAAACCCTGTACTGCTGCACCGGTAATCGGACTTAATGCGTTCCAGCAGCATTCCCACTAGATGCTGCTCTGGTAAGGGCGGCTCTAGAGTACTGCCCTGGAAACAGAAGTGGCTAATGAGCTAGTCCAAACTCCCGCTTCTGCCTTGTAGCATATCCTCCAGTCCTTTAAGAAGAATGGAGAACAGGGTCAAGATGAAGCACCACTCCATATAGTCGCCTCTTTCGTGAAAGATGTGAAGACCTGTTAGAAAGGCCTTGGCATCTTTCTTCTCTTCCCCCAAAAAGATGAGCGAAGCGTCTCGCAGAGCCATGGCGCAGTGTGCGGTGTCCCGCGACGCCCGCTCCGGATTCTAGGCCCTTGTCATCTTATTATCATTTTAATACTTAGACTGATATAAATTTACATTTATTAAAAATTAATTATTTATTATTCATTAATTATTTATTGCAATTATTATAAATTAATTTTTTATTATAAAATATCAAATTTACAAGTGAAAAAATTTTAATTTTTGGTGTGTGCAAGGGGCAGATTATTTTTAGGTTTTATTTTATTTTGTACGGGATTTAACTAGTATAGCGCGCAGAGGTGCAGCTTTAGTATCTGGTAGTGTTGATGGTGATGAGGAAGTGATGATGCACTCACGGGTGCATTGCCGCCATTAATAGCATTTTGGAGCTCTATTATTGCTACAGGCTTCCGTGAAGCTGATTTTGATGTGGTTTCTTTGGTTTAATGTGGATTTGCAAGGGCTGATGCGTCTTATTATGTCTTCAATGATGATGAGATTTTTGCTTCTCAGTGCTGAGAGGAGTAACCACGTAAATGGTTCTTTCTATAGCATTAGCAGGATGCGGCCGGTTCGTTAGGGTGAGATCTCAAGTGCGCCGTCTAATTCCGCTAAAACAGAGAAATCTCCTGCTGTGGCTTCTACGTAGAATAAAATGAATTTCCTTGAGTAAAATTAAGAGTAAGATAGTGGAGAGTTTGGATTCAGTTGATTTTTTACAAAGTTGCTCGTTAGAGAAGGGTCTGCATTGTAGTCGGTGCCGCGTTCAAGGAGCAGTATCATTTCTCTGAAAGATGTTTGGTTACAAGCTTGTAGATGCTCGGAAGTGGTACAATCTCGTTCGCCGAATTTTTGTTGATTGGGAGTCTTTCGTGTAAACTTTCCAAAACTAATACTGCACCAGTGTTTCGACTCCGTTCAGAGAGCTTCAGTGTTTGAATTAGAGCGGAGGAGTCGTTAGTAAAGTTTGTGGTTGCTGTCCAGACGAAAGCTAGCTTCATACGTTAAGAACTGTCGGAACGTCATCAAAATAAAATGATTTTTGAGCAAATTTTACCAGTTTGCCGGCGATATTTTATGGATAAAGATTTGCCGTATGTGTAGACGATGGTGCAGTTGGGCACGCGCTTGGAATACGTTCTGCGGCTCGATTATATATTTGAGTCCCCGATACAACAATGATTTGCGATCTCATTGTAATTGTAATTATTAAACTGAGGGAGATAGAAAGAGAAAGCACAATGTCGCGATAGGATTCGTGTCATATGTGCATAGGGGAGCCTATGGTCACCATGTTAATCTCTCAAGGTTGCGGGTGGCGGAGCCGACGGGTCTGCCGCGCGCCGCTTATAAGCGGCCACCAGTGAATAAAAGAGCCTGAGTGCAATAAAACACACCTGATTGCATGGATAATCACACCCAAAAACGCAGGGAAGCGCACCTGATTGAGCGGGAAAATGCGCCCGAAAATGCGGGTAGAAAACAACTACAGATCGACTCTGTAGGTTTGCTCGCGTGCTGTTGAGGAGCGGCCGTTGATTGACAAAGCTAAGAGAGGAGTGGGGAGTGTACAAGTACTCCTTGCGATAGCCGCGGCTAAGAGCACTCTCTCTCTCTCTTGCTGCCCAGTAGTGAGTACTGCAAATAAAGTAATGATATCTACGATCTATCAATTATTATATTAACTCTTTCACTATTCGACTCTCTTTTCAATCCATCATTAACAGGCCAGAAGTAGAATTTTACGTTTTTGCGTATTTGGTCGATCTAATAGTGGTTCCGTAAACGTTCGAAAAGCACTTGAAATGGTTGGAGTTTGTGTTGCGTACAATAGTGGAAGCTCGCTGAGACAGCAACCCAACCGACAAGGAGGCATTGCTCAACGATACCCATGACCAGGAGATGGTGGAAAAGCTAACAGAGCCAACGAGCAATCTGGTCTCAAGGATCCCATCTTTATCTGCGAATCAGAGCCTGCAGCCGCCGTCGACATCCGTGAAAGAAATGGTAAGTCAGCCACCCGTTGCTAACGGGCGGTAAATCATTGTGAAAGTAACGGGTGCTAATCCGGCATGTGAGTTGTCAAGCCCATTAAAATAGAAACACTAGCGGGGCGAAAACAGACCAGCCGCGATTTGTTCCCTGTAGGCTATTTAGAAGACCTGCGCCGAGAAGAGGTCATGCGACAGCGTCTGCAGTCGAGTCATCGCTTGTAGTGGAATCCATGGCGTCAACTCGAGACAGATGACTACTTTTCGAGTCAGAAGCTCCTTTGTCACAGCGTGAGCATGCTAAGTTGTCTATAGGGGTGTATCATTGATAGAGGCATACGAAAGGTATTGTAGAATGTGAATTGTATTTTTAGTATAGAGATATAATGTTACTTCTTAATCTTAATATTAAAAACAATTTTATTTATTTTTGTTAGGAAAGAGAGTTGGAAAAAAATGATTATTACACAAGAATGTATTTCTCTCAAGACTTACGACTCTGTTTCTCCTTCTTATTGTACTTTTCGTACACACATTGAAGATACGAGCTGTGTAAGTGAAGTTTACATGTAGTGTATATTCGACTCGTCGTTCTATATATGAATATACACTATGTTTCTGAATTAAATTTACTTATATTTTAACAATTTTACTTCGTGCAAACGTAAACTTGATTAGACTACAACTAGTTACAGATTTTTGTGGTTTCTTTTTTAGTATATTAGTGTATTTACTATTATATTATAGTATATTTTTATTATGTTAGTATATTAACTATTTTTAGGTAGTTATTGAAATATTACTACGTTACTATATTATCTATGTTAGCTGTTATTTATATTACTTTTAGCCTAGGTTTGTATTCTGATTTGTTCTTAGCGATGTGTTGCCAAAAAAAAACATATCAAATCAGAATAAGTTCTATCACATGCTTTGATAATGAGCTCGCTACTATTTGTAGAGACTCGTAATTATATTACAACAAACTGTAAAGTTTTGATTAAAACGAAAAATATACGTAAAAATAAGCGTTATGACCAACTGTCGACAAACCTACACGTAAATAAGGGTCGCACTTCTCTATATATCGAGAGATAGAAGAGTTAGGAGTGTGTTTGAGAGAGAGAGAGGGGATATCTCAATCTCTCTCTTTCACGAGGGACAATATCCCTTTCGTTCGCCGCTAGCGCTTTAACAGGCTACTCGCGCCTGAGCACACCTTACTGTAAATTGAATATTTTAAGGGTATTCACCCTGCCTCCTGACGCCGCCTTGTTCAAAGTTGCTACAAGTAGTCAATCCAAGGTGGTACCTTCTTGAGGCGCACTCTGAAGCTGGAAGCCTTGATCCTTAATAATTTGCCCATAGATTATGCAGTGATGCATAACTCTGGCCATTACTTATGAACTCACTCTCGCAATGTTGATAAAATATTCAAATAATAAGTTTGGTTTAAAGTTCGGCTCTGTGAAACCTATTTAGAAAAAAATTAATAGTATAGCTTAAAATTTTGATTTCAACATTTTTACTTGTTTAATTTTTGGCCATTCAGGAGTTTTATAATGAATAAATTACTAACGACTTATTGTTTTATTGAAATGTCCAGATTTCATGGTCCAGTCTTGCTACAGTGTTGTCTATACTTCTAAGAAAGTATTGACAGATATGGTGATGTAAGAACTTCTAATCAGGAATCAATTTTTCATTAGATATTTTTATTAACACGACAAAAAATACATTTGTTTCAAAAAACCAATTCTAAAATTGCGTAGGATATCGTACATACTACAATAAAGGGCATGTTTTCGTCCATTTTTATTCCCTGCCAGGATCGTTTGCTTTTACGTCAGATTTTGTTAGCCTTGAAAAGGCCGATTGGTATAATATTATGAGCGGAGACTGAATAGTTTTAGTATGTGGCCTTGATAAAGGCCGATATCTTTGTTTTATTCGGAGTCCTGGAGGAACTACTCTTGGGTGCGGAGGTAATAGCGGCCGGTGCACCAGAAGTTCAGGGAATCAGGTTGCGGTGATGAAATGAAGGATTCCTCGTTCCTGGTGGATTTCTTTTTCTTTTATTGATGATCTTTGCTTCCTATTCCAGCTATCTGAACGGGGTCGCGGAGGGTTTTGGGAGAAGTCCGCGTCCGTCCGGCTCGGCTTTTCGGACCGAAGGCCCGAAAAGTGGCGCGCTCGCCGTCTTTATGCGTTTCGCCGCAGCAGCTCCGAATCCTGCGCGATAGTGGAGGAACTACGGCGACGCGAACTACGGTGGTGGGGGTAGTTCCTCTCGGGCCGGAGCGCCGGCTCGGAATGACCGGCGCTGGGTCTGTTCCCGACTTTATCCGAGAGCGCGGACACGGACAAGAGCTCCTATATTTTACGGCGCAGTTTTTTCTTTGTGCGAGTTTTACTCCACTGTAACAACGTAAACGCGAGCGATTCTAAGAAATGCCGAAAAATAAGAATTAGGGAAAAGGCCTCAAGAAAAAATGTAAGGAATATGAGTATAGAAGAAAGTCCAACTCTATTTCAAGAAATTAAAACAGTCATAAATATGCGAAGATCGCAATAAAATTATCAATTAGAATTAAAGAAACGCCAATCGACAAAAACCTAACAATATAATTTACTAAAAAACGCCCAGAAAGGTTTTGCAAAGGGAGAGGAATTAGGGTATAAAAGAGGAAGATCCAAAGCACTAAAGACAAAATTCGAGTAGAGATTTAAACAGCTGGAGGCACTTGTACGTACATGGAGCTTTGTAAAAACCAACTTACCAAGTTTTTACTAATAAGTATTTCTTGAAATGTAGGATTGAGAGATTGCTCAAAATGGATCAAATGTCGAGCAAAATTACAAATTTCTAATTATCGTTACTTAATCATTAGAATTTAGAGAAAAATAATCAGAATATATTATTTCGTTTAATGTACGAATAAAAAAATAATTATAATATTGTCCGAGAAAATAGTTTCAACAAAAGTTATACAGTTTCCTGGATTAATTACTAAAAGAAATAAATTAGTTCGATATTGTTTCATAATGCACTTAACGGCTTAATAGATTCTATTTTATCCATTACCAATAATAAAATAATAGCATATAACATTTCAATGATATAAGATTTAAAAAATAAACGTACTCCTTTAGGTACATGATATCCGCAAATAACTGTATCCTGTTGCAACGTTCTTCCATTTCCAATAACCGTTGAGTACATTCTAAAAACATGTATTAATGAATATGCGAACTTGTACACATGTAGATGTGTACATATATTGATAAAATATATACCTGAAAACTTCTTTAATAAAAGCTTTCATGTAATTAGCTTTATCAAGATCATTTGTTGTTAGCGGAGTCGATGGATTAGGGATGATTCTCATTAATTCATTGTATATCTTTTCTTGCTCCTCGACTCTCGTAGCTAATTGATACAATATTGAGCACACAGCCATTGATATCTGTTAATTGAAATTGGAGTTATTATATTTAAGTCTATTTTAATTTTATAATCTGTTGAAAATCAGCAATCAAAAATTAATTGAACATTATACAGTTTGCAATAAATTATCACATCAATCAATACAAATATTCATCGAATTTGGAAAAAAACAGAAATGATGCAAGCTCAAGTTTTGAGTGAACTTGACTTGTGTGAAAACTTAATCACCATTTACGGTATATTGTATAGCTACTAATTGTACAGGTATAAATAAGGAAATAAAATTTAACTCTTTTCGAATCCAGTGCTATAAAACTTCTTTTATTTGAAAAAATTGTCTTGAAATTATATTGTTGATGAATATAAAAAAAAGTACATGCGAAATACTACCTTACATACTATTTTATCCTAGAAAAATTTATTAAAGAGATCGAGCCGATGTTAGCTCAAATCCAAGAGTCTGAAGCACTTGAGACATTTTTTGCAATCGCGTTGTGATATCGTTATTTCTTAAATAATTAAGTCATAATTGCTATGATTTTAACTAGTCTCACAAAGGTAGAACTATAATTGTTCTAATTCTAATAGCTCCGGTTTCACTTATGAAATGTTTTACTATACATTTATAATAAATAATACTGAATCCATATTTAGTAATTGACATTTTTTTAGTTCAGCCTATCTCGTGTTGGTTGATTAATTTAGGTTATTTCGATCTATTGAATTAAATTGACAAGATTTTATTAATTATAATGTTGGTCGATTAATTTCGGTTATTTCGATGGTAATATTATTGGCGATGAAACTGCAGTAAATTCTTTTTAGTATTAGGTTTTTGCATTTAAGATTCAATTGTCTAATGATGTTGAAAGACTAGAATTTTTATCCATTTTAATTAAGATTTATGTAACAAAATCCCATTTTGAAGGTATGTTTAATTCTATAAGATAGGAATATTAGAGGGATATTGAATAGACGCTCTTTATTTCTAAAACCGATCACTTATAGACAATTTCAATATTAACTTACTTGCTATAGAAAAAATACCTCTTGATCAAATTTATTATAGAGGTAATATTTATACTACTGTTGATTATATATATATTAATGATGTTCAATGTATTTTATTTTACGAGCACCTTTTTTTATTTCAGATCACGAACTTTCTAGTAGCTCTCGACCTATCAATATGTCTATTGATCCACTCACTATTAAAAGTATACTGTCATTTTTTAATTTGTTAGTTTTTCAATTTTTCAACCTACTAGTTACAAGGTGGCTTATCCCGCCTTGAGTTCCAGTCACCATGCGATTCGAGGACTTTTCATCCTCACCCGCTCGATTATTGTCGCATGGAAAATCCGTGAACACGATGGAGAGCAAGCCTGGGCGTTTGCTGCTATAGGGGCACGAAAAAAGGAGAAAAGGGCTGCAACATGATATACGCGCGAATATTTAAATATTAAATGAATATTTATTATAATATATATAATAAAATAATGTATTATTTTATTAGATTACTTGAATCATGCGCTTTTTGTATATATGAAATGACAATCGACTAAAGCATGGTAATATAAGGGATAGCTAGAAAATTAAGAGATATGGTTGTTATGGTTCTGCTCAGAACCTTACGCACGGGCACGCGAAAGAAAAAGAAATAATTTTCCCACGGGCTCTCTCCCGGGTCCGCGCTCCCGAATATACCCCAGATCGACATCCAAACCGATCATCCCGGGTCGGAGCGCTGGCCCGAGAGGAGCTCTCTCCCCACTACGGCGCCGCGTCGCCGCGAGTTCCCCCCACGCCGGCGTCGGAGCTGGTGCGGTCGGCCGCATATAAACCAGCGAGCGCGCCGGTTTAGGACACATCAGGGGGGGGGGGTCAACTCATATAAGACGAGTGGCTAAAATCTACGGACTCGATGAATTCAAGGGGGCGCCACGTTCGCCTCAATTAGAAAGAGATAGTGAGATAGAAAAGACGGAGAGAGAGAACTAAATGCCCCAATTTGTACAGTTATTTTCTGGAATCAATATTGCAAATGTAGAAAGAATTTGTCAATACCAGCAGCACTGCTTGGGGCTGCCACTCAAACAACCCCAGGGGAAACTCCCTGCTTCGTGCTTCAATCCGCAACAACCTCGTCATCAAGGACCACCCCCTGGGTGTGCAGACGACATCGCGCTCATCACACCTCACCCCAAATCGATACGTGCTCCAAACACATAAACGAATTCCTTCCACTTCTTCTCGCCTGGTACCGGAAATGGAGACTATCCATCAACCGGGTCAAATCAGAGGTCATTTTCTTCTCTCGTCGTCAACGACACCCGCCCCGCATTCAAGTCGCCGACCAGGACATCCCTTAGAGCTCCTCGGTCAAATACCTGGGCGTCAGATTTGATCGCAATCTCACATGGCTTTCCTATATCCAAGCTACACGCACCAAATTAAACGGCGCTTTCATAGGCCTTAAACCATTCTTTGCCAACAAGAAGGTCTCCCGTAGCATCATTCTCAGCATTGCAACTTATGCAATCTCCATTTGGGAAACTGCCACCCCGAAAAGATTCTGCTCTCCAGGGAACTTTCATGAAGCTACTCCGCGCGGCGCTGGGCTATCCCTGGTTCATTCGGAATTCCCAAATCCTTAAGGAAACTGGTCTTACCCCTCTCTCTGTCACCTCCTCCATACGTGTGGCCACACTCCCTAGCTCCTTGGTAGATCACCCCAACTCCGGGATTCATGCTCTCCTCAAATTTTCTCCCAAAACTTTTGACCTGGTAACCCAGCCTTGCATGCTGGTCGCCCATGCCCCTTCGAGCTTCGCTACTTCAGCGTAATATGTATGCCCTCCGGCTCACCACTTAACCCCTCCCCCCCAAACCCCCACATCTCCTCTTAGGTGCCTCTTCTTTCACTCACCCTCTATCCAATAGATTTCATGGGCTTAGAGGTCATTTGACCTGACGCCCTCACTCAGGGAGTAGTATTATAGTCGGTAAGAATCCGACACTACCCATCCGATTGCCCCCCCCCTCCGCTGCCTGAACTATGTCTTTTGACGATTTTCGACCTCTCAGTGGCCTGCTACAAAAAAAAGGTTTAGGAAACTTCTATCCGACCGACCAGTACGATCGAACGACCGCTCTTGCGTGAAAACGCCTGAGCAGAGCACCGACGGCCCTCATGTGGAAACACCCGGGCAAGACAGCCCTCCGCCACTGCGTCACCATTATTGTGACCCACCGATATCGCCCACGTTAACGACTCATCGCCGGCACAACGATCCGCCGTTAGCTCAGAAGCGGCCGGACGACTGGACCAGGAGAGCTTTAAAATAAAAACCATCAAACCCAACTTCTGAGTCTAGTTTCCTCCTGCGTCGAACCTATAAGCGATGGGCCCCGAGAAACAGCGAGCGACGGCCACCTGAGACGTGGTGGTCCCGGATAGCGCCTGACAAGGGCGCACCCCAGGACGGTAGCCGGGCCAGGAGACACGGCCCCACGAATTACACTACCACCGAAAAGGAGTGTCTGGCCTTGCTGTGGACAATTAAGAAGCTGCGACCATACTTGGAAGCATATGAATTCGTAGCACGAACGGATCATAGCGCCCTATGGTGGTTGCAGAATCTTAAGGACCCCACCGGCCGCCTAGCCCGTTGGGCTTTGGAGATGCAGCAATGGAGCTTCCGGATCGTACTCACAAGAGGTTCTCTGAACAAAGTCCCGGATGCACTCTCGCGGGGAATTGCAGACGACGCGCCCCAGGTGGCCGCCTTCGAAGAGATATCGGACCAGTGGTATATAAAACGTCTGAAGGATGTGCAACAGAACCCTCTGAAATTCCCGGATTGGGGAGTGGATGACGGTCTGTTGTATCGATATTCGATGGACAAACTACTGGATCCGATAGCTTTTCGAGAGGAGAGTTGGAGGCTAGTCGTTCCCGCAGAGCACAGAGTGAGGGTCATGGTAGACGCCCACCGCCACCCATCGTCCGGGCATCTGGGAATCTAGAAGACATTCGACCGGGTAGCCCGCGACTATTATTGGCCCGGTTTCTACCAGGAGGTGAGGGACTTTGTGCGGGCCTGTGTAGAGTGCCAGAGGTACAAAGTGTCCCAGCAGGGACCGGTAGGCCTGATGGGCGAGAGGATAGTGGAAAGACCCTGGTTGGTGGTGGCTGCAGACCTGATGGAGCTCCCCAAAAGTAAACATCAGCACAAATACGTGGTCGTTTTCGAAGACCTGTTTACTCGTTGGGTTGAGCTCAAGCCTTTACGTGCAGCCACGGGGAGAGCCGTCGCCAGCGCCCTGGAGAAGCTGATCTTATTCCGTTGGGAAACCCCGTCGTTCCTGTTGACAGACAATGCCACGCATTTCGTCAACCAGCATCTGCATGGAGTGCTGGAGGAGCACGGGATAAAACATGTAACGACGCCCCCTTATAGCCCCCAGGGAAACTCGGTTGAGAGGGTTAATAGGACATTAAAGACGATGATAGCCCAGTATGCAGGGGTAGATCATCGTAGCTGGGATGAACACTTGCACGAGTTGCGGCACGCGCTAAACACGGCTGTACACTCGAGCACGAGATATTCCCCGGCCATCCTGAATTTCGGAAGAATCCCTCGACCCAGTAAGTGCCTGAGGAGGGAGGTGGAGAGGAAGGACCCGATAATCCCGGTAAATCCCGGAATCTGGGCTAACCCAATGGAACGGCTCGAGCTGATCAGGGATCTAGTTAGGAAACATAACGATGACGCCCGGGAGCGGCAGAGCAGGGCATACAATCGAACTCGAAGATATGCCTCGTTCCAGGAGGGGGACTTGGTGATGCGGCGCGAGCATGTCCTGTCAAATGCGGCGAAGGGGATATCCGGGAAACTGGCTGCTAAGTATGAAGGGCCATTCACGGTAAAACAGGTGCTGGGGGAGACGGTCGTGTTGCTAGGGAATACAGGGCGGAGGATGGAGAAGGCGCATGTCCAGCACCTGAAGCGATACCGCCGAGGACAGGGTGTGCTCGGGGCGTATCCAGTCCGGAGGGAGAGGGATTGGGCCTGGGGGAGGGAAAACCGAGGCAGGAAGGTGGGCGGGCTGACTAAGAGCCCATTAAATAATATGCTTTCTTCTCTTACAGGATGGCCGAGAAGGAAGAACTGGCTGTCCCTGCTGTTGAGAACCCGTGGGGGTCTCCAGCAGGGAGACTAACGATGGAGGAGGAAGAGCGGCTCCTGCTCGGAGATTTGATTGATCTCCACTCTCCAGGATCCGGCTTGGCCGCCTCGGTGACTCGGGAGGAAGGCCCGGAGACGGAGGCCATAGAGGTCGAAGAAGCCCCTTCGACACACCAAGCAGCCGGGGCGCCGCAGGCCCAGGTGGCCACGGTCCCCGCCGAGGAGCTGGATTAAAGGCGTGTGTTGCCGCTGGCCCTGAAGGCCGCTGCGACCGAACAGGCGGGCTTGCTTCCGCCGCCTGCGGATTACATTGAGGAGGCTCGACGAGAGCAGCGGCAGGCGGAACTGGCACGCCAGAAGTATCGACCCAATCGTCGGCGGCGGCGGCAGTTGACGATGGACGACTACGAGTCATCCAGCACCCCACTGGAGGGCGGGTATCGTTCGCTGCCGGTCATAAAGGACCCGGCGGTATCGAGGGCGTCCAGTCCACCGGCATCAGCAACGCCCCGGCCAGAACAACGGCAACTTGGGGCGAAACACCCGAAGAGCGGTAAGGGGGGCAGCGGCCCCCAGGATGTACCACCGACGCCCCGGTGGCGGAGCCCAGCGTGGAGGCCGAGAGGGGAAGGGGGAGCGCCCTGGGCGATAAAAAAAAAATGGCCTGCAGCGGACGCCCGGATATTGCAAGGGCCCCGTAAAGCAGCCGGGCAGGAGGAGCTGGGGGTGGGATCACCGGCGGCGCCGGTGGGGCGCCTAAACTTCATTTATGGAGCGTTGGCGCCCGTTCCGTTTGACCCGGCAGTAGATCCGCCACCGAATTCCTGCCAGCGGTGTTGGTCAAACGGACATCACGTCGCCGAGTGCCCGGAGCCTAAGCGTCCGGTATACTGCCGGAACTGCGGGCGGCGGGGCATGACCATCGGGGCATGCCCAAGGTGTCAGGAGGCCTATCGCCGGGTGGAGAGGGAGCGCCGGTTCACGCGGAAACAGGCTAAGAGGAGAGTAGGGAGCGAGGTCACCCCTGGGGGGGGGGGGCAGAGACCGGTAGAGGGCCGGGAGGAAGACACCCACTGGCGCCCGGCCAAGCGGGGGCGCCATAATAATGAGCCCTACCCCGCGAGGGCACCAGGGACGGTGTCCCCTGCGCCCGGAGTACCGGCAGAGAGCCCGAGGGTGACCCGGAGGGCGGAGGGTGTCCGGGAAACGGCCGCTGAGCGGATCGAGCGCGCCGTAGAGAGGGACGAAAGGAGGCAAGCGGAAAGGAGAGGGACGCGCCCGGGTGTCACCCTGGAGGAGGCAAGAAGGGTGAATGCGGCCTATGTGGACTACCGCATGCGACTGGCCGAGGAGGAGATTCGGCGGCAGCGGGATACCACGGGGGCCGCAAAGTGCCCTCCTCCAGTGGCGAATGTGATGGCACTGGTGGCTGCGCCCGGAACTCTGCAAACACCCTCTATCTCTTTCCTCCAGAAGGAGGACCAGGCTATAGCAGAGGGGCGGCGGGATGCTGAGGCAAGGCCAGACGGCCGGGAGCCCGGACCCATGGCTGTCCCACCCCGTGCTGGGGCGTCTCCCTCGGAGGATCGGGGATTGGCTGGGATCCTGGATGCCGCCCAGGGTCTGCTGAGGGAGATCCGCGAAGGCGTGACCGATCCCGAGTTGCGGCGGGGGCTACAGGCGGAGGTGATCGCCTTTATGCGCAATCACCGGCTCGGCGCCCCGTCCAAGGAGAGTGAGGAGCCCGGAAGGGGCTAGGCGCGCGCGGCAGCCACCCTCTTGGGTCAGACTGAACATCCACGGGGGATGTCAAGTCTGAGGGGGGGCTCTGACGGGCGGACTTGGCGCGCGCAGGCGAGGGATCAGCTGGGCACCGCGGCCGCGGGGCGGGAAGGGCGCGCGGGAATTCGGAAAAGGCGCGACCGCGCCGCGGCAGTTAGTTTTTCGGCGAGACGCTAGGCTAGCGGACTGCTCACGGCCCGATAAGCGCGACGCGTAGGAAGACGAAAGGAGAGAAGGAAGTAAGAGGGAGAGAGAGAGATAACGAGAGGCGCCCAGCTGACCGAGGCCCCAACACCACCCGGGGACGCGGGAGAGAGCGCGGCGACCTCCCGGCCGGATTGTGTCCGGGACTACCGACGAGAAGGCGACGGCCAGGTAGGGCCAAACTATGCTAACATGCCCCGCGAGTGAGAGAGAGAGAGAGGCGCGGGCGCGGCCCCCCCCCCCCCCCCGACAACGCAACAAAATGACTAACGCATGGTAACATAAGATATAGCTAGAAAAGCACGAGTTATGACGATATAAAAAAGTGTAGATGCCGAGAATGAATATTTGACTTAATTGTCGTTTCTGTTTGATTACAGATAATATTTAAAAATATAGGAAGCGCAATTATAAATTACTCAAGCGTAAACAATGTAAATAAAACTAATAAAAGACTCTTTCATTACAAAGCAACTCAATAGTACCTTTTATTCACCAAAATAAAATTAATACCAAATAAATACTACATATATATAATAAAACTCCCGACAATATTTATAAATGCATGCGCACGTTATCTAATTCGGTATATTCGCGTGCTACAATTATTTTGTATATAAAATGCTACTTACTTTCGTAACGGTGACTTTCAGCTTACCGTGAGAAATCTCGACCGTTCAACTGTATCAATTCTATTACAGTGTCGTGCACTCAAAACACGCCGTATGCACTACTCTCTTCCTCTCTCTCTCACTCTCTCTCTAAATATGACTTCTCGAATATTTTATTAAAAATACGCGCGACGTACTCTCGCTCTCCCTAAATCTCACGAAAAGGCACGTAAATAAATATGACAAACATCTGCAGATGTTTCCTTGGCATAATGTGAGACAAGAATTAGATCTTAACCTTGAAGTTAATCATTTCTATCATATTGGGTTGCGCGCAGAGCGAGCGACGCCGCAGCGTGTGTCGAACGTGCCAAAAATATATGGGATCGGCGCGTGTTGATTTATACTGCGATTCCTACAAATGAATACTTATGAAACAATTATTCTAAATAAATATAAGGCGATTAAATTAATTTAACTGCCCGAGTTTCCTTGGCACGAAGGAGTAGCGTCATATTATCCGCTCTTCCTTCCTTCTTTCTTAATTATTTGGCACTTCCTCGCAGCTGCGCACCCTACAACTGATTGGCCGCTCAGCTGTTGAGTTACTTCAAATAACACGTAGAGGCGGCGTGGCTTCTAGGACCGCTCATTGATCCCAGCTTGATTAAAAAAAATGAAGAGAAAAAGCAAAAATGCAGCATGACGCCTTTGCATCAGATGAACAAAATCCTATCTTTCGTTCAAATATATGCTAATACACATGTACGGAAATGCGGCGAAATACATTCGTTTCGCCCTGTAATGGACAAGGACAAGGAAAGGATTTATGTATATGACAATAACCGTAAAAAACAAAGGTTTAATTATAACAAAATATTGAATTTATTTGCGACAATGGGGTTAGGTTGTAAAACACACAAAAGAAAAATACAGGTGTGCCGTAGCGCTTACCTATTCGGCTCGATGAACAAAACAAAAGTGGCGGGCCCTTGGCCCGCGGCGAGTTCGATCGCCGCTGATCGCTACCCCCACTCCTCCGAGTTTCCGCGGCCGCGCGAGTCGCAGCGCCGGACAAAGGCCCGGCGCTCCGGAGTTTCCCGACGCTTCCCAAAAAGGCCATGAGTGTCGCGGGATTGCCGAGTGCCTGACGGCCACGGGAAGCATACTCCCCGTGCACGCTGGTGGTCTTCATCAACAAGGAGCTGAGCTCCGCGAGACCTGTGACGCCTCAGGCAGGCCCATGTGCCTACCTGAGCGGATGGCTGACCCCGCGAATCCCTTTACTCAAGCCACTCCGGCCCCCCTCGCCCCTCGAGGATCGCGGATAGTGATCAGCGCCTTACATTCGCATTAAATAATAATTTCTTATAATAAAACATAACTTTGATATCGCCTAACAACGCAAATAAAAATAGTCTTATCATTGCTATATAATAAACCGTACAATATTTGATAAATATATAAACAAATAATTCACACAACCATTACATGCGCACTCGTCTATTTAATCGCGCGCTGAAACACAACCGTTTTCGGTTGGTTAGCAAGGCTGTATAAGATTTAGAGGGGATCTCTCTATCTCTGTCTTATGCGAGGATGGTATCCCTTTTTGCTTGGTACTAGCGCTCTATCAGACTCCGTCTTTCTAAGCATAGTTTACTGCAAATTAAATATTTTAAGGGTATTCACCCTACCTCCTGACGCCGCCTTGTTGAAAGTTGTTGCAAGTAGTCAGCCCAAGAGGGTACCTCCTTGGGGCGCACACTCTGGAGATGGAGGCCTTGATCCTTAATAATTTACCTATAGATTGTGCAGTGATGCATGTATGTATATAGTCTACACATTCTTTAAAACTTTTAAGTTTAGAACACTACTTATGTTATGTTACTTGATGCTTGTATTCATAATATAAAGAAATAAGAAAAAATTAAAATAAGGTAAAGTGTTAGTCGCTTTGTACTGTAGTGATTCCAAAGAAATAGTTACCTCCCTGAGAAGATGGAGCAACCTGCACCCGTAGGTTGGGAGGTATTTACGCTTTTACTTACTGTTCGTTGAAGGGAGGACCGCTGGCTATTAATAGGCACGTTTGAGTCATATATAAGTCATACCCTGTTGTTTCAAGTTCAGTTTAGATCGATCGCGCGAGTCTTTCAGTCCCGTTATCAATGACTTATTGTTTTATTGAAATGCCCAGATTTCACAGTCCAATCTTGTGTTAGTGTTATCTACACTTTTACAAGATCTATTTTTATTTAACTTCTAATCAGGAATTAAATTTTTTACGGCCAACTTTTCACAGACTTACTTTATATTCAATTCATTATTTAAAATATTTATGATAGTTTATTTTTCATAGTGGCGATGTAGAACTTCAGAAATCATCTTAATACTCATATAACGAATTCCATAGACCTTTTTCAACAATTTATAACACTGAGTCAAAAGAGATACCCTTCTCGGCTGCGTCGCACTGCTGAAGACCTAGATATGTGTTCAACCGGATGTGTTCAGCCAGTACCAAGATGAGCAAGTTCGATTTTCAAATCAACTGCTGCACGAACTAGGAGCGCTCACCAATTAAATTCAAGAAATTGAACTATAAATCTGTTAGTGAACCATGAGCGTTCACTAAATATGTACAAATAAAAGCTCTAAAGACGCTCTCGGTAGTCGCGATACCCGCTTCCTACTCGTCGGAAACGTTCCGCGGCTATTGATTTGCAACCCGAAGGGTACTGAAATGTACAGGCCCCTCACTCCTCTACGCAGCTCGCTCGAGTTCTCTGGCGCTTCGGTAGGACCGTTTTTTGCTCTTCTTCCTTTTGGTCTTCTTCTTCTTCTCCCCCTACGAGAACTCCTTCTTCTACCATCTCCGCATCAGTGTCGATAAGACACGAAATCCTCCGCCTGCTCTCGCTCCACCTGCCCTTGCTCTTCCAACAGCAACTATTGCCTCTCGCCAGACATCTAGAACAGTAAGCACACAGCACACATTCGCTTTTTAATATATCGTTCACAACAATTTTGCTCGCACATCTCTTTTAACCCCTCGACTCAAAATGGCTCTCGCCATATCGACTTCAGCCTCCTCTTCTTCCAGAGGTTGAACGTATCCTTGCGACAATTTAACGCCTCTCGATGGTACATATCCCTTTAATAACCAACAAACATAGCCGGTTATTGATCTGAAGACCGGCCATCAGCCTATTTTTATCTATGTGATAAGTGCCACGTGGTCTATGTGCCAAGCTGTCTCCTCAGATCATGAACCAGCAGATGGCTCCATCATCAGAGTCCCGTAGCACCTCTAGACAACCCGTCAACCAAACCGGACTAGACTACCCCTATCTATTTATGGCGGTTTAAGTAAATAGTCGAGGAATTACGCCAATGAAGAATTATATCGTCATCTATGCATATATGTATGACCTCACCACTTAAAGCTTCTTAGATGTTTTGGCGCACTTCGCCAGATAGCGAGATAGACTTAACGAAATCCGAAACAATAACATAACTAATTTCAGAGAAATGAATCATCAATTAATCAAATGAAAATTAGAGGAAGGCCAACTGGTTAAGGAAAGCATCACATTTTGTGGAAGGCTCCATACTTTGGTCGAAGTCGAAACCTTGTATTATCACTTTTTATTAAATTGATTGAGTATTCATTTAAATTTAATTTGAGTGTTCCGTGATTATTATTCTCCAGTTATATTACGTGAAAGCTAAAAAACTTAAAATATTTTTTTCCGAAGAGTTAGACTAATCTATGCTGAATAATGCCGACTCATCTATTATCTTCTTTCGAACGAAGTTAGTTTCAAGAAACGGTAATTAACCATTGTTTTTGACTTATAGCAGTAACGAAGAAGAAGCTGTAGGATACTGTTCGGCTCGCGAAACGTCCACATCCCTCTATCTCACTCTGCTCCGACCTATTGATTCCATCTGTCATTTTCATTCAGCATGATGCAGCTCAACTTTATCCTAGTCAGAAAACATCAGAGAGCTTAGCTCTTTGGATAGAAAAAGCTTGAAATTTTCATAACTTTCACATGGCATAGCTTGAAACCAATAATTATGGGACACCTTCTTTAGGTTTTTTATTGAATAATCGTAGTATCGAAACAAATAGGAAATTTTAAAGGCGTACTATCTTTTCGATGATTTTAGGTGAGTCTTTGTTTACAGGTGAATTTGAAGCTTAACGTAGTGAACTGCAACAATTGAATTGAAATACCAGCCGTTTTCTTTTTAATAATTTCAGCATAAAATTTAAAAAAGAATCAGGATCTTAGTTTAGATAATATAAAGTGAGTATATTGTTAGGTTTTACTTTACTTAATAGGTAAGTTCTTTATCTTTTAGGATATTACACTACTGCAACATAAGATTTTATATGGGTAAAGCAATAAGGAGGCCATAGGTCGGTGCACTGGGAAACGGTATTACAACACGTGCGTAAAATAATACGTGCAATAGTGTGTACCACCATTCGTCCAGTCCAGATTTGGCCTTGGTAGTTACATTTACTTACGTTAAGTATTGCAGTAGTTAATTAGAAGTAAGAGATAAGACTACTTATGATTATTATAAGACTATAGTGAAAGTGTCCTTTGATTACCAGTACTCTTTTGATAAATCTTTCTACTTTTTCGGAAGATTTTCCTATCACATCCAAAGATTTTCTTTTTTTATAAAGGCCGAAATATTCACTTTGTTAATCCAAAATTTAGTCTTCTATTTCTACTTGGAACCCTTTCTATTTCTACAAATAGCCTTCTACCTTTTCCAACTCTAATACTCAGCATTTAGCCAGTGACTACGTGACCCGTACATATAGTTATTGTGTTGAGTACTTAGAATTTCTATTTTTGATGTGAATAATCTAAATTTTAGTACTCTATTTGCATCATTAGAAATAAAATTTAAATTATTATTTTATTACCGTATCAATTCCAACTAATATGAGATCGAGGGCAAGAACGTATGCCAATTTTGGATTAGATTCCTTAACCAAGATTCGTTCAATAAGTGACATTTTGGACTCGTGCATTGTAGTTCCTTTTCTTTTTTTCTCTTGCAGTCGTTCTACTGCTATATCGATGTATTTCATACATATTCTGAAATGAATTAAAAAATCATTACAATTTAATGTATATTGAATTTGCGTTAAAGATGTTTGTACCTTTAAGCTTTTTGTTCATTTATGTATTTTTAATATTAGAAAAGTCCAAGGATAATTAGGTTTAATTATTTGTTGCTATAATAGTATATACCTTTAAGTACTACTAGTTATTAATATTTTGATAAAATTTAAAACAATTTAAATTCTGTAATTTGCAGCCGAGTGTTGAAAGTGTCAAATAAGACAACTAATTATCCTTATGGTGTTACATATAGATCTTTTGCAAAATCTCAAATTTTTTATATATTTTATTGCAAAAATAGTAAGTGCAAGATTAACACACGATTCCTACATGTGTAACCGAGCGATGGCGAAGTACGCACTTATTGCATATAAATTATATCGCGCGATGACTTGGCGAAGAGAGAGAAAGAGCGCGAGAAAGTTGAAAACGCATTTAAATCGCTTCGTGGGCGGAGGCGCGCTTCCCTTAAGTCCTGGCGTGGCTTTGCCGCGGCCATGTTAGCCGATCAGATTGTACAGGGCTTGGCCCTGAGAGTGCAATCCTGCGTGTAAGAGGTGGCTGTGTAGCACCTCTAGACCGTTCTTGGCTCAGGGGCAAAGGGGCAAGTACGCGGCTCGTCCGAGTAGAGTTCGGAACGACGCGACGGGACCATGTGGCGATTGATGGTACGAACAGGTGCCTTCGTTGCCTTCCCCCTAGTCGACGCGGTGCGATGGGGGGGGGGGGGGGAAACTCCGTTCGACTAGGTTGCCGCGCTTCGTTTCACTGCTTTCCCGACGAGCGGGAAATGCGCGCGAGTGGGAAAGCGCGACTCGGAGGAGTTTCCCGAAGCGCGGCTTTTCGGGCGTTTATGGGGGCTCGAGGACAAAGGGCCCGGCGCACGAGGAAAACCGCGAGCTGTAGCGCACGACAAAAGGTTTCATTGTTCTTGCGAACTCCGAACAAGCAGCACGCTCCAAATTACGTTGTATCTCTACACATGATATCTATATACAATAAATTAAACATTAACAACATTTCATCGCCTTTTGGATCCAAGTCTACTTCTTATCCTCACTTGTGATACAAAAATTTTTTTTTTTTAATAATTATATTTTAATTCCCAATTGAATATAAACTTTATGACTGATTATTATTTATGGTAGGATCGCAGGCCAAGTTCAAGTGCTTCACGTACTTCCCGCCCGCCTGCTAATGTCCGTGTACCCAGGAACATTGCACCATATTTCGAGGCACTTGAAGTGAGAGTGAGCATCGTGTCTTCAGCGGAAGCAACCATCCTACGCGTTGAGGCTTCCTCGAAAAAAGGATGGCGCCTCATTGCCTCATGATTGGCACGCAAAATGGATATACTGTGAATATAAAATAGTTGCAATATTCAATTTTTTTTAATAATAAAACATCTTGTAGCTTGTGACAGGTATCCGTCGTCATAGCGTACAGGATCTCTCTGATTCGGCCTTGAAGGAGAAGAGAAGATATATGCAACAAGTGACGAGCCTTATTAAGATTATTTTTCAATTTTAATCTGCCCTCCTGTAATTACCGAAATTAGGAAGAGGCGAGAGAGTGTCTTTCGTGTGTTGTTAAAATCGAAAGTATTTCTAAAGGTTATCGGAGCATACCTTTAGCGAACGTTCCGCATTTACTAATAGTTTTTGTGTTTAATTGGTGTACTACCGGAGCATGCAACAGTTTCTGTAGGATTCGAGCTTGCTTATCTAAAAGCTGATGTTGTCCTACTGTCCCATTGAGTACGTGTGAGGTGTTAGTCCTTATCTTGAGGGTGTATCGCTTTTCCCGCCAAGGAGATATTTAGAATAGTCACAATCGTATTAATTATTGTGAGGGTTATTGTGTATAAATTAATTATTGTGTTAAACGAGTATTAAAATATTTATTGAGTCAAAATTATGTGAACCTCCTTCTGTATTGCCCTCCCTCCGAGATTTTAGCTGCAAGCAACCAGGCTCGCCATTTGCTGCATTTTTTTAATTTTCGCAGCATATTCAAATGGGATTAGCTACCTGGGGAAGCGTGATATGACAAACGGCGATCGTGACAGGACGCCAGCGGTAAATTTATGGGTTTAGTCAAATTTTTTAGTGGTGCGTAATTTTTGTTGTATTGAGGTGCGTAAACGATCATCTTTAATCCCTTTTTTTGTTAAAAAGTCGCAAAAGTAGTGGAGTAGTGCACGCGGCAGACAATTTTCGCAGGCCGTCGGTCGTGAAGGAAAGAGAGAAAGGAAAGCTGCTATCAGTGGTCAATAAACCGCGGACGCACCAGTTTGACCTGCAATTGTTGTATACAGTTAGGAATGACTTTGAGTATACTTGATTTAATTTGAATTTGAATTATTCAATTAATTTAATTTTTGAATTAAGCGTTCGCGTATTTTGGGGATCGACAAGCGTCTCGAGGGTTCCAGTCCCAAGATGCTATCGGAAACTGCCGATGTTGGTGTGATGAACTAGGAAAAAATAGTTGAAACTGTTAATGCGAAGGTGGAGACTGCATCCGCCAAATCGACAGCAGCACCGACCGAGGCGTCTAAGAGATACAAAATGAAAAAGAAGAAGATCATTCTGCAGAGTGTGAGCAGTGGTATTAGCGGAAAGACCATTGCCATAATTGAGATCGATATAAAATCTCAGTGGAGAGATAGTAGAGTAGGAAGTCCTTGCCTCCTTTGCAGTCGCAAGAAACCATATCTAAAGGCGGTGCAATGGAGGTAACGGGAGTGATGGCAGGATGGTAAAATAGAATGCCGCCTGCATCATTATTGGAAAGCTAGAGTACTCCTGCCTCCTTGTCCGTAACATGGTCCAATTTGCGGACAGTGCCGTAAGTCAAAGTGGAGTGGCAAGTGTGTGGAGCGAAGGGCGGATATGTTACAGGAGCCGTCATCCTAGCTATCTTGCAAGAAAAAGCCTTTGTAATTAATTATGGAGCGAAGGGCATGATCTTCAGGAATTACTCAAACTGTGCAGATGTTTGAGAGATCCTGAAAAATATCTCAATAAGGTCTCAGACGTATCTCCTGGGCCCTGCGTGAGAAATAGAGTTGTAAAGATGACTAGTAAGAATTAAAGATATATTATGAGAGAAAGAGAGTAGAGAGGTCGAAGGTAAGCAGCTAAACCTACTACGTCAAGTTGGAGATGATAAGTCTGAATTGGAGTGCGACAGAGAGGTAAGATATCTGGAGAAGGCACTGGTAACATCAGAGAACCTCACGAGAGAGTTGAAAAGACTGTTAGAGGTTTAAATATTGATGAAAGTTGATCCCGGCTTACATTAGACTACAAAGAATGTAGAGCGAAACAGGGTGGCTCCTGCCGAGCCGTTTACATTTTCTGGCAAACAAGCTACTGCTATTGGTGTTTAATAAAACAGGCTTATGGGATCTCATGGGAACTCATCGCCCTATATGAATAAAAAGATTTTGAGATGTTTTATCAGTTCGTTTTAGCGATACAGATATTCGAACGTGATGCGATCGCGGTTCTAAGGTTTCCCTTGTTCGTGATGATGAAGCAAAAGAGTATAAGAATAAATGGCCATCTACCCAGTTAACTGTTAGATGCTTTACGATGTTTGCTAAACCAACGTTGGGCGTGCTGGAGGCTCTTTTCAGTATAGATCATATCGAAGGGAAACTCGTTCTCCGGATCATTGAGGGAATCATGCGATGGTCCTGGGGATGGATTTGTTGCGTAAGTGGAGCCTCGAAGTTCAACTTAGAAATATAGTGTAGCGTGTTTGTGGTGATAACTGGCAAGAATTTGAGAGAGGTGAAGAGGAGGAGATGCCACTTGATTTTTTCTGAGTGTGATAGCATCGTTGAAATTAAAGATGAAGAGCATGAACAAGTTAGAGCTCTAGTTGAGGAAATGCTTCCTTAATCGGGCGTAATACATGGCTACACAACTCTTATCAAATACCATTGATGTACAGGGAGTTCGGTCGGTGAGACATGCACCTTAGCGTATGTTTCCGAGAGTTCTAGAGACTTCCCAAGAAAAGGTGATGAAAATATATGAAAATATATTAATTATAGAGCCTAGTATAAGTGAGTAGTGTATTTGTCATTGTACGACGAGAGGAGAGCTGTTATCGCTTTTGTGTTGAGTATAGAAATGTGTATAAGGCGATAAAGCGAGACAATTATCTGTTACCGAATATGGATTCGATACTGGATAAGTTGCGTAAAGCCCACTATATCTTGAAGATCAACCTAAAGAAGGCTCATGTTCAACCATTTTTAAGTGAGCTTAGTCAATTGCACTGTATTTGCTATGTCTGATTCGGATGAGTGGCACTTTGAGCAACCATTTTTCGGTTTTCGAGAAAAATATCAATGAGATACGATGGATTATTTAGATATGCGGAGTGATATATTTATCCTACTCAGTATTCGTCACACATCGTTCGCAGTAATTCAAAAACCGTTATTGTTTTCTCCTCAATTTAATGGATGCATCTAAGTAAACCACATAATAATAGTTAAGTGAGGAGAGTCTAGGGAGTATACCAGATTCACCCGAAAATCCTTTGTAGATCTCGTAGAAAAACCATAAACTACGCAACATTTGGTTAATCCTTTCACACATAAATTCAATCAACGGTCTCTAGATTAGGTCCGTGTCAGATATGATACTGAAACTTTTAACTATTTTAGGAAATAAAGGGCATTTAAGCCGGTAGATTCAATATCAGAAACAAACTTTTTTTTTCAAAAAAAATAGAGATGTCTTATCAAGATTGAGATTTGAAAATGCTGAGGTAACTCAGTCCAATACAGTTCGAGCCGCAGTATCATATGTGAAATCATAGGCATACAAAATACGTCTTACACTCGTGGAGTTAAAGGGGAAACTAAGATCATTGATATCAAGGCAAAATAAAAAGGATCTTAATACCGAATTTTATGGAACACCAAGTGAAGTAAAGAGCGAGAATGATCGTATGATCTGGTCAGATATTATAAGTTGTTTCTTCCTATTTCAAAAGAGAAAATACTCAGAAAGATTTGAAGTTGATTGTTCTGATGTCTTAACTTATTTTTCCTAGTTTTAACTAACCTTAACTTAGTTTTTCCTAGTGGAGCACAACTGTGCCAGCCAATTAGTCGAGAAGTCAGTACAGCTGAATCTTTTGTACCCAATGTACTAAAAATTACGCTATTTCACTCATTTAAAATAAAACTGGTTAACAAGTTCAGAAATAACCAGAGACATCTTTGAAGATACGTGGTTTCAGCAGCACAGTACTCCAGTTCACTAGGAACACGACGTTCACGATTACTTAGATACGGTATTCGTTAATTAATAGATAGATAACCCGATTTTCCATATCTAAATTATTTCAATTGAAGTTATTTAAAGGATCGGGTGCTCAAATCGAAACCCAAAAATTTTGGATTATTTACGGCAAAGTATCATAGACGAATCTATTTTTATCATTATTGAAATGATCCAAAACATATTTTAATATATCCACCTCCTTATTCATGGGTAATACTAAATGTAAAAAAATTGATCTAGACGTTGTCCTTAAGAGCTGTAACAAAGATTCTCTCCTTAGTTACTGACAGACGAATACTAATATTTGGTAGGGAGTCTACATATTCTGCAAAGATACGATAACTCCTGCAGGCTATATGTAGCCGGAGCATTAACTGCGTGGTTTCTACTAGGAGCCAAGGAGTTCCATTTTTAAAGAATCATTTATTTTCGTGCCTGGAGTACGGTTTGGGTGAGCAGCACACACATAAGTAACTATGTAGTGCTCATATGTGCCTCATCGGTGGGAACGCGTGGCGCGAAATCTCCGGCCTATTATGCGCATGGACACACACCACTTTACATTGGTAGCGACCCGCAAATCTATCCACCTTCATCTGCGACTCCATCAGCACTTATAGAAGGCGTGACCTGCTGTGACCTGCGCAGGCGAGGAGAAGTGTTACAGCGCTGGTGAAATGTAGCAAATGTGGGCTGCATTGTCATACAGCATTCTCCACCACAGCGTCGCGCGTGGCACATATATACACGTGTCACGCCTGTATGCCGCCGAAGCGCGCAACGCCTAGTGCCCCCTCCTTATCCGAGAAAGACAGAGACAACACCGGCGGTGTAAAAGAGAGCGCTACTCTCCCACTTTGCCAGTCACCGCGGGATTCAATCCAGCAAGTGCTTTCTCATCTACGCACTCATCATCGCCTCCAGTCGCGCAGAAAACTAGCGCGCGCGCGCTTTCTAGCTCGCATTGAAAGTGGACGCTTCCCTGAGATGTGGAAGAAAGCGCATGTAGTGCCATTGGCCAAATCAAAAACACCTTCCGGACCAGATGATTTTCGGCCGATTTCACTACTTTGTTTTCTTTCAAAAGTGCTTGAAAGAATTGTTTATGATCAGTTTATGAAGTATTTGGTGTCTCATAACATCCTCCACCGATGATAGGTGACAAAAGACAGGTGAGGTTATTGTTACTGTTTGACTTTAGTAAGGCGTTCGACACTATATATCCCACTCGTCTATTGAACTGTATGAAGTGCATCAGCTTCTCGCGAGGAGTGCTGATGTGGATATGGGTATACTTATCTGGGGGAGAGCAACTTGTCATCTCCGATGGAAGAATAAAATCTTCTTGGCTCTGCACCACACTTGGTATTTTCCTCGGGATTCTATTTTAGAACCGTTGCTGTTTTGCCTTTACATTAATGACCCTTAACTCTATGGGTCTAAGACATATTCTATATGCTGACAACCTCCAGATTTATATATATATAATAGTTTTTGTAGTGATAACCTCGAGGCAGAAGCCAGACACGTAACTGCCGCGGCCCGAGCAGTCTCGAACTGGGTCTCGTTTGCGTCCTTGTGGCTCAATGTTGGAAAGATGTCTGCGATTCTTTTCTGAACTAGCAGATTCCTTTCCAATATTGAGTCGACTTAGTTCAATCCTATTGAACTCTGAGAGGGGGTAGTCGTGTCTTTGTCTGAGATTGTAAAAAGACTTAGTGTCGTGCTAGATGCAGGTCTTATCTGAAGACCATACATTGAATTGATCTGCAAAAGAATTAACCAGGTTTTATATAGTTTACGTTTTTTTCTTCAGTATACCACGGAGGCTCTTCGGTCCAAACTGGTGCGTTCACTGGTATTTTTTCCATATTTTAACTATTGTTCTAATGTTTACTTAGAGTGTCCCTCGAGTTAAGGACAAGACTACAATGCTCACAGAATTCCTGTGTGAGGTATGTGATGGGTGCTTTCTCGCTTTCGGGGGCTAGTGATGGAGCATTTGAGAAGTCGGGACATCACAATAGATTTTTCTAGTCAGTTATCCTCTAAATCTTGTTTTAACTTATATTTATAAGTAGACTTAAGATGTTGTGTTTATAAATGTGTGTTTTGTGCAATATTTTGTAAGTCATTTACAAATAAAAATTGATCTATATATCTCTTTTTCTCATATACAGCAACACTGCTGCTGTCACGTGCGACCGACAGCCCACGAAAATTTTTCCTCAAACAGGATCTTTCGCGCACCTCTGTACAACCAAAATTCAGCACCACAAACAAAACGAATAATTTATGTACTCTATTATTTATTGTTGGTGACTTTATGATTGATGGTGAGTGGGCTACGGACGACAATCTTGTACACGGGGAGTGCTTGTCCGCAAGTGGAACACGGCGCTGACGAACAGATGAAGGAGCAAGCATACCGTTTGCGTATCAAACAGCGATTGGATCGCGGTTGCGCGAGTGGCGATCAAGCGCGGTTGCCGCAGATGTGAGATAACTGTAGCCGTAGCTGCTGCGCGCCCCGACGGAAGTATGCATCCAGGCAGAGATTGTCTGCCCAGTACGAATAAATATCTTTGTCCGAGAAATGCCCCCAGCAGTTTTTTGTGCGACCGCCTCTCCTTCCGCGATCCTTCCTCGCGTCGACCGTCATGAAGCTAGCCGCCCGGGCTAGTTTGGCCAGGTCATCTCCGGGACGACTTGGAACCTCCATGATAGACAGGCGGACCCGACCGGAGAAGTGGTGGGTGCTATAAGCCGCTTCGAGGCTCGTTGAATGGTAACCGTGAGAGGACGTCGACGTAATGGGATATTTACGCGGCAAATTGTTGAGTGCCTCGGGGGGGGGGGGGGGGGGGAAGAAAAAAAATAAGAAAATTATCTCGCCGCATGCTGGCTCGTCATTTTGTAAAAGTAGGGACACACACGTTTACATACACCTACATATTCACGTGCTTCCTGAAATCTTATCTGAGCCAGAACCTACATATGACAATATTACTATTATTATTGTTATTAATTATTATTAATTTTATTATAATTTTTTAAAATTAATTTATCATTTTGCATTGGCTGATTAGTTAAATTTGATTGTATTTTAAATATATTCATCGTAGATAATAATATTGTTTATGGGTGTTATTATACATTTACTGTAAATGAAGGTCATAAAATATTGAACTTAAAGTGATTGAAACTGCTCATGGTACAACTCGTATTCGGAAATGTTATAACTATAATGTTACAATTAATGATTTATGAATATTGAATGTGAAACCTGGCTATTAAAAAGCTTTGATAGATAGCCTAGCAATGCAAATTTAACAATCCTATTTACTTACTCAATGAAAAAATCCATATTTCGGACATATTTTGTCCAAAGTGGTGTTGGTATATACCGCCAATATGGCGCTTTTAGTTCAAGTATTGCCACATTCCGAAGAGCGTACTTTGCTGCGTTAATAATTTTTTGTGGCTCTGAATCCGGTGCCAAGTTACCACCTAGGCATCCTAATCGCACATCGAGGGCAACACATCCAATGCCTGTAAATCATAATTATAAATTATTGAAATATTAATAACACCTAGTGTTATATAAAATTTTTCAATAATTGATGATGGATACTAATAAAATATATATAATCGTATAGTGTAATCGAATTACTGATCTTCAACTATAACGCGTAAAAGTTTTTCAAACATTTTCTTTCCGAGGGGCTAATATTTTCGATATCTTCTGGATAGTATACAGACAATTAAAAACTAGAAAAAATCATTTCCGTACCAAAAAATAGTAATTAGTCAAAAGTATAAATTAGTAGAATTAATCAAGGAGCTAGTCAGGTACCAAATGGGATCGTAAAGCAAATATGGAGGGCCTAGTCCTACACTCTAATTTAGAAGTCAGGTCCAAGCATTACAGCATCTCGGAACTTGTTTTTAAAAACAATCTAAGCTGCGTTTCTCTGATCACGAGCGGCAGGTGCCGAGGCATATGCATTTTTTTCATGTCGTACTATTACAGCACACCGGCAGTCAATTAGCGACGCGCAGTAACTTATATTTTGAGAAGGCTACGACTTTTGCTCTTAAAAATCGAATGAAATGTTGCTTTACAGCAGAATTATACGCTCTTTCAAATAAGATAAGATGCGAGACGCTTCTATACTCAAATCTCAAGCTACGTGCACAGAGACATGATGAGCGGCGAGTCGCAAGGTCAAGCGTACTTCCCGCGTGTCTTTAGTCATCGCTGTTGCTCTAATCAAAGGAAACTATAAAGGCAGAGGCTGTGTGGACCACTATTCGACTTGTACAGTGGCTGACGCCTCATTATTCTCGTAGATTTTCGTGTTTACCTAGAACAATGGTCTTAGACCAGAATACGTGATCAGACCCTGCGCTTACCTTTCGGTCGAGCTTATTGCTCCTTTCACTTCTCATCCCTATCAATCTGCATGATGGACTATTAAATCTTATTCGACACATGGCATTCTTAAGGCCCGGTTTTTTGGACACAGAAACAATTTTGTTCTAGTCTTTAATCATCTGTACTTTTGCCGATAGGCATCGGGGAGTTACAGCTACAGCCCTCAAATATTGTAACAAAATTATTGATTATGGAACACTATGTATTACTTCGTAATTTAGCTATGTGATTCTGAATTTGTTTAACTTATAATTCCAACTTAAAATCTATTTTGTATTCAATCTATTTTTTCAAATTGTATTATTACATTCTAACGCCCATTTGTGAATTTCGTTGTCGAAGTCAGCGGGTACCTCATCATTTTCATCTTTGATGTTCTCAATTCTACAATAATATACAATGATAAAAATTGTATCATAATTGCGTTTGATAAATATTTATGGTTTATAGTATGTACCTCTTTATGAAATCGTTTGTTACTGCTTCAATCGGTGTAATATATTTTTTAACTGTCTGTGGTTGAAGGACAGGTTTCTGGACTCTTGTGCGAAAATCACGCCAGGGTTCACCGTGTCTACCGAATTTTGAAAATTAATCCTAGTTCATCATTATAACTGATACGCAAATTGTTTTTTAATGTTTCTATACGCGAGTATAATATTTATAGCCTTATTTATTTACTTAGCTTTTTAAAATCTTATAATATTTTAGTCAGTTCCAAATACATAAAATAAAGAAAAAATGTGAAATTAATCATATCTAAAAATCTTTTACAAGTTGTTTTCTATGTTAATGCAGATTTGATCTGGAACTTAATTTTAAAGTTATTTAAAAGATTTAGCATGCAATAATAATTTCATAAAATAAAATCATCTATTTTTATATCATAAGAAATACTTGAATTTAATGTTTTTATAATAACCCAATGAATAAATTTCGTATATGAGTAAACATTTGTACATTACTTTATTCTCTAACACATTATTCATATGTTTATAAAAATAGTAAGAATGTAAAATAATAAAATTCTTTAATTTGTTACATAAAAATATGTCCTCTATTAAAGTACACATAAATGGACACGAGTGAACATAAGTCCAAGTAGCACAAAAATATATACTTTTATACATTTTATTTATTACATTATATTTAGATAAATATATTTTAGTCATTTTATTAAGCTTGTGAAATGTATAATTTAATACTGAATTATAACAACTAATGTTTTTATTCTATTTTGTAAAACCTTATAGAAATATTTAAGAAATTAAAATAAACTATATATTTATTTAAGTTAACTTCACAGGTTCATAATTAATTAAATACTATACATTAAGAAATTATTTGAAAAAGTTTAAAATGTAACTACTTACACGCCAACAACGCCGGGTAGATCACCAAAGAACTTTTTCCTGACTTCGGACTTATATTTTACAAGGCAGGGCATCGAAGCTCTAAAGGGCGTTGGCCCTTCTTGTCTATAAAGTTTCTCAATTTCATCAGCATCATAAACAAAGAGAAGATCAGGCCTTCCAATTAACCCTGTCAGCCTAGTGATCCGACCATAGTGTTGATAAAAGAGTTGCGACACGCGGGCGATATCTGAGATGGTATATTGGCCGACAATTGGAAAAAGTCGCCAAGTATTTCCAAGAATGGGAATTGGTTTTGGACCAGGCACATCCTTATATGGTCGAACCTCTTCACCCACCACCGAACAATTCGACAACACCACCGAATTCTTTTTTGCTATTTGTCGACGATAAAGTCCTGTTAATTGGAGAATGATTGCATTCATAAGTTTCATTCTAAGGAGAATATGTTTCTACATTCAGAATTGGTAAGGATGATGAATTCTTCATACCTAAAAGTAATGCCTAATAATAATAAAATTACAGGAATAGGCTTTGAGAATAAGTACAAAAGATTAAAACAGTACTAAAGCATATTGACTTAGATTTTAATTTTATTTGTCAATTTTACGGCCGCAAAAAACAGAATTATCTGTATTTTCACTTTTAGACAATAAATTTAAATAATGATAAAAATAGGCCGTCAGCTAGAAATTGTATTATTATTGAACAATTAAATGCAGCATCTTGCTAGAGTTAAAAATATTACGCAAAAATTATTTATTTTTTAAATATCAATAATAAAGGTTTGATCAGTGTATAAATACTATTCAATATCGTGAAAAAACTTTCATTACATTATCCAGTTGCTTGTATTCACTATAACTTGATTACTAAATTTATTTCTAGATATTATCGTGATTGTGCATTTAAGAATTATAACACGTATTTATATTAGAAAAAAGAATTTTAAATTAAAGTATCTGAAATTAAATTGAAAATTCTTAAAGTGCAAATATGTATTGATTCACAACAATCTTATACATATTTTATTTGTAAACCATACTTTACTGCAATACGTAATATTAATTGAATTCATACTTGAATTGTGACGTTTATTTCATTTGTACTTTATATAGTAGGTGTAAAAAAATATTTAGTTAAAAGTAAAAGACTATGAATTTGTTTTACAGATAAGATAAACTATTTTCAATGAATATAATAAGTGTAATAATGATAATTAAATATACATTATATTAATATATATACATATATATATATATATATATATATATATATATATATATATATATAAAGTAATTGTATTATAAAAATAATTAGAATCCTTGATATAAAGAATCATTCAAGCACTTTAATTAGCAATATATTCATCAATAAATATTATAATATGTACAAGTGATCCTGCAGACATGCGTTACACAACAATACTATAAATCTTGAAATTATTACCGTTAATAAAATCTTAGTTGCCATTTTATAAAATCATGTAATAAAAATCAGATTATTATCGAGCAATTTTTAATAAATTGGACTCTTTAAAATAGTTAAATCACAATTTAGATTACGGAGATTTACCATCCTAAAAAATAACTCGTTCTTTTGTACAGTAAGGTAATATAATTTTAAGGAAGAACTGACTGTTGAACTGAACACAAGATTTCTCGGCACTCGAATAAGGTCAGGCTGTTGAGATGGTGTGCATCCGCTCTGAAGTTACACGCGCTATCCCCACTGGGGTGAAAGAACCGTGTGCTTCTGTTCAGATTACGAGTATATAGCACGCGTTTCTTTCTTCATTTGTGGTACATATAACGGATCATTTCGGTAAAAGACCGTTAGCTAAGAAAATTAAGTCTATTTGTTGCACTTTATCGAAGAAAACATTTTCTGGGGATAGTGAATCGTAACATAAATATTTTCTCGCATATGTATATACAGAACTATAAACTATAACTGCAAATTAATATGCTAATCAATAAAATGAATTTTTTTTTACAATTTTCGTATTTAATTTTAATATTATTACTTTTAGACGAGGAAAAACATTTCGTAGTTTAAAATTTGCATGACTTGGCTTAAAATCATGTAACTTTGTTTAATTGATTCAGTGCATCTAATATCTTCTTTATAATTATATTTAATCACATCGAAATTTGTACCTTTGTAAATAATTTATATTTATTATATTAGTTTAATAATGTTAATAATAATATTCATGCATATTTGAAATAAAACTACTGTACTAAATAAAAGAATTCTTCCTTTTTGCGGGTAAACTATTAAAAAGTGTCATTAAATTCAATGTAAATATAATGGAAGCTAGTTTCAAAAACGTAACGATAATAAAAATCATGCACTTGCATTAAAATTAATGCAGTACTGAGTTAATCTGAAAGAACATAAGTCAAATTTTTATCACTGCTGATAGTTAAAGAACAATTTTTATAATACTATTTTATAGATTTGTTTATTATATTTAAATATTATAAAAAAACTTTCTACTAAGACAAAACGACTTCAAGAAAATTTGATTTCGAAGTGGGGACTTGAACCCGGGATTCTCAGACGACGATCCAAACATTACGGTATATGTGTATAATACTCAAAATACGTACGCATACAACCTGAATAATAAGTTATAAGAAAAAGACGATTCACCAAATTTTTTTATCTAGTTGCATGAAATTTAATGTAAATGCAATGGAAGCTAATTTCATAAACGTAACTAAATATAGATTAATGCATGTACATTAAAATTCATGCACTATATATATTAAATTTAATGTATGTAATGGAATTTTTGTTTTCATGCATTAATTTTTCATTGGGAAAAATTGGTAGGCTTTTTTTATGATTTAGTTAAATAGTTATAACTATTTAACAGTTTATTTTCATTTTTTATAATAAATAAAATTAAATATACATTCAATACACATGTATCCTAATTTTTCTGCTGTCGTGTAGCTTTTGAAATTCCTTTCGCTCCCATTGTAGAATTGATTTTGAAAAAGACCCTACGAAAATGAATAAAATTTGTAAAAAATGTGATAATAGTAAAAATTACAATTATATTACTCACGTTTATTATTAATTTATAAATATACCTTTGTATGAACTCCAACGTTTTCTCCACTTCGGGTGTATAACAATATCCAAATATAAAATATCCTAGGAAAGTAATTAAAATACCTTGAAGAGCATTTTGACACTTGACGATAATTTTTTGTTCAATAACTACTGCAGATACTGCATTCATATCATACGAAGATTGTCCTACAACATTTAAATTCTAGTAACATGCACATTCTATTATATTTATAAACAAAAATAAGTATGACGAAATTTATTTATAATTTACATTTAATACTTGAATTTAAGATCGGTTTTTGTAAATATAATGTAATGTTAAAATACACAATAACTTTAAGCTATAAAATTAGTTTTTTAGTATTACATAACCTATAAAAATTAGAACAAAAATAATACTTACTTTTGTACGACACCTGGGATATTACTTATCATAGGGAATCCTTGTGAATTATGCCTTTTGTGCTTTTATGCAATTAATTTCGAAAAATAGCAGCTGTGGTCTGCAGTCGAATCTTACTGTTATAATTTTTCACTGTACCGAATCGAACGGGGTCTACAAGTGTACAATACAAAACACGATCGCGCACGCTTCGAAGGCCTTAGAAAGAAAGAAAGAAAGAGTGACATGGTGTTCTTATAAGCATAACTATAAGTTCCCAAAACTGTTAAATAATATTCTCATTGAAATAGGTATATTTTGAGAACCCATTACCGCTATTGTAGTTTCAATCTTTGAATCAATTTATATATGTTATATATAATTTCCGTTAAAAATTTACAAACTTTTTACATGAAAGTTAATGAACTTGTACATTAATTTCATTTAAGGTACGAAAAACTGAAATTGCAGTTACACTTGTAACTGAATTATACATTAAATTTAAGGTTTTTTTTAACAGTATACTGAAATTTAATATGCATGTCATTAAGTTTAAATATTTTACATTAATTCTCAGGAACTTGAAAACATATTTATTTTATCTAGAAATTCTTTCTAAAAAATATTATACTTCTAAGGCAACTGTGCATTTAATTTTTGTATTTTTAGTAGTGGAAATAGTTAGAATTTATGCGCAAATTAAAAGCTGTTTATTTCCTTTTTATTTGCGTATATCATATTAATATAACTTAAATTAATATAAAAAATGAAATTTTATAAATACTGTAATATAAATTCATTATTTTTAAAAGAATAATAGAAATTTTGTATAAACTATCTTCATACTATTCAAGTCAAGTTATGTAAGTGGATACTACTCATTTTTTACATTAAATTAGATATTTTTTATTTTTGAAAAAAAAATTTTTTATGCGTTTTTATTACATTGATGTGATAATCAAAAGATATTTTTTTTAAATATTTAACCCATAGTTGTCTAAATGAAATTACTTTTCAACCACAGATCAATAATTAAAGTATTAAACTGTTTTAATATATTTGAATGCGTTCATCAATTTTATGACGCATTGTGATATTCAAAAAAATTAAAAACAATCATACCATTATATCCAATAAAACTTTTAATTTGCAGAATATGAAAAAAATACTATTTTACATACTATATTACGTACTGTTTTGAAGTTGTGTTTAATTGCTAATATGCAATATAACTACACGATATCCAACTATCGATATACACGATATATTCTGTACTATTGTCTCCTGCTATATCTATCCTAAATTGTTGAACGTAAATAACTTGTATGTATCGATGTGTCTTTCTGTGATTGGAGTCAAATTTCCCAACTTTCCTGAGTCTCCATACTTCGATCAGCGCCACCGTTTGTTCCCGCTGCGAATCGAACTAGGTTTGACAAAACCATCGAACGAGTAAGTTTTGCCTTGTAACTTTACGTTAATAATAAATACATTTACCAATTATAAGGTAATGATTATTTTCTACCCTATTTGTGCAACATAAATAATTAATATAAATCTATTGAATCGTAAATCTCGTATTTCTTGCAATACTTGGTTCCAATACAATTGATAAAATAAAAAAAGTATAATTTATCCTATATCAAAGCACGAGGCAGTGCGTTGAAAGCAAGTATACACACATGTGAGTAGTGCATACGAAGCCTAGGGTTAAAAAAACGATATTTTTTTTATTGCAAATCACTGGGTGGTTGAAATCTTCAAAAGACACCCTTCCGAAGAGCACACATCATCGCCGTTAGGCTAATTACAGTTGTAATAAAAGATGGTTCTCTGCAATGCTCCTTCTCGACGTACAACGGGCGTAGAGTCTAGTATGACGGTGATACCTTTAAATTAATCCAACTCAACTATCCTCACTATCACATTGGTATGTTTTAATCGTACCTTTCAAGTCGCACTATTTGCCTATTTCGCTGCTCATCAATGCCTATTGATGCCCATTAATACTTCTTGTCAAATAAACACAAGGTTCTACATACATCAATCAATTTCTTTCTTACCGTATCGCGAAAATCGTCTATCTATTAACGAAGAAAAATTAGAGGTCATCTTCTTCTCTCGCAAGCACAAACTCTCTCTCCCTATAAAGGTAGGCGACCACGCTATTCCTTGGATATCAGTCTCTTCTTAGCTCCCATCACGAACGGTCGTCGCTCCAACAAGGTAACTATTGTTTTGTATTGAAACAAAGCAACATCACCGGCTCTTCTCAGGGCTATCTTTTCCAACGTTAGTGGCATGCATTCATTATACCTCTAAGTTATACCGCTTAGTAACCAGGCCTTGCATGCCAAGTTGCTAGGATTTTCTCTCGCTTCGCATCCATTCTGTATTGTGAGTGCTACACAGCTCCCCACAATCTCTCATCCCCCCTGCTTCCTACCATATTTCTTCCCTACCTACCAAAATTCTTTTTGGAATTAAGACCGACTCCCGGCATGCCTGACACCGTTATCCTCATTTCCTATCTCCTCTCGCTTCCCACACCATGCAGAGAAATTAAACCGGCCTTTTTTAATGACTTTTAAAAATAATTTAATCAAAATTGAAAGCTAGAAGTAAACAGTGAGTTTTACTCGAGATCAGATATATTTATTTAAATCATTTAATAGGAAGTTTTATTATAGTTAATCAATACATTTATTTCTAATTAAATGCACAGTATATTTACCAAATTTTTGACATTATTTAAAAGTAGTTTTTTGTGGAATTTGTATAATCTTTAAAGCCTTCCTTACAAAAGTGATGATAAAATGAAAATATAAGATTAAATGAAAGTTATATATTTATTAGATTGTGCATTTCTCAATATACAAATGTTTTATTTTATTATATATAATATGTTTAATTAATGACAAAATTAATACGAAAATTACATAAAATATTTTTCAATTAAATAAGGAAAGAAAGTTTTTTTATATATATGGTAATTTTTAAAAATATTTTAATTATTTTACTGAGATCAAATAAACACTGTAATTTATTCATGTTAATATATTCTTTATGTTATCTCGTAATACAAGAATTTAGTAATAATTATAATTTTTACGAAAGACAGTTTAATTTATGAACAGATCCATAACATGAGTTTCTAACGATTGTATCAAAATATTGTACAATTTTGATATATAATATGAAAATAATACTAATTTTATGATATACTTATCGATAACAATTATCGTAGTGCAAACATGTATAATAATAATATTTTTTCTTTGTAAATGATGAAGAAAATCTTTTAAAGACTTTCAGGGTCCTGGGTCCGCTGTGTATAAGATTCCTCGGCATTGAAGATGCCGATGTACCCACTAAAACCTCATTCCCTCAATGCATTCCCGCCGCTTAGGTTCTGCAGTGAACACCACGAGCCGGGGACGACGCGAATTCGCCGAGGGGATTTCTCGATCCTTTCTTGGTTCATATATCCTCCCTGGCACCGTGTGATACAGGGACGTAGTCCACTTACGTTAGCCATGATCCTGCACAGGAAAGTCACTACTCATGACGTGTTATCCCCCACCCTCCGAATATGTTCCACGAAGATGAGCCTCGTATCTAGCGTCACCCCAGATACTTCACAGCTACTTTCGTCAGAACTAACTCATCCACGATAATAAGCGACTCAATCGGGATACATGCTTCTTCGTGAGGAGCCTCTGTCATTTCCAGCCCATGATCGTTCATCCAGAGATAAATTCTCCGCTTGGTTTGATCGAGTCGCATCTGTACCAGAACCATACTACGTGCTGTAATAATGGCTGCCACGTCATCCGCGTAACTGATCAAAAAGCAGACTTCCGGCATTTCCAATCTTAGGAAATATTACCACAGGTCAGTTCCTTCTATTTTGAGCCCCCTGCCGTCTCGTATACAATGAATCGATTCTTAAGATAATGTCCGATAATCCGCAAGAGATATCGGGGTACCCTGAAGTCCCGATCCATTGCTCCGAACATGTCTGTTCACCTTACAGAGTTTGAAGGCGTCTCGGACATCCAGTATCACCATGAGACATATCGGTCGAGAAAAATGGTTTTCCCTTTTCGTGCTCCTGGCCGTCTCCACTACTATCTGGTTCGCGTCGAGGGTTGATCTACCCGTCCGGAAGCCGTACAGTCTCTCGGAGAAGCTGCTAGATGTTAAAAGCGCAGCCTGAAGGCGGCGTCTCATCAGCTTTTCCATAATTTTCCCGATGGTGTCCAACATTCACAGAGGTCTATACGATGACGGAACCTCCCACGATCCCTTGCCCTTACTCATCAGTACAAGTTTCGCCTCCTTCCAATGGGAATAAAAAACTAGCGCTTGAAGGCACGAGTTGTACATGGTGAGCAAGAGCTGTAGATGACTCATAGCCACCGCTTTCATCACTTCCGCCGGAAGATCATCGGGCATTGGTGTATTACTGCTCCTCATTGAGCTTACCGCACTCTCTAGCTCCGTCATTGTAAACGGCGGAGTCTCAAGACCAGATAGCACCGGGGGCTTGTACCTTCGAACGTGTTGGGAAAAGGACATGAACGATTCCGTCCATCATCACCTCGCTCATGGGTACGCCCTTGACGAACGCCCCTAACTTACGGTTGATCACCTTATAACCCAATCACTACGGACCCTTACTTATTTTAATAGCTCGCTTGAAGGTTCTTCTTGCCACTAAATGCTCGAGGATCTTTGAAGACTTGTCGCGGTCGAGGTTTCGGGACCTTTGGGCTACTCGTCGTAGCCAAAGGCACGCTTGTCCACCAATAAACCCCCTTACAAGCTTGATGGATCGTGATACCACTCTCCCGCAGGCAGTTCACTATGGACTCTCTTGGATGGATACCTCTTTAACTGACGGCATTCTTCTTCGAAGGGGTCCCCTTTTCTATGGCCTTGTCCACTTTCATCCGGTCTTCTCGTTTTTCTTCACGCGTGGGGACCTTTTTCCATGCCGTCCCTGACGGGCTTTTCCCCAGGGTGGTAGCTGAAGAAGGCGTATGCATCGCCACCGTTGCACCTTCCTCCGTTTCCTCCGCAGCTCCTTTTTCTCCTCTTTGAGGACCTCTATCTTTCCTTATAGTATTGGGAGACCCTCCTTAATCACCCTGAAGATGTTTGATTGGCGCTTTAGGGCCTCCAATATCTTCCTCATAATATCCTTTATGGAGGCAAAAATCTCCCTTGTCTCTCCCATCTTCGGGTATCGATCCAGTCATAGGCTGAATCTCCGTCTCCCCCTCTATCGCCGTTTTAGGGGGCGCCATATTCCCTTCCCCAATCTTCTTCCCCTTTCTTTCCACCTGTTATCTTTTATGCTCCATAAAGTATATTTTTAAGTTGTCTCCACGTGTGACCGGCCTTCATGGACTCTCTCTGGAGAGCTTCTGGGCGACGTCACGTTCCAGACCGCACTCGCCTTGAAGCCGATTGACCAGACCAGGTTACGGTCCAGCCTCTCGTCTGCATCCAGCGGGAGCCAAAGATGGTTCGAATTACCTTGGCACATAGCCTCGAGTGTGCCTCCCTACCCCGGATCTCCTTTTGGTGACTCACGGGTCGCATCCACGGTCAACACGGCAGTCTGACATTAGTTCGGGAGCGGTTCGCCCTCAATCTTTCAGCACATTCAAAATGTCTTCATGCGTTCAGGAATAGCCCGTTTATAGGGTTCCCTCATTCACCTACATTCGGACGGTCATGACTGTGCCCCTTTATTTTTTTTTCTTTCCGCGGGGTTCCTGTGGCCAGCGCTCAGCGGGTGGTCTGTACCCTCGCAAGATACCGATTGAGTAAGAGAGAAGCGTGAACGACTTCCTAGCGTTTACACGAGAGGCGTTTGAGCTCCGCAAAAGACCGAGCCGCCGAACCGCAGGACAATATGGCGCCAATTCGGCAGGCTGCAGCAACGGCCTAGAAAAGCCGCCATAACGCCGGCCAGGCTCCCCCCCCCCCCCCCCCCCGCCCACACTTGGGCCACCGAAGCAGTAGGGATCCCCTGCGGACTCCATCGGCCGCACTACGTTAAACGCCGCCGGTAGGCGGCAAACACCGCCGCGGTCGCGCCACAGCATTGAAGAGCCACGCCATGCCAGCACGACGCGGCATGCCGTTCTCGAATCAACCAACGTCGTAGCCGGCAACGCGGAAGAATAAGACAAAGCCGAGGAGACGACGGCGGCGAAGAATAGCCGAGAACGGGAGTGAACATACTGGCCATCTAGGAGAGGCCGGGACAATAGACAACGCGGGGCTGAGTCACATCAGCAGGGCACGCAGCTCGTGGACTCTGCTTACCATTGCCGCGAGAGGGCCCAGAGGGGGGGGGCAGGCCCTTTTGTCTCACCGCGCCGCGACAGATTTGCTCCGGCTGTCCTAGCGTACAGTCGTGTCGCAAAATAAGAATGGATTTGACGGTCGTTGCGTGCAAGCGAAGAGCTTCTGAGATCGTGAAGTCGTAGTCGAGAAGAAGACGGATCGAGTCGTAATCGTGCCGTGACGTTAATTAAAGTGCACAGTTAGTGTTGTGACGACGCCGCCGCCGGGCGAGCCTCCCTCACATAGCTTGTGGGGAAGCCACAACCACCAGTAGAATCTTGGGCCACTGACGAGTGAGTAAGGCTACTTACGACGTCGCTCACTCTCTCGAGATTCAACGACAAGTGCCGCTACCGACGCCGCTACATTAGGGACGAGCGACGCCTCAAACGCTGCTCCCGGGACTAAGGACAAAGCCGACACCGCTTCAGGGCCGACGGGAGATGCTCTCCAAGTCGCCCTCCATAGAAGCAGAGCGAAGCCGTCGCCGCAGAGACCAGCAGGTGACTCCAGCAAGGCCGCATCTCCCTCGCGGCAGATATTGCCTGCCGCCTTCAGCACCCGACGGACGGGAGACGCGTTGCCACCGTCAACATACGGCGGACGGGAGAGCTGCCATCCTCAGCTCCAGCGTCCAACGGGAAGCAACCGCCGACGCTAAACGTCAATCCAGCGGGCGAGGCATTCCCGTTCATCACCGGTGAATGGGCTTGGGAGGAAAGCCTCCCGTGCGTGCACGGAGTGTTTGGTTACGAACGGAACGCGACGCTGACGAGGAGATGATATATCAGCCGCGCCGGTCGTGTACATCGCGGCGGAGGTCGGACCGCGGTTGCGCAAGTGGTGATCGAGCGCAATCACCACCGTCGGATTTCTCTGTGTCTGGACAACGTGGTCGGAACGCCACTTGCCTCCGATAGCGGATTAGTTAGAATAAAGTGTATTAGTTAGGCAATAAAGGAGATATATTATATTCCCGCCGAGACCAGCGGGACCTGCCCAAGAGAATAGTCTCCCCCGGCTAGCCAGCGGCAGCTCGGTTGGCGCCCAATACTTTGTTAATTTCAGCGTGCACACCTTTGGACCGTCGTAAGGCCGAAGGGCATCTCCTGTAGCGAGCAGGAAAGCGAAGTTTTACAGACTCTCATGAACTCTCAATTCATACAGTGGCTTCTCACTGACACACTTCTCACCCACTCATTCTGCCACTCATTCTAGATTTCCACTACCATAAGCCCATCAACCGATAAAATCACTGCAAGCATTCGATTTTCGTCAGGGTGCAGACAACGAATGGGATTAATAACAAAGATGTATTATAATGAGATCTACAGCTAGCGATGTTTGTTTCATGGTTTGTATACATCCACACACATTTGACACTTGATTCCAATCTAATATAAATGGCAATCAAAACCCACATATTTGGATATTGCTAATTTTTAAGGACTTTTGTTATATCATGGACAGACTAAAATCGTTTTCGATAGTTCATTTCCATAAAGGAATTTACCAATTTTTGTTCTTTTTAAAATGGTTTTGGTGCCCCCCACTCGGCGCATGGTCAAGGCTGCGAGCACGAGCTCAGTACAGCGGCGACCACGGCGAGATTCTCGTCGCAATACCTTCCCTAAACTTCACATCTTCCCAGATGATAAGTTTATTCATCCGGTTGGTCGCCGCCAACCTTGCACGCTTATTTGGCTACTCCGCTTCGCCATTACCCTATAATTATTACCTACTTATCACTAATATCACAAAAACTAAGCGTGCAAAGTTGGGGCAACAACTAGATTCAGAAGAGGCGGTGGCCTCTTATCCAAAATCGAATCGCGCGAAGCTAGGTATATCTCTAAAGTGGACTTAAAGAAAGCTTACTTCCAGGTGTTCTTGACTGAAGTTAGGCGGCAATTTACAGCTTTTGCTATGCCTGGCTCCGGTCAATGGTAATTCGTTCGTTTACCTTTCGTATTGAAAATGCGCCGATGACGTTTTGTAGGTTAATCGGGGCCTTATTTGGACCCGAGGTAGAACCTCACGTTTTCGCGTACTTGGACGATCTGATAGTGGTTACGCAAACGTTCGAAGAGCACCTGAAATGGGTAGAGTTTGTGTTGCGTACGATTGTGGAAGCTGGACTCGAGGTGATTCGTGATAAGTGTGAGTTTTGTCGTTCGAGTGTGCGTTTCCTAGGTTAGCGGCTGGATGCTGACGGATTAAGGCCTGACTCGGAAAGGGTTGAGCCGGTCCTGAACTATCCCGGCACCCAAGAATGTGAAAGAGTTGCGTACGTTTTTGGGTATGGTGGGCTGGTATGCACGGTTTATTGAGAAAGAGTCCGAGCGTAAAGTGCCCCTCACAAAGTTGTTAAAGAAAGATCAACCGTGGGAGTGGCAGAGAGAACAAGAGGTTGCATTTAATGCTTTGAAGAACGCGCTTGTAAAGGCCCCTGTGCTTGCTCGTCCGAACTTTTCTAAGTCATTTACGGTCCAAAGCGATGCTAGTGATTACGCCATTGGAGCCGTTTTGACTCAAGAAGATGACGATGGGTTTGAGCATCCAATTGTGTATATCAACCGTGTCTTAAATCCGGCTGAGAGGAATTATACTACGTCGGAAAAGGAGTGCCTTGCCTTATTGTGGGCGATTAAGAAACTGAGGCCATAATTGGAGGCCTATGAATTTGTTGCTAAAACAGATCATAGCGCTCTAACGTGGCTTAAGAATCTTAAAGACCCTACAGGGAGGCTAGCGCGTTGGGCCCTCGAGATGCAGCAGTGGGACTTTGAGATTGTGCATACGAAAGGCGCACTCAACAAGGTTCCTGATGCTCTCTCTAGAGGGATCAATAGAGAGATTGCGATTGTGGCGAATTTTGAGACGATCTCGGATCCTTGGTATCTTGACAGAATAAACGAAATTCAGCGTTGCCCTCGAAAATTTCCGGGATGGAAAGTAGTAGATGGCATGCTGTATCGTTATTTTCCTGATGAGATCTTGGATCCGATCTCGTTTCAAGAGGAGGGGTGGAGACTCGTCGTACCAGACGAGTATAGAGTTGGTGTGATTGAGTAGGCACATCGCCACCCGTCGTCAGGTCATCTTGCAATCGAGAAGACTTACGACAGGGTAAAGAGGGAGTATTATTGGCCTGGTTTTTATTATCAAATGCGCGCATACGTGCAGCAGCGTAGTGAGTGCCAACGCTATAAAGTCTCTCAGGCGGGTCCTCAAGGGCTGATGGGTAAGCGAATCGTTGAGAGGCCATGGGCAGTGGTGGCTGCAGACGTGATGGAGCTGCCTCGTAATAAGAGCTAATATAAATACATTTTAGTGTTTCAGGATCTTTTTACGAGGTGGATTGAGTTGAAACCATTGCGTGCGGTTAACGGAAAGGCAGTGGCGAAAGCCGGTAGCCCCGCGCCTGAAGGCCGCGAAGCCCCAACCACCGCCGCGAACGGAAAACACTTCGGTGCAAAGGAGGTTGCGTGCGCCGCCTCGGGTGGTTTCGGGAGCCGTGGTAGGAGCCACCGTGGAATTGCGCACTCTGGCACCCCACGTTCCGGTAGCGGAGTGCAGAGGCGGATAGAGGCGCAGGATCGCGAAAGCGCCGACCTACTACCGTCAGCTTCATACGCGGAGATCCAGGCCGTCGTGGAACGCCGAGCGCAGGAAGCGGTGGCCGTACGGAGCTCCAAGGCTGATCTGACGGTGATCAGAATGGGTGCTGGAGCATCCGGTTTTCCCCGCTGATGCCTCCTGCGAAGACAGCAGGGTCTTTGGAGGCCAGCCCTGTGCAGCCCGTGGAAGTGTCCGGAAAGGGACTTGACAATTCGGTGGGAAACGGAGATTCCGTTTCCCTGGGGCTTGCCCCAATGTCAGGGCCGATCGTCGCGCCTGCCGGAACAGGGGCAGAATACGCACAGATGGCTTGCGCCTTCCAAGAGGCCAGGCTGCTTCTCAGCGAGCTCCGGAACGCAGAGCCTGAGGATAGAGTGTAGATGCGAGCGGCACTGGCTCAATTCTTCCGGGACCGCCCGAATCCGTTGTAAGCATTCCGGAAGAGTGGCAGCGTGGAGTTAGCGGAGGTGGCCTCGATAACACCAGAGGCCACCACCCCTTCTGAGTCTAGTTGTTGCCCCAACTTTGCACGCTTAGTATTTGTGATATTAGTGATAAGTAGGTAATTATAGGGTAATGGCGAAGCGGAGTAGCCAAATAAGCGTGCAAGGTTGGCGGCCACCAACCAGATGAATAAACTTAGCATCTGGGAAGATGTGAAGTTTAGGGGGGGTATTGCGGCGAGAATCTCGGCGTGGTCGCCGCTGTACTGAGCTCGTGCTCGCAGCCTTGACCATGCGCCGAGTGGGGGGCACTGGGCTACGCGAAATTCGGCGCACCGCGGTAATTGTCGCGCAAGAGCGCGCACGGGCCGCGGCGGCTAATGAAGGGGAGAGGGCAATTAGGCGCGCGATCGGCCCTCGATCCTTGCTCGATCGCACGATTTGAGTTAGTGTGTCTCGGGACACGGTTTCTCCCGAGACTTTTAGCGGCGAAGCGCCACGCTTTTCGTACGACGCGCTAATAAGTAGTTAGAGAGAGAGAGTAGTGTGGAGAGTGAGAGAGAGAGAGTGAGAGCAGTGCACCGAAGTGCAAGTGCACTCGTCTGCTGCATTCGAGGTTGCGTACTTGGGACGCTTTGATCTCGCCCTAGTGGGTGACAATTGGCGAAACAAGGAGGTAGCGCCAACAACAAGGCGGAGGGCGTTTCCCACCAAGTTAAAGATCGCCGCCGCCTAAGTAAGTAATTTTAATATTGATATATATATTTATTGTGCGACGCGCGCACAATCATCCGCGTCAGGAGAGTGAGAGAGAGAGAGTAGATAGCGCTAATCAGATTGTTTATTTAACTTTTTTGTAAATATAATAAATATTTCATTAATTACACGAAAGTAAAATATCCGCGTAGTTATTTCGTGCGCCTTCTCCATTTTCGCGTTCCCTATAGCGGCGAGCACCCAGGCTCGCACCGCCGCGTCCGCGGATTTTCCGTGCGTCGACACGAGCAAGAAGAGGACGGAAAGTCCTTAAGTCGCGTGGTGTCTGGGAGGCGGCGGCGAGCTTAGCCACCCGGTAACCGCCACGTGACACGGTACACAGCAGGAGATGCTCTGGCCTCCGAGCAGATGGTGTCAGATGAGTCGAAAACCATCTAACGGGATAAAATTACTCCCTGTCTTTGAAATATCTTTGTATAGAATAGAGTTAACTAGTTCGCTCGGAAGAGGAGTGCATAGTTTAAAGAAAAATGAGTTGAGTAATTAGGCCTTATCTTTGTCCAAATGATATTTAATGCTGATAAATTCTAATGCGGAGAGCTGAGATTGACAGTGTTGGAGCTTTTTGATTATTTTCCAAATGCTTTTCGGATGGGATTCAGCCTCCTCGATAAAGCTATTTAAAGCTTGACTTTGAAGTCGCAGAGCGCTTCGCTTAGCTGCTTTTGTTGAAAGTTTAGTTTTGATTTGAGTGCTGGATCGCAAGAGCGTTGCTGGCTTTTCCGAGTGCTATTTTTGTCATATACTAAGAAACAGATGTGCGCAAGAATTTTTCATAAGAGGATTTACGAATATCCACGATTAAGTCATTGACGGCGGTTATAATAACATGAGGGTTTTGCAGAGTCTTGCAATCGAAAGGTAGGAATCTGAGATAAAGCCAGTCAATGAATTTGTCAATGAACTTGGGGAGTGACGGAGCTTATGTGGACGTGGACTCTCCTCGAGGATGTGCTCCGAAGAGAGTCCACTGTGGATCTGAGCGCCGCCCCACTTGGAGCCGGTACTTCCAATACCGCACTACGCCGCTGCAAATTTCATCAAGCGTTGGAATGAGTCGGAGCAGCCGCGTCCGCGTGCTTAAAAATTGATGAGCTCCCCACATTTGGCACACACACACACTAGTCTCAAATCGCCCGTCGAGCTGAGCAGAGCTCATCACAGTACAGGGTAGTGTAGTACAGTGGTATCTCCAAACTTAAACTGCCGTTCTCAGGGCAACACTCAATTTCTACCTGAGTGGGGATTGCTCCCTCACCCCACTATAGCATCAGGCCGTTACAATAACATCCGCCGCCACTCCAGTCTCCATCTTTAGGGCACTACCATGGCTACGTGCTCGGGCAGCGCCTGAAGCTCCATCGACGGAGCTCCTCCTCTACCCTGGGCTACCTCCCAGCTTCAATACTCGCTAAATAAAATCTAATTTTTATTAACTCTCTTAAATTTTCAGCGCCCCTAAGGCAAATGCCCTCTCAGGGCACACCTTCCAGCCCTACCATGGCCTCTCCTCATTAAGCTGAGCAATTCACTGCTCAACTTCATAAGATTATTAAAGACGCAATTCGCGCCTCGAAGCTCAGATTGCCGAGCTCCTTGCTCAAGTTAAGGCGACTTTCTCCCCCCCCCCCCTTGGCCGTCATATTGACACCTCCCACCTGCCAATTCCTCGTGCGATGATAACTCATTCACAGTTGTGAAGCACAGGAAATATCAGCAGCGCACCGCACCTTACTCGCCTCCAGCGCTTTCTGACTCGCATTCTTCAAGCTCGAATGAAGAATTTTCCTCTACTTCACGGCCCCCTCTTCCGATCTTTATACGTGATATTAGCATAATATTACACTTCCTTGAAGGTAAGGAAGTGTAATACTCCACCCACCATCTTCCCGAAGACCAATAGCTGGTCGTCATCATCCGTGGCGCCTCTAAACCAGGCCCACTCGGATTATAGACTTTTTGAAATTTAGCCAGAAATTTCCGGTTAAACAAGTTCACCGCATAAGAAAGGGCGAAAAAATCTGGCCTCTTATCGCGGTACATCTCGACCCATCCCATTTCAATGTGAAGGCAATCTTCGACCTTTGTATTTTGAACGATCTTGCTATCAAGGTCTCACGATGCAAACATTGCATGCGGTTTGCCAATACGGCAAATTACTGTTACGCTAAATGGGTCTGCGCTTTCTGCACTAAAGACCATCATACCGCGAGTTATTCCAAAAAAAACACCGCCAACGCTAAACCTCGCTGTGGAAGTTACCAAGGCAACCACCGTGCAACCTACCGCATCTGTCCCAAGAATTCGAAAACGTCCCTCCCCCCCCCTCCACAGCAACAGCCAAAAGCCCATTGTAGCTATTGCCGTTGTTTCATCTCGACCTATTGTGAGGCCAACCCTAACTTCTGCCCCCACTATCCTACTAACCACTCTCTACCGCTCTACTGCGCAAAAATTATGAGAAATGAAACCAGCACCGCCTACTCCCCCAGTAATTTCTTCTCCCTCCGACCAAGATGGTTCTCTGCTATGCTCCTACTAGACATTCAACAGGCGTCAGAGTTTGGTACGACGATCTCATTTTCAAACTAATCAATCTCAAATTTTCCCCTTATTGAATTGGCACATTTAAATCGTATCTCTCTAATTAAAGCATTCGTGTCAAAATGGGCTGAGTTATTTCCAAACTCCTAAATCCACCCCACTGCTCTTCAACATTTATTACAGCGATATCCCAATCCATAATCGTATCTCCACAACCCTTTATGTCGATGACATTGCTATCGTAAACACTTCCTGTCAAATAGATACCTGCTTCAGACATATCAACCAGTATCTTCCTTGGCTTCTCGAGTAGTATCGCAAAAATTGCCTCTCCATGAATGAATCTAAATCTTAGGTTATCTTCCCTCATAGAGTCAAACTCCCTCCCCCTATTAAGGGTGGCGATCACACTATTCCGTCGAATTCCTGCGTGAAATACCTGGGAGTTAATTTTGATCCCAAGTTTACCTGGCGCCCCCACATCCTAGCCACTCGTAACAAAATTAATGAAGCCTTTATTGGCCTAAAAACTTTCTTCTCCAACAAGGAAATTTCCTTCAAAACCAAGCTACGGGCTTTCAAGGCCATAATTCTTAGCATCTCAACCTACGCTATCCCTATTTGGGGTACAGTTCGTCCAGATAGACACAACTTTCTACAAGGATTCTTCATGCTGCTCTTTCGCGTCACTCTGGACTATCCTTGACAAGTTGAGAGTCGCAGCTGCTATAGTATAGTAAGTAGCATTTTATATATTAATTTTAGCACGCAAATAGCCTGCATAAAAGGAAGAGTCAGTAAGGGATGTCCGCAGGGAAGAGTACTTCCACCTCTCTTATGGACACTAGTCGCAGATTCGTTATTACGCATTCTAAGCAGAGAAGGAATCTTTGCTGTGGGATATGCGAATGATTTTGCCATACTCATTAAACGACGATACGAGGAAATCCTACCGGATTCTGTGCAAAGCTTCCTTGAGAAGGTAAAGGAATGGTGTAGAACAAAATCTCTTGGAGTTAATCTCAATAGAACAGAGATGGTCATCTTCACAAGGAAATACAAATGTAAAATTCGTAAAGGAATAACCTTCTACGAGCACAGAATACCGTATGCAGAGAGAGTAAAGTACGAATCTAGGAATATATCTAGATAAGAAACTTCTTTGTGGACAGCATCTAAGGATGCAGTGCAACAAGATTCTAAACATATTTGTGCAGTGTAGGTCAGATATAGGTACAGGGTGGGGGCTTGAACTCCAAAAATCTTTATGGATTTATGAAGCCATACTAAAACCGAAGCTCAGCTATTTTGCATTAGTCTGGTGGAAAGTCACCGGAGACAAGATCTCAATATAAATCCTGGACCACATACTGTAACATTGAGGAGCACCTCCGGATTAAGAAGAAGTGCACCTATAGCTGCGGTTAGAATTCTGTTGGAAACAGATAACCTGAACGTCGAAATAATGATTCAATACAGTACCACGTCACTACAAGTAAAAAAGACAAAAAGTGCTCTAAATAATCTATCCAGGGAAAGTAAGGTCTGCATAACCTAGATACCGAGTCACTTGAGCTATAAGGGAAATTAAAAAGCAGACCAACTCGCCAAGCAAGGCGCGAATTCAGACAAACAATCAAACAGGGAAGTAGGAGTACCATACCGTGAAGGTTGCAACGTTCTAAATGAAGTGCTAAAAACGAATGGACAGGAATTCTGAAAGAATTCCCGAGGGTTCAGGTGGTCTAAAGAGCTGGTGGGCGATTATATGAATTGCTGGTCAAGTAAGATCACCAAATTAAATAAATGTAACACAAAAACTATACTGGATATTCTAACAAGACACAAATGTGTCGCCTTAATGAGACATCGACGGAAGTGACTGGGAGTCTGTATTCTTGAATCGGAGCACTTAGAGGAGGTGGACATATATAGCCTTCTTACAATTGCGGCTCGAGTTGTTAGAAATCGAAAATACGGCGATGAAGCAACAGCTCACCGAAATTCGACGTAATATTAATAATAATCAAGAATAAGAATGGTTTAATATGAATCAGTAGTTTTCTAGTGATTCATGTTAAGAGACAATAATTAATAGGAAGTTCTACCGTATATTCACCTATCATAGCCCCACCAATTTTGTTTGATGGAACACGACCTAACTTATCAGCGATTTCATTCTTACGACGAAGCAAAAAAATACATTGATTCTTATATAGCCTCAAAAGTCTTGTCATTTTTTCAACGCAGAATTCATATTCTGCCAGAAATATGGGAGACAGTGATGGGCGATACTTTGAAAAACATGATTTTACTCCTTATAATTGAAATAAAACTTTTATTTTGTCAAAAATTACGAGAACTTATTCAAGGCCCTAATATACCATCTCATTATTGAATTCAGCAGAATATGATTTTCATGACATAAAAGTAAATTAACGACGATAAGTGTAAAATTATTATAAGATACAGAATTTAGAGAAATCAAAGTACCTCATTGTAAAATAGAAATTCATAGAACAATTTCAAATATAAGTGGTGAATAAAAATAGGCTCTATCTCTCTCTCTCTTTCTCTCTCTCTCTCTCTCTCTCTCGGTAAGTACAGGCAGATGTGTTCTGCTTAGCTCCACAAAAATATTGTCATATTGATATTAATATTTTTGTGGAATCACAATATTTTGCAGAGGCTCGAGGACTCCTGCAGGCTCCATGCAACCGGAGCATAAATTGCGTGGCTTCGTCTAGGAGCCAAGGAGTCGTTAAACAGGAGGACGGCTTAGGCGAGCAGCGCGCACACAAGTAAGTGAGTGTGTGCAATATATGTGTCTTGTTGGTGCGAGCCGTGGCGCGAAAACTCCCGCCTATTACGCGCATAGACACATCACTACATCTACGATAGCAGCCCACCGTCCCATCCGTGAGAAGTGTGAGAGCACTAGTGAAGTTCAGTAAATGCGGGCTGCACTGTCACCCAGCATGCTCCACTAGCTCCACGGCGGCATCGCACACGAGCACACATGTACACACGAATGCATGCCACGCCTGTGTGCCGTCGAAGTACGCGTCTACTGATGCCCACTCCAAACCCGAGAGAGAGAGAGAGTCCACATAAGCGGAGTGAGAGAGCGCGCTGACCTTCCTCTCCGCCGCTTTGTAAGTCAGCCGAGTGGGGCCAAACGGCCTGCCCCTCTCACCGCGGCGCCAAGTCCTACAAACGCTCCGCCGTCATCACTAGACTCATCGCTACAGGTGATATCTGAAGCACTCAAGGCGCGGTCTGACATCTCGGTGTCCATGATCGACTTATTTTGTAATAGGTTCGATCTCATCGACCGAGCAGTGGCTGATCTTTACTCCATTCTTGCAAAGAGACTCGGTACGGAGCAAGTTATTTCTTCGTCTTCTTCCGTACCAGCAACGGAGAAATTGTTGAAGGCTTGCGCCGATCGGGTCTCTGCGCTAGAAAACATCATTAAAGTGCAGTCAGCCTAGCTGGTGGCTCTGCGCGAGGATCGCTCACTGCTCGTGGGATCGAATCGTTACAGAACGTTCCAAGCAAAATTAATGATAAAGTCGATCACCTGATCACCTGGAGTTGTCTAATAATAAAAACGAATTTGTAAACATTATAAATACTAATTTTAAGCAACTAGAAAATAAGTTAAATTTTAAGTTAATGCAGGCAAGTGATAATGATAAAGAGGAGAATGAATCGTTGGAGCTGCGGGTGAATACCGGGAGCTCGAGAGCTGATGATACTGAATATGACAATAGTAACAATAATAACAATAGTACAAACAATATGAAACTTAATAGTAACAATAGTACAACATTTATAAACTACAGCAGCAATAGTAAGAATAGAACAAATCACAACAATCACAATAACATAAATAGCAAATCATTTTCAATATTCAACCATCAGATAGTAACAAAATGCGAATAGAAATAAAAATATAAATAAAAATAAAAATAATAACAGTAACTCAGATAATGTCAGTGATTCAGGGCTCGATGCTCCCGGAAATTCTTATGGTGATAATCAGGACGTTGGGAGGGTGGTCTCGGCGGGGGATGGTGGTGTTGAGCTCGTCATTACGTGAGTAGTCGACTGTGCAGGCACAGGAGTCCTGCCTTCTGACGTTGCGCTCGATATCATATCTTCTGTGCTCCCCTCCTTCGTACCTGAAGACCTGGATTCGGCGGTGCAGCTCGGGGAGCGAGCGACGAGATCACATGGAGAGGTTGGTGAAAAACTCCGACCGTCAATACCATCAATTAGAGTGCAGCTTCGTCCAATGAAAGCTGCTAATCTCATCTTGGAGGCAAGGCAGGCTTTCACTGCGTTCTCTACACAAAATGTGGCTTTCGTCCGTGTCGGAACGGTGACGTCCGATGCCAGACAAGGTACTATGTTTATCAATTTGTGGTTAAGTCGGGTTCAGTATAGTGCATTCGTGCAGTACAAGAACATTGCACGTAACCTTGGCTTTAAGTACGTCTGGCATCGGCGCGGTAAATTTTCTATTAGATGGAAAGAGGGCAGTAGGGATCATGCTGTAGCCGCTGAGACTGAGATTATGAATATATATATGAGCATGTACTCGTCGGGAGTTCTGCTGGGGGGGCCTGCGGACAGGAGTGTTTTAACCCGCAGCCCGGCGTTTCGTCACCGTGTGACGATAATAATGAGCATGATCGACCTAGAAGTGAGAAAAGGGCCGATCAGATTTGACTAAGTCGGGCAGATGCTCCATCGGCAGTCTCTGGGAGTGAGCGGGGAGATAAGGTTGCAGGCCGTAAGAAAGGCAGCAAATTTTTAAGGGCGGGGTTCACGAATGTGAATTTTCTGAGAGGTACTAACGGTACTCACATTGAAGGACTTCGCCTTTATTTGCATGATCGTCCTACTTACCTACTCTTTGGTGTAGCGGAAACTTGGCTGGACTCTAACATCGCGGATTCGATCGCAGGGATTGTTTATGTTAACAAGCAATTAAAAGTGAATATACTCTCATCCTCGGACACGGAGGGGGTTGGAAGGCCCGAGGAGCTATAATACTTAATCTGCTCAGTGCAGTATCGTACCTCGGAGCCTGCATTAGTTTGCGTCGTCTATAGGCCTCCCCATGTCTCTTTCATGAGGAATTCAAAATTTTCGGAAGAATTGCGACAGTCATAAAATCATTCTCGGTGATCTGAACGCCGATCTCTGCACTGACTGTGATGATGCTGTGTCTGTTCGCAGACTTGCAGCGGAGCTGTCTTTGCAGATCATCCGGCATGGTTCTACGCATATTGCACCCACATTCCGTATCTGGATAGACGTAATACTAGTTTAAAACAATGACAGGGTAATTTCGTCCGCCAATGAGCCCGCTCCTTACCATGGCAAGCACAACATTATTGAAGCAACAATAGAAATACCTGTCCCTGAGCTTGTCTGTTGCTCCTTTGAATACAGAAACTATAAGAGCATTGATAGTAATGGGCTGGTACAAGTGTTGTCGGGTTGTAACTGGGGACCGATGTTGGTGGATGATCTCGACGTTGAGACTGCAGTCGCGAGGCTTAACTCCAATCTAATGTTAGCTATCAACGAACTTGCGTCGATAAAGGTAATTCAACTGAATGAAAAACGTCTACCTTGGATTGGGCTTGAGCTTCGTGACCTGCAGTGCAAAATAGGGCACTTTACAGACGGTATAGAAGAACGGGACAGCCAAAATTCCTTGAGGAATTCCTCGATCTTCGCAAATGTGATTAGGAGAGGATGGATCAGGCGAGAACTGAATACGTTCATAATCGTCTATTCAACTCTCGAAACTCCAGCTCAATCGGATGAGCTTAACACTCACTTTGTTTCCGTGTCTAACGTTATCGATGACAGATGGGCAGATACTATGCTTGTTTCTGCCGCAGAGGATAGGTTTTGTTTCAAAAGTATAAGCATCAATGTCTAAGTCCATCTGAAGCTGTTGGTGACGATGGCATCTCGTATAGTGTAGTTGTTACGGCTCTTCCAATTATTGGTCTTTTTTTAGTGCGCCTGTACAATTGCTTGCTTGATAGCTACAGCTTCCCTGAGATTTGGAAAAGGGCTCATGTAGTGTCATTGGCCAAGCCTAGAACACCTTTTGGACCAGATGATTTTCGACCAATTTCACTGCTTTTTTGCTTTCTTTCAAAAGTTCTTGAATGAATTATACATGACCAACTTTTGGTGCACTTGGTGACACACAACATCCTTGACCCACTCAAACTGGATTCAGACATTAGAATGCTACAGAAACCGCTTTGCTAAAACCAACTGAAGACGCACGAATAGCAATTGACAAAAAATCGGTGACGCTACTGTTACTATTTGACTTTAGCAAGTTGTTCGATTCTATTTGTCCTATCTAGTTCTTAGAATGTATGAAGAGAATGGGCTCCTCGCGGGAGGTAATAACGTGGATTCGGGCATATTTGTCCAGAAAAGAGCAACTGGTCATAGTTGACAGAACGAATAAATCTTCTTGGCTTTCCACTACGTTTGGTATCCCTCAGGATTACCGTTTTGGGACCTTTACTTATCTCTCTTTATATAAATAACTTAGGTCATTCCGTAAACTCCATGGATGTAAAACATATTTTGTATGCTGATGACTTTCAGGTTTACCTTAGCTTTTCTTGGAACAACATGGAGATTGGAGCCAGATACATAGCGGCTACGGCGAGGGCTGTCGCGAACTGAGCTTTGACTGCATCCTTGAGGCTCAATGTCGGAAGGACATCTGAAATTCCTTTTGGAATACATACGTTTCTTTCCAACATTAAGTCGACGGGGCTCAATTCTACTGAACTTGAAGAAGGGATTGTCGTGCCTTTGTCCGGAACGGTACAGAGTCATGATGAATTAGTTTACAAAAGAATCAACCAGGTTTTATATAGCTTACGCTTTTTCTGTCAGTATACCACGGAGGTTCTTCAGACGAAGCTGGCACGTTCGCTAGTCTTTCCTCATTTTGATTATTGATCCACTGTTTACTTAAATGCGTCCCAGGAGCTAAAAGCTCCTTAAGCTCAAAGCTTAAAGCTCAAAAAGCATATTATTGTGTTCTAATTTGAGTCCTAAATTTATTATAAGTATATGTGTGTATGATTGCATTTCATATTCATTCACTGTAAATACTTACATGTACTCATTGTGTGTATATGTGTATGATTGCGATTTGACTGATAGATAATAAGAAAAATGTGATTTATTGATTTATGTATATTTATTTATATATTGTTGTTACTGCACTTCATCTGTGATATTGACGATACTGTGATAATATGTGATAGTTTTTTATATAACTAACTATATAACTCTCTCTCTCTCTCTCTCTCTCTCTCTCTCGATCACTCATACCTCCATTTACAATCCCACATAAGTTACCATTATATATTATTTAAGCATATTTTACCTGCCGAAAACGCGCTATAAAACTACGTTATGAAATTAGTCAAGAAATCTGTTAAAACATACATTATTACTTTTTAAAAATGATAATCAATACACAATTATTAATTTAAATCTACGTTCATCTAATACAAAAGAATTTGTTTTTACTGGAAACGCCGCAACTATTCTTGTTCAGGATTATCTTATGTAAACAATTTCGAATCATAGAATAAAATTTTTGTTCAAGACACAATTAAAATTACTTTAATTGATACCACGACTTAAGTTAACACGAGGAGGATCCCGTGGTGAGTATCGTATTAAGTGGCAATAGGCTACGATTCAATTTCGGTACTTATTTTTTTACAAAAAACCTCATTATTTTGTTAAGTTATACGATATACTCGTATATAAGGTAATATATATATAAGGTAAGTAAATATAAGTATATATAAGGTAAATAAATCGAATACAGAGCACTGAAGATAAAATTAAAAAAATTTAGTAGGTTTTATGTCTCTCTGCTCAAAGTCTCATATATTTCATACGCTATTGACTTAAGAGAATAAGCAACACTGCAAATTTAAATACATACATGTTCAACGGAGTATATAAATGTGGCGGTTCAGCAGCGCCAGCTTCATCAGCATCGGCGCAAGCAGCTTCTCTGCCCGCGTATCGACGCCCCTGGCTAAGCAAGGATGCCAACGTGGTGGCCTAGCGAGGGCGCCACCTCAGATGTGGCGAGGGAGCGAAAGCGCGCGGCGAGAGAAGTGAGTTCCGGCCTGGCCGCCGCGAGACGCGGACGCGAGTTGTCACGAGCGTGCCGCTCCTAAAATTGTATACTGGAGTCTACCTCATTAAATAAACTAATTGTTTGGGCACGTACACGAGACTTTTGGTGGCCCGCGAACAAACTGGAGAGTCGGACTATCCACCTTTATTTCTTCCTGATACTCCCTACAAATCCCCAAATTGGTGACCCCCGAGTTCGGGCTACCGCAGAGCACCGCGTACAGCACGCGTGCACCGCCATTTTAGCGGAATCGCCATCTTAGTTGGACTCAGGCACTTCGACACCGCGTCTCTACGCCTCATCTTCCCGATGGCCAGCTTCACACTTCGCTGTTCAAAATCAGCAAGAGGAAAAAAAAAACAGAAAAAACATCAACATCATTGTCTGCACCCACCGCAACTTCAGCCGGACTTGCAGCTTATCGAGGAGGCGCAACGTTCACCGACGTTCGATTCGCCGATCAACAGCGAAAAAGTGCCGCATTTTCATCAGGCACCACCCCAGCCAACTGATCAGCGGTACCTGCTGACGCCGGCTGGAGCACGGCGCTCTACCACCTGCTGCCGCACGCTACCAGCACGTCATCGGCACGGCAGCCTTGGCAGCACTAGAGCATCATAAACGCCGCTTTCTCGCGGGGTGAATCGCTCCTTTTTTATCCCCGCGCGCGCGCAAGCAATACAACAATCAGTTGCCGACGCTTTCGCGTGCAACGCAGCCACGGCTTGCCGCCACAGCAGGCGCGCAAATTTCTCAACAATTTTTTTTTTACCAGCGCACAGAACGCTGAAGCTCATTTTAGAGCAGCCGACCGGATAATTACGTCGCGTAATTTTTTTTATTTTACCGAGTATATGACGAAATCAATTTTAAATTTTACGCATTTTACACAGTTCCGCGGCCCTCGTCGTTCGAGAGAGACCGCGTGATCTGTTGACGCATAAAAAGTTTTTTTTTAATCGACGGGGACTGTCTCGCTCCGGGCCACGCATTATTTTTACGTTTCGCGTTTTTTTTTTCAATGTCGGCCATTTTTGCCGCCAGAAAGAAAACCGTCCCGCCTCGTCGCTTTCGCGCGCGGGCGGCCATCTTCGACCCGAGGCGTCTCGTTTTGCCGCCGTCGACCGTAACGCATCCGGCGCGCCACCGTCGCCGACCAGTTTCATACGTCGCGGCCCGCTAGTGTGTGGCGCCTCCCACCACGTAGCGGTAGAGCGAGGCAACCCGCGTCCCCATACGCATACTGCATGCGTCGTAACGCACAGCCCGCGCTTTTACAAAGTTGACGTACCTTCCGTAAGCAAGCGGACTCAGACAATAAATTAAATCGGCCATGGCAACACAGCGTAGTACGCCTCTACCGGCCTTTGTTGGTAACTCCGACCAATACCCGCTTGGCAACAGTCAGGGCTCTCAACCTGACGGAACCTCGTCGCACATCTCCGGCCAGCATGGCATCTCGGACTTACTTACGACGAGCTCCACTCGGTCCGGAGGAGAAGGAAACGGAGAGAATGAAATAGAAGCGGTGTCGCGCTGCATTTTACCTTCATATTGGGCTTTCAGCCCCGAGATTTGGTTCGCCTAAGTGGAAGCATCCTTCAACGCACATCGTGTGCGCAGCGACGCGAACCGCTACGATCGTGTAGTCGCCTGCCGTCCGCCGGAAGTGGCGCAGGAGGTTTCTGACGTCATCCTCCACCCGCCGAGAGCCAATCGGTATCAGAACCCAAAGTCCGTTATTTTGCAGCGCTTAGCAGTCTCGGCTGATCAACAGCTGCACCAGCTACTCAATGAAGTGCAACTTGGAAGCCGCACTCCCGCTCAGGTGCTACGACACATGAGGCGCCTGGCGGGCACTGCCATCTCCAACGCCGCTCTACGTATAAAGTGGCTCGACCTGCTGCCGCCCAATGTGAGTCGGCTTTGCAGAGATATGCAAACCTCATCGTTGGACGACTTAGCCATGCTCGCAGATGAGCTCGTCGCTCCCGAGTTGGCTGTTCAGGCCGTCGACCTGGTACGATCGCCAACTCCAACCAGCGTTCCTGCTCCGGCGATGCCGCCACTCATCGCACAAGAGCTGGCCGCTGTTCGTCTTAGCGTCGCCCAGATGGCTACGACGCTGCAGCAACAGACGACCACGCTCCAGGCCATCGCTGCAGCCGTCGCTGGCGATCGGCCACGGTCCCGCAGCCGCTCGAGGGGTCGCTCTTCGTGGCGCCAGGATAACAAGCACCGCCGCCGCTCGCAGTCAACGGTGCGCCCATCCGACAATCCTGCCTAGTGCTGGTATCACAGGCAGTTCGGCAACGACGCAGCACAATGTAAGCCTCCATGCACTTATCTTGCTCAGGAAAACTAGCGTCACCACCGCCCAGGCAGGTTGTCGCGGTGGCCGCTCCTGAGGAGAAACGCCTGCATGTCTGCGACCGCGCGTCAAGGTTGCGCTTCCTGGTGGACACGGGCTCAGCAGCGTCTCTTCTGCCACGAGCAACGTTCAAATCGAATCTCCCTCGCAAGCCGCTCATACTCAGCGCCGCCAATGCGTCCGACATAGCAACGTTCGGCTCTCATTGTATGCAACTAGACCACAGACTTCGTCGACCGCTGAGGTGGAATTTCGTCATCGCAGACGTCGGCACACCGATCCTTGGCGCAGATTTTCTGGGGCATCACGGCCTGATCGTCGACGTCCGGAGGCAAAGGCTTATCGACCAGGAAACGGCCTGCTTTGCCGTTGGATCCATCCAAGCAGCACAGGTTTACTCAGTCGCCATCAAGATCACGACTCACTTCGCCGGAGGCCCCTTCGCTCAACTTCTTAGTGAATTTCAGGACCTCGCCTCGCCGGGCAGCACCATCATCGCCCTGCCCAAGCTCGAGGCCCAACACCACATCCTGATGAAGGGCCCACCGGCGGCTGCTAAACCTCGCCGCCTCCTCGGACCGCGTCTCGAAGCAGCTCGAGCCGAATTTCGCTCTCTGCTCGAACTGGGCATCGTTCGCCCATCCAACAGCGCCTGGGCAAGTCCTCTACGGCTCGTCCCGAAGCCTGATGGCAGCTATCGCATCACCGGCGATTACAGGCATCTGAACGCCAAAACGGTGCCGGACAGGTACCCCCTCCCATCATTGAGGATATGATGCTGAGCCTGGAGCGCCAGAGGACGCGCAGAAGACGGCAATCACAACACCGTTCGGGTTATATGAATTTACCCGCTCCTCGCTCGGGTTGCGCAATGCCGCTCAATCCCTTCAGCGAGCCATGGATCATCTGCTGCGCGATTTACCCTTCGCTCGTGCCTATCTGGATTATATAATCGTTGCATCCTCGGGAGCTGAGCAACATCTCGCTCATCTGAAAATTCTATTGCAGACCCTCAGAACGGCGCGTATCCGGATAAACCCAGAGAAGTGTACCATCGGGAAGCCGGCAGTCGTATACCTGGGATACGAGGTCTCAGCCCAGGGCACCAAGCCACCGGCCGAGCGAATACGAGCAATCATGGAGATGCCGAAACCCGCAAACTCCACTCAGCTCCGCCGCTTCCTGGGTCTCACCAACTAATATCGGAGGTGCATCCCCGAAGCTGCGCGGTTACATGCGCCACTCAACGAACTTCTCAAAGATCTTCCTGTCAAAAAGAAGGCCTGCGCCATTAGCTGGACGACAGAGGCTGACCGGGCGTTCTATCGTAGCAAAGAATCCCTATCTAAGGCTGCGAGCACAACTTTTTTGAAACACAACTCAGCTCTACGTCTCCTCACAGATGCGTCAGACGTCGCAGTGGGAGCGGCAGTGGAACAACTGGACCTCAACAGCTCGTGGAGACCACTTGGGTTCTTCTCCAGGAAGTTGATAGATGCGGAGCGTCGCTACAGCACCTACGACAGAGAGCTGCTAGCTGCATACTCCGCCGTCAAACATTTTCGAAGCATGCTGGAAGGACGTCCCTTTACGCTCCTCACGGATCACAAGCCGTTGATATATGCGACCCAGCAGCCTTATGAAAGGTCGTCCCCGCACCAAGCGCGGCAACTTGACTTTCTATTCCAGTTTCCGATCACGCTCCGTTACACCAAAGGAGAACACAACGTAGCCGCAGACGCTCTCTCAAGGGTGGAGACCGTCACAATGTCTTCAACGCTGTCCTTTGCCGAACTGGCCAGTCAGCAACAGATCGATCTCGATATCCCACACCTCCTAGGTTCGCCGGCCCTCGCCTTGCAGCCGCTCTCCATCGAAGGCTCAGCACTTTACTGTGTGGTCACGGATAACATCATCCGGCCGTACATCATTCGAGGCGAGGCTCTTCACCTCTCTGGCCGAGCTGATTGGCGCAAATAGGGTTCGCACGACCCCTTACCACCCGCAGGCCAATGGCATGGTCGAGAGGATGCACCGGACCTTGAAAGCTGCTTTGATGTGCAGCGCACCGCTGCCTTGGACGTAAGCCCTTCCGACGGTCCTTCTAGCGCTGCGAACGGCTCTGAAGGAAGACCTGCAAGCATCGCCAGTCGAAATGCTTTTTGGAACAACTTTTCGGGTTCCGGGCGACTTCTTCGTCCCGTCGAGCCATCCAGCCGCAAACGCTCCAGCATTCGTCTCACAGCTGAGATAGCTGATGTCAAATTTGCGGGCTGTTCCAGGTTCCAGACACACACCACCCCCTCCTTTCTCGCAGCTCGATTTGCGCTCAAGTCCGTTCGTCTTCAGGCGCATCGATGCTATACGTAAGCCGCTTCAGCCGCCATATACGGGATCTCACAAGGTCCTTGAGCGCATCTCGGAGCACGCCTACAAAATCGAAGTTGACGGGACGGCAAAAGTGGTTTCGACATCGGCCTTAAAACCAGCTTTCATCGAAACGGCCGACGGGCTGGAGGACCAAGCGCTGCATCACAGGCCATCGCATTCATCGGCCCTGCGGCAGGCTTCTACGTCGTCAGCCCTCGCGTCAGCCACAGCAGCTCGGTCTGTACAGCATTCACCGCTTTCGCATTCGAATAACGCTTCAGCGCCTGACGCACCGTCAGCGCCTATCTTAACACCTGTTCAACAGTCGTCACCGTCTGAAGAGAATGACGACATCGTAGCTTTTCTTCCATCCTCTCCACTAGCTGGCAATTGCGATGCAGCCCTGCTCTTGTCACCGAAGCAGTCAAATCCATCGGCACCTACATCGGAGTCAGCGTCATCGTTTGCACCCTCCGCTCAAACAGAAACTTCATCCCGCAAGCCTAAGATTCTAAAACGAGTATCGTTCCTCACTCGTCCCTCGTTCGTTACTGGTGGGGGAGTGAATGTGGCGGTTCAGCAGCGCCAGCTTCATCAGCATCGGCGCAAGCAGCTTCTCTGCCCGCGTATCGACGCCCCTGGCTAAGCAAGGATGCCAACGTGGTGGCCTAGCGAGGGCGCCACCTCAGATGTGGCGAGGAAGCGAAAGCGCGCGGCAAGAGAAGTGAGTTCCGGCCTGGCCGCCGCGAGACGCGGACGCGAGTTGTCACGAGCGTGCCGCTTCTAAAATTGTATACTGGAGTCTACCTCATTAAATAAACTAATTGTTTGGACACGTACACGAGAGTTTTGGTGGCCCGCGAACAAACTGGAGAGTGGGACTATCCACCTCCCCCACTAATCCCCAAATAAATATACTTCAAGGTTCAAAATGTCTTTTATTAGCTGAAAATGTAAAAGGAAAATCACATGTTACAAAAAATGTAAAAGTAATTTATATTTTATTTTATGAATTACAAAACAATAGATTGACGTTAAATTATAATATTCTGTACAATTTTACTGTTTTAATAAATTATTTATTCGTTGTTCATATTTATACAACGCTTATTTTTTAGTTTATTTCTTAGTCCTATTGTGATAAATTATTTTAATATTAATTATTTCATTAAAAAATTATTCTGGAATATTTCTTTCATTGAATTAGAGTAAACTTTATGTCAAATAATAGCGGAGTCTCCGTTATTTAAATGAGACATTGCCATATTATGAGCGCATGCGTAGTAATGCTTCAGTGTATCTTGAAATCGAGAAAAAACAAACTTCTACTTATATATTTATACATTTATTTGATCGGTAATGTAGGAATAAAGTGGTATCAAGCGGGAAAAGAAACAACACAATTTTATTTAGATTAATAGTATATTTTCCATCCTGCTCACGTTACAATCGTCTTACTCGTTCCTTGCAAGAGTACCTCACGGCGGTCGTGAACGGTCGGCCCCGCTTCTATTCGGCGAATCCTGGCCCTGTTACCTCAGGGAAAATTCCGACGTACAGATTTATTGCACTCGGGCCCTCACATCGCTCGCAGGTATTATGGGCCGCGCGCACGTCTGCTACTTGCCCTCCCTCCTCGGACACCCTTCCACATCCTACAGTAACATTAATATTTTTTATCTTGAAACTATTGTTGGTTATCAAGTCTGTAGCCTCGTATGTTTTCTTTGCGAACAATTTTTTTATAGCTGTGTAAACTTTAATTGACTGTTTTCAAGAATAACCAGTTCTACAAGAACGATATTAAAAATAACATGTTCTAAGATTTATTTCTTGATAATTTGATCTGTTGCTCATTAATTTTTGTTAAATAAAATAAGTTGAATACTTCAAGAATGTTGTCTAATTTTTTCGGATATTTCTACTGTGAATTAAAGTCGCTGGATACTCCTTAAATAACGATAAAATTAAGTTGAATACTAATACAATTTGTAAATTTTCTGATAAAATTTGAATTAATTTTGAATTTGTAACTCATTTTGGGAAATTCTTGATAAATCAAATTGTTTTGAAAATAATTATGATATTTTGTATTCTAGTTAAGCGGAGCAAATTTATAGTCATAACAATAACGAAATATAATATAGTTTAAGCTCGTCGAACGCTACTTTTGCATTATCTGTTAAAGGTAAAATGATACTATGTAACTGACAAATTTTAAGAACTGAACGCCTAAAATTATATATCTATGAAAATAATGAAATTAACAATAAATATTTTTCTAGGGAATTAATCAGTAAAATCGTATAAAAATTGATTTACTTACTTGCGTCAACTCTTAATTTGTATACATTCAAAAAAATTAATTAGATAGTTTATGTTTAAATTTATTACGAAGAAAATGTGAATTAGAATTTCCTTGTTTCTCATTAATCTCTATCCTGATATATTTGTGTATATTATAATCAAGAAACCACGATATATTGCAAAAGTTTCGGAAGTAGTACATTTGATACAGTAAACTCTACGAGATCTAAAATTTTATTATTGGCTTGAAGGTTGCATGCGCATTTGTTTTTATATATTTGCGAATCAATAATAGTACTAATACTGTCAAAAATATATAGTTATAAAATTTATTAAAATTTATTAGTAATGCTACTAATAATTTTTGTAACTAAAATTATTTGGCATTTCACATTAAACAAGAATTTAAAACTAATGTATATTGTATAGTTAAAATTTTTTTTGGTATTAAAAGGTTTGAAAATATGATATTTTTTTATTATTAACTAATAACCTATTATAAACTTCATGCATGACTTTAAATCATGAACAATTATTACTCGAATAAATATTTTTAATTTTTAAATTTTTTTTAAGCGAACTAAAATGTTTCATAAATTAATTTTAATCTGTATAAGTATTATTAATTAAATCAATTTCAATCTTTGAAATACTAAAAGTTATGTATATGTACAGATAGCTATTCCGTCATGCCAGGCCAAATGCTTCAATTTTTATCAATCACTTTTATTTACATTCATAAACTGTGTATCGTTTTGTACCGGGGATTTAAATAAAATAACCATATTATAAAATGTATTCTTATTCATAAAATTTGAAATTCATAAGAATATACAATTAATGATAAACAATGGTAACAATTAAGTAAAAACTTATATTACATGTTTAGAAAAGTAATGTACAATGTTTTCATTAAATGAAATGTATACATTTTTTCAATTTAATTATTAAAAGAAAATTTATAGTCAATGATTGTACAATCAAAGATACGTTAAAAATTAAAATACTAATTGTCAATATTATATCTTAGATCGGGCTTATAATTCTTTAATAATTGTTGTCAAAATAATAACTTAATATATTCAGTTTATTAAATAACAACTTATCATTTTCAAATCTACCTGAATATTGGTAGACTTAATAAATTTTAATACTTAAATACAATTTTATGTTATTAATTAAAAAGTAAAAGATAAATTGTTTGATTGCAAACGAATGTATTTCATGATTACATGACAACCTTTTCTTGTTCCGTATCCAATCTAATAAAATAGAATGGTTAATAATTTAAATGTCCCTGAGATATATTAAGATGTACCAAATCTTACAGCAGCAGATGATCAGTCACCAGCGAGTGATGGCATTGCAAGATCCACGATTATTATACAATGATTTATCTGTGAATTCTTCCAGTGCCAAGACCCGCCAGAACATTCAATGATCCAAAATTTGTTGAAATATCTGAATCTTTTTCTTTTTATGTAGATCAAGATAACTGTATTATATGCTTCTGAGAATTACGTTTGCATAAATATTTTGGAGCGACTGTGGAGGCTATTGATTCGAACATCATTCTATCTCTCTTGCTTAACATGGTGTGCATGGTTATATATTTCTGTTCCTCTACGCCACCATCGCTTTCTTTTATTACTTCTACTCTGGTTCGCTCCCTGTACGTCCAATCGATCTCATACGACCTTTGACTCATTAGTCAAGTAGTTGCCTTTTTTCATGTTTTCATTACTAGAATGCGATTTTACTTTAGCTGTGAACAATGCAAATTATTCTTCGAGCATTAATTATAATATTTATAAAATATAGATATTTATAAAAAAACTTATTCATCCCTTTAATAGTAACACCTCTATACATTTTTATAACTGATATTAAAAGATAAGTTATAATTTAAATATATTTTTTACATTTATTTTCTTAGTTAATAATAAAATAAATACATGACGTTTGCACATATATTTTTTGCGGTTGAATATTCAAAACTTTTACATTCAAACGTAATGTTAGCATAATTCTATAAATAGTTATAAAAGCTACATATACATAAAAAATTGACTTCTTCGCGTTATTGTTTCTAATTATATTTTATATTATAATATATACACGTACGTAAGAACAAGCACATATTCGGTGTACTTGTATAAAAATAACGTACCCATGGTTTAAAAGTATAAATTTATAAAGTAATAATCTTTAAATTTTGTACTTAAAACGTTAATAGAATACCGAGTAAATGTTAATGACTATGTTATGTATTATTTGAAATCTAGATGCTATACCATTCATCATATAGATTTTCATAACTTACACTTTAGGTCAATAGTAAAGTTGATGTGCAGTAAGAAATTTATGCTCAAAATTTCTTAACAACCACGAAAAGAGGATCTCAAAGGATAGAGGTAGACTCAAGTATGGAACCTTTCCGAGATGGCTGCGAACTACGACTGAGCCTCGCCCGCCACGATTACTTTGGCCTCTGCACCTTTGCCTCCCCGTGTCTCCCCTTCGCGCAGTTTTTTTACCCTGCACCGCCCTAGAGTAGCACCGCGCATGAGCTATCCGACTTCCCCTGCTTTTCCCGCCACCACCGCCTCATTAATGTTTCCATTTCCACCTGGTACTTTCCCGCATTTGTTCCCCTATCACCGTCCGGAATCTCGCGTGCATGCGTGCACCGAGGGTCAGAAGTACGAGGGAGGGCAGACCGCCCTTTCCCACCTTTCTATACCTTTACTCTTTTACTGGCCTCTGCAGTACGATAACCCGCGCAAGTTCGAAGAAGTCTAGTCATGTATTGGGGAAACTTGAGCTGGCAAAACGGGGCTTCAAGCACCCATGAGCAGTATGTAGCGCACAGTTTTCTCGAAAAATGTTAAGAACTGAACGGTGGACGTTTAATAGATGCAAACACGCTGCAGTTTTTATCTGTCTACGATCATGCATCGATTTTCGTGGATAATTTTGTTTTCTTTTATCTACAGTTTTAGTTGATTAGAAATACGAATAATACCTAAATAACTACTCTTCACTTTCCAACTTTTATGTCATAAATAAAATACATAAAATTATAATAGTATAAAATCATATTTAAATATTTAAACATAAATTATGTAGTTTGTAAATTATACATATAAATATAAAACATAGATTAAAACTTTCCTTGTCAGCTTTGCTTGCAATTATTTTTGTTAAATTCTAATAGTAATTCATTTTCAAAAACATGATAATATAATAAATAATATTTTTATAATTTCTCTATTAAAAGTTAAAATAAATGCTTTATAAAAATCAATTTATTTAATGCATAGAATAATATAGTTTTATAATGTATAATAAGCAAAGATTTATATTTTTTACACACATTCATAAAAGAAACGAAATGCTCTTTTCAGTTAATGTATAATTTGCTACAGACCTTTACAGCTTTTCTTGATTTTTATGCTTTTACCTTTTTAAGTAGTAGTTTTTTACTACTATTAATTACTTATTATTTTTTTTAACTAATCATGTATTCTAAATATTTGTGGAAAACAAAATATTTTTTCAAAATAGTCAGATTAAAATAAAATTTCGTATTTTAGTTTTATGAAAAGTTAACAACCATTACCAATATACAGTTAATTGCAAATTTGTTAGATATTGATTTTAATAAAACTATTCTTATTCATTGTAGCCCTTTAAATAAAAAAACAAAAAGAATTGTCGTATTATGCAGTAATTTAATGAAGCATTCGATTGTGTTACTCTTCAATTTATTCGCCAGACTAATTTTACAGTGGCCGCCGTCTGTGACATCGACTTATCTGCTTTCCCCTGTGCTGTCGTATTCGTGGTCGATATTTTATGAAGTATGTTTAATTTTCTTAAAACACATATTCTAAAAGCCAAATAAAAGAACCTATTCTATAACATAATAAATTAGAGTTATGTAAATACTAAATTATAAAGTTTAAATACCTCTCCAATACAACAAATGGAAGATAAGCATAAAATTATCTATCTTTATTGCACATATTTAATTCTAACAATAAATAATACATTCATGTTTAATTATATGTATATTATATGCATCGTTAGTTATATGTATGTAATCTTTTGATATACATTACAAGTGTTTTTGATTCTCAGAATTATTATAATCAAATAAAATAAAAATATTATAAAAAGTAAAAAAAGTTTTATTTGATGTTTAGTAATTTATTGTAACTTTCGTGGTTATACCCTGATTCATGGTCTACCGAGCATAAAAGAGGTTAAATACGAGCGGTCTATAAACGAAAAAAATGTAGCGAATATACTATAGCAATTTTTGGAACTTGAAACACGCATTTCTCATTCAGCCCAGCGTCTCGGGACACTACTTAATGGAAAAAAGCAAGAAATTTATCTTTAAAAAAGCCCTTAATTTTATTTCAAATACTTGAGAATCAGTATCCAGAGTAAATTAAAACATGAGAGCACTGGCAGCTAGTCTACCACGCGGCAGCTAGCCGTATCACCCCTAGAGGCTGCTCAATCAAAAGTGTTAACTTTTAAGGTGCGTGGTAGGAGGTTGAATAAACGGTATGATATTATGAGATAAAACTAAGATTTTAATTTATTGTATAAATTAGTTACATAACCGGATGGTCAGAGTACCACGTGCCTTCTGTGTGGGAGCTGAATTCTTTCTTACTCACGGTTGCGATGTGAAGCTCGCGGACGCTTCATTGTACATTGCCGTTCAATTAGTACATTGATACTTATACATATGCACATGACCGAGTTAAACTTACTCATAAATCCACACGCTTTCTTCATTTCATTTCTCTATTTATTGCATCTAGCCTTTTTTGACTATGACTACTACTTAACGCTTCACAGTAATTTTTCGGGTTATCTATACTTATATAATTTACGTAAATACGTATCTGCTTACAGGGCTAGGGAAATTATTTTCATATTCATTATTTTTAAAAATTTCAACATCACTTTTATTACCATTTCGCAAGTATTTGTAATCAATTTCGTTTTTGCTTATATCGTTTTCATTATTTTCCACATCATTAAATCGTACTAAATTCATATTTTCTTCAACTATGTTACACGTTCTGCCATGTCTTTTAATTTCCGGGATTCTAACAAAAACTCTAATCCCATATAATTTTAAATTGCTAATATCCGGCTTCCTTCTCATCATAATTTCGTATAGAGTCTTTTTCTCAAACGTATTTGCTAAGGTTCTATTCCTTAAATAGGCAGCCGTCTTGACTACTTCTGGCCAAAATCTGTTATGAATTTTTTCATCTGATAACAAACATCTCACTGTATCCATTACTGACCTATTGTACCGTTCGACAGTTCCATTTAGTTCCTGAACATACGGTGGGCATGGTTCTATATAAATTCCTTTTTCTTTTGCAAAACTAGAAATATCTTTGTTAAGAAATTCCATACCATTGTCGCATCTTAAACATTTTACTTTCATTCCTGATATATTTTTTACTAAATTTACATACATTACTAACCAATGATAAACTTAAGTTTTTGCACTGTATGAAAGTACCATATTGACCTCGACTTAACCACTAATTTATAAAAATAGTACATTGTTTGACATCATCACCGCCATATGCGAGCCAGAAAATACAACATTCTGAGTGGAGAAGGCAGTAAAGGACTGCCTCGCCGCCAAGACCAGATTAGCAGCTTCCATTGTCCTAAGCTGCACCCTAATTCAGGTATGAAGGAGGGGAGCACAGAAATGATGATGTCGAGCACGACATCAGAGGGCAAGACCGTGGTAGCACAGTCAACCACCCCCGTGACGACTAGCTCAACCGCATCACCCACTGCCGAGACGTCTTTCACATCATCCCAATGATTGCTCGAAATATGTCCAGGAACCATGAGAGCAGATTCGTTAAGATAACTATCTCTTTTGCGGTTACTATTGTTTTTGATATGTTTTCTGCTCTTTATTGTTATTATTACGTGTAAGTTTACTATTGCTCGTTTGATTGTTGATGTCGTTAGCTCCCGCATTCCTGGTAGTAGTCCGCAGCCTCGTCGACACGTCTAATCATCTTTATCCATTGGGATAAATTCAGAGCTTTCTATATTTATATTATTTATATTTCCTTCATTAAATTTTCTAGATTACTGATCTCACTGAGGAGCAGTGCGCGATCTTCACGCAGGACTGCCAGCTCGGCTAACTGAGCTTTATTGATCCTTTCCAGCTCTGAGATCCGACTCATAAGAGCCACCATTGTCTCTTTCGCTGCTGGTGCGGATCGATTCGATTCTAAGTGGCCTGAGCTGAGACTTCTTGCCAGAACTGAGTTCAGATCGGCCACCGCTCGATCAATGAGATCAAATCTATTGCAGAAAAGGTCAATGGTGGACAATGAGAAGTCCGATCTCGTTTTTAATGCATCCAATAAGACCTGCAAGGATGAGTCCAATGACACTGGTGATGATGCAGTCTTCTAGCTCATCTTACAAGCCGCAGCAAGGCGCGTAGCAGCAGTTTGACTAAGCGGCCTGTGTGTGCGCTGCTCACCCAATCCATCCTCAAGGCACGAAAGAAATGAAACTTTAAAAATCGAACTTCTCGACTCCTAATTGAAGCCACGCAGTTAATCGTCCGATTGCATGGAGCCTGCAGGAGTACTCGTGCCTCTGTAAAATATATAAACTCCCCACCAAATATTAATATTGCTAAATGCAATTTGAGTAGGGAGCTCGTCGGTAAACACCTGTCATACTTACCGAGAGAGATAGAGGCAGAGAGAGAGAGAGGTAATTGATAATCGATTTCATTGTAAAATTGTACAAAAATTATTGCACAACACTTAAGTCAACTTATATATAAAATTATCACAGATTATCACTGGTGTAGCGTAGTTACAGCAATAAATAAATACACACAAATAAATAAATCAATAAATTACATTTTTCTTATTATCTATCACTCAAGTCACAATCATACACACATGTACTCACAATACATACGTTACAACAGAAAACATAATTTAGGACGCAATTATAAACACAACCATGAGGACATCTGGCCAGAATAATTATATTGCTATGTTCCGTTACCTCAGATGCTCCATCACCAGCCCCTTGAAGCGACAAAGGGAGGACGCATTTCTAATGCAGGATGGCACACTGTTCCACAGATAAGTATCTTGCACAGAAAATGATATAATTACCGTCTCGGTGCGCATCCATAGAACAGAAAGTTCCTGAGGGTCACCCCTAATCGGCCGATCTGAAGCGTTGGAAGAGAACAGATCACCGAAGTACTCCAGCTTGTGTAGCCGTAAGATCTTGTAGATCTGCACGTAAATAAAATATTCCCTCCAGCTGTCCACTCCCATTCAACCCAATCGACGCCTGAAGGGGGTTATATGATTGTCCCACTTAACGCCCGTGACATACCGTACACAAGAATTCTGTGAGTGTTGTAGCCTTGCCTTTAGCTCCTGGGACGCATCTAAGTAAACAGTGGAACAATAATCAAAATGAGGAAAGACTAGAGAACGTGCCAGCTTCGCCCGAAGAACCTCCGTGGTATACTGACAGAAAAAGCGTAAGCTATATAAAACCTGGTTGATTCTTTTGTAAACTAATTCATCATGACTCTGTACCGTTCCGGACAAAGGCACGACAATCCCTTCTTCAAGTTCAGTAGAATTGAGCCCCGTCGACTTAATGTTGGAAAGAAACGTATGTATTCCAAAAGGAATTGCAGATGTCCTTCCGACATTGATCCTCAAGGATGCAGTCAAAGCTCAGTTCGCAACAGCCCTCGCCATAGCCGCTATGTATCTGGCTTCAATCTCCATGTTGTTCCAAGAAAAGCTAAGGTAAACCTGAAAGTCATCAGCATACAAAACATGTTTTACATCCATGGAGTTTACGGAATGACCTAAGTTATTTATATAAAGAGAGATAAGTAAAGGTCCCAAAACGGAATCCTGAGGGATACCAAACGTAGTGGAAAGCCAAGAAGATTTATTCGTTCTGTCAACTATGACCAGTTGCTCTTTTCTGGACAAATATGCCCGAATCCACGTTATTACCTCCCGCGAGGAGCCCATTCTCTTCATACATTCTAAGAACTAGATAGGACAAATAGAATCGAACAACTTGCTAAAGTCAAATAGTAACAGTAGCGTCACCGATTTTTTGTCAATTGCTATTCGTGCGTCTTCAGTTGGTTTTAGCAAAGCGGTTTCTGTAGCATTCTAATGTCTGAATCCAGTTTGAGTGGGTCAAGGATGTTGTGTGTCACCAAGTGCACCAAAAGTTGGTCATGTATAATTCATTCAAGAACTTTTGAAAGAAAGCAAAAAAGCAGTGAAATTGGTCGAAAATCATCTGGTCCAAAAGGTGTTCTAGGCTTGGCCAATGACACTACATGAGCCCTTTTCCAAATCTCAGGGAAGCTGTAGCTATCAAGCAAGCAATTGTACAGGCGCACTAAAAAAAGACCAATAATTGGAAGAGCCGTAACAACTACACTATACGAGATGCCATCGTCACCAACAGCTTCAGATGGACTTAGACATTGATGCTTATACTTTTGAAACAAAACCTATCCTCTGCGGCAGAAACAAGCATAGTATCTGCCCATCTGTCATCGATAACGTTAGACACGGAAACAAAGTGAGTGTTAAGCTCATCCGATTGAGCTGGAGTTTCGAGAGTTGAATAGACGATTATGAACGTATTCAGTTCTCGCCTGATCCATCCTCTCCTAATCACATTTGCGAAGATCGAGGAATTCCTCAAGGAATTTTGGCTGTCCCGTTCTTCTATACCGTCTGTAAAGTGCCCTATTTTGCACTGCAGGTCACGAAGCTCAAGCCCAATCCAAGGTAGACGTTTTTCATTCAGTTTAATTACCTTTATCGACGCAAGTTCGTTGATAGCTAACATTAGATTGGAGTTAAGCCTCGCGACTGCAGTCTCAACGTCGAGATCATCCACCAACATCGGTCCCCAGTTACAACCCGACAACACTTGTACCAGCCCATTACTATCAATGCTCTTATAGTTTCTGTATTCAAAGGAGCAACAGACAAGCTCAGGGACAGGTATTTCTATTGTTGCTTCAATAATGTTGTGCTTGCCATGGTAAGGAGCGGGCTCATTGGCGGACGAAATTACCCTGTCATTGTTTTAAACTAGTATTACGTCTATCCAGATACGGAATGTGGGTGCAATATGCGTAGAACCATGCCGGATGATCTGCAAAGACAGCTCCGCTGCAAGTCTGCGAACAAACACAGCATCATCACAGTCAGTGCAGAGATCGGCGTTCAGATCACCAAAAATGATTAAATGACTTCGAAGATAATCGTCAGAATTCATTTAAAAATGTTGGGTTCCTAATAAAAGAGACATGGGGAGATCAAGTATTCCTGCACCCCCGGCCTTCCAACCCCCTTTGTGTCAGAGGATGAAAGTACACTAATTTTGAATTGCTTATTTACATAAAGCGTAACTCCCCCACCATTAATATTATGATCTTGCCGTATTATAGAAAACCCATCAATCTTGATAACTGTATCCGCGATGCTAGAGTCCAACCAGATTTCCGCTACACCAAACAGATGGTAACTGGGACGAACATGCAAATAGAGACGAAGTACCTCAGTGTACTTACCGACGAAACACAAGCTATCAGCAAATTTACTGCAGGAGTCCTCGTACCTCTTCAAAATATTACAACTCAACAACTAATATTAATAATTTTGTCACAATATTTGTATGGAGCGAAGCAGCTCAGGTCTGCTTATGTTTATCGAAAAAGAGGGTGGGAGAGAGAGACAGAGGGACCGAGAGACAGTACGTCGACTCTTGACGCACAAAGATGAAAAAGGTTGGAGATTCTACCTGGTAGATAGAATAATCGCGCGACGTTGCAACGTCTGTCAGAGGATTACTGTTGGTTGTGGGAGGCAAGAGAAAAGACATAATGATAGTGTGAATAGGTGATTTTGTTAAACATTAGTTTCGGTTACTGTATGAGCTAAATGGCAGGGTTAGGATTGACTTTTCAACGGGCGTAATAATAATTTACATTTTAATAATTTACAAAACTTATTTTTTTTCGAAACAAAAGAATTTATATTTGTTTTAGGTGCATATGTACAGTTTGCAGATGAGACCACCCGCACAGTTGCCGGCGAGTATAAAAAATATACTACCGGCTGTTTAAGATTCTTGTTGATCGACATGGATACTAATAACGGTGAAATAATTTTATATTATCAATTAAAATAAAAAACGTTTTATCACATTTAAATATTTTATAATAAATAATTATTAATAATCAATTTTTACAAGATGGCTGATCCGAGCTGCTTTGCCAGGCTGTTGATGAATATCAACAACAACCTCATGTGGGAGAGGAGAGCCGGACGAACGATGACAGGACATCATCTCCGCCGTCACCGCCGCTAATGTTCTCTTCACCAGCATTGCCACAAATGAGCAGCTCATCACAACCACCACGACCATTACTAGTGTTAACATGGTTGCGCGTATCAGTGACAACGAGGTACTTGAAAACAACAGTATTTTAAAAAATATTTTTATTTATAGCGAATCCGTACGAAAAAATCGTAATTTCAAAACTACAAACTATAAACATTTAGGTTCGCTTACGGCAGACGACATTTCGTCTCTGTGTTTTTAAAATTACGCAAAATAACGCCTCGTTTCAAATCGACGAAACGTTTAAAATAAGCGCATCGTATATCGAAACACCCAATGGTAAAAGCGATTCGTTAAAGGATAGGATAATAGCGACGACAAAAAAGGCATATTAAATATTGTAAATACGGATAATTTATGTTTACCTCGAGAGCTAGTTTGCGGATTCGTATATGCATGTAAAGATGCGTACGGATCCAATTATTTAAAAACGTGGAAAAAAATAAAATATTCAGCTCATCAAAGGAAAGCAACTTTAGATTTATTAAAATAATCTAAAGTAAGGCTAAATCCTGAAGGTGCGTGTAGATATAATAAAATATAAGATATAATGAAATATAAAAATTTCAGGAATACTTTAGTTTAAAAAATATAGCTATTCACGTATGCAACTCGGAGTCATTCGGTGCAGGCGCTCCTCCGATGTTTGACGGTAGTAGTAATAATATAAATTTTAAATATAACATTAATATCATGTTCCACTCGAGGCAGCGGAATTTTAATTTAATTTTCAATTTTTAGCATCAAGGCTCAAATATATCATGTCCGACGGGACAAACAAACTGTATGTTCTTTAATAAAATCTTGCCCCGTTTGTTTGAAATTATATAATTAATCCAAAAGAAATCACAAGCGTGGTAAAACCTACTAAATCCCTTTACCGAAAGCGTAATTATAGCGAGCGCGTGTTCGGTATTATATAGAAAAAATTTTTTGCTAGTATCAGCCTTGTGCCCTCAACAGGTTACTTGAGTTGCGGAGGGTATTCTCAAAAATCAGTAGAATGGCTGCTTTGGGAAGAGCAGTGTTTAAGTAAAAATATAATACACGCAGGAAGATTTCGAGAATACGTACTAATCGAAGGTCATCGCGTAAACGGGTTTGTATTAACGAAAGCTGACGAGAAAAGCACCATGTATCGGTTTCACAATTGTTACTGGCACGGATGCCCTCTCTGCTTTTCATAGAAAACTTTATCTGCAAAAATTATTTCTTACAGGTACACGTTGATTGAAATGTGGGAGCATTATTTTGATCACGATTTAAAAATAAACCCAGCATTTATTAATTTTATGATATTTGTTATTTTGACGTCTTCTCTTTCCATTGTGTCGCACTTGTTGCGAAATCTAAAAAAAAGATTACACATAGGACAATGAATCGGATAGAGTGCTTTCTGGAACATAGATTTCTCTAGAGGTAAAAAAAGCCACGTAATAAAGGTAATAAAGGTAATAAAGGTCCACGTAATGAGGCAGTACTCGACAAGAAAATATGATGTAACCACATACTCGGGAGGACTTTTTACCCAGTACATAAACACTTGTTTCAAAATAAAACAAGAATCCAGCGGGTGGCCGAGCGACACAGAGACCGAGGATTAAAAATTAAATTATATTAAAACCTACAAGAAAGAGGAAGGGGTAGAATTAGAAAATAATAAGATTAAAAAAAATCCTGGTCTACGTTCGGTAGTTAATTTGTATTTAAATTTATTTTGGAGTAAGTTTGGTCAAAGAGGTGATTTGTTTCAAACAAACATTATTACATAAACAAACATTGGTTAAATTAGTTTACAGTCCCGAGCTAATGTCGATCATGTTTTGTTTGTCGGTGAAGAGAGTGCGTACTTTACGTGGAAAGACAGGGAAAAAGTCGAAAGCACTTCTTATACATGAAACGTAGTCATAGCGGCATACATAACTGCACAGGCTAGGCTGAAACTATTTTATTATTTAGAATTATTAAACGATAGCGACACCAGTCCCCTTGATAAATAATTGAAATGTTAATTTTACTCTGTAAAGTATAACAAATTATTATTATAATTATTTTAAAATATCACACGTCTTACCTTTAATTCGAAAGACTTTAATTTCTTTTCATTAGAAAGCGCACAAACGGTTCATATAAGTTTACATAGGTGCAGCCATTACGGGATAAAACGACAAGCAAAGTCACGAGAGCTTTTAAAACAATACTCGATAATGAAAAAAACCGTTTTCTGCTAATGCTGTAAATGGATCGAGGAATAGAATTTGTAGGAAGTACACTACAAAATTTTCTCAAAGATCATAGTATACAATTTCGAGTTATGAGTAATCCAGATGTAAAAGCTGGTTACATTAACATACTGATTGACGACGCTTACAATCAGACACCACACTCTAGGATAAAAATGCCTCCTGCTTCTGTAAACATATATAACGTACATATTGCGAGAAAAAATTTAATAAATCGCACAAAACGGCGACAGAAGGAACCTTTTATCTCGAAGAGTTGAGCATTGTGCATCATGAGCGAGTAGCTAATGAAAATTATCAAATTTGTCAAGTGATACGGTCTAGAAGTAATGGTGTCAGAAAATAATACTTTTAATTAGTTGGGTGGGTTATCCGGACAAATTCAATTCTTGGATACCTGCATCTAATCTTGAAAAATTTTAACATGAATCAAAACAAATTTACAATAGTGCTACCCAGTAATAGCAGTATTTTATATTTTTCCTACAACACTACCACCAGCTACTCGACCAAGTCAACCCGATACAAGTTGAGTTGCACGGTCGCTGGTTGCTGGGTCTTTCAGAAGTTTACATATCCTACATTACGTTGCATCTTCGCAAGGAAGATACAAAAATATCCAACTCTGATTATTATTTTCAATAGGGAATATACAAATCAATATCAAGCCTCGTTCAAACGATAGACGATGCTGCATTTAAATACAACGGATACGAGAACTGTGTTAAACCATTTTACAATGAAAAAGGAGGCTATGTATCCATTCTACAGATTTAATAGTAATATGGATACAAATTCAATTTTGTGCAAACAACTCGGCCTGGTCCCACGGTTAAGCAGATTCTCGGGTTTGATTCCTGGTCTCTGTACCCGAAGTAGATAGAAATCTCTATGATGCCGAATAGTTGATTGGTTCACAACCGGCAAGTTTAGCTCAAGCAGTACCCGATCAACTTTACGTATATTCTAACATTTGGGAATCGGGTATCGTCAGCGACACTCATGCACCATTGCTACGTATAGTCAATATTGAAGTTAAGCGATTTAGTTTTAGTACTATATCAGTTAAACAGTTTGAACCTCCAACTTCTGTGCCTTTATTCAATAATAGATTTCGACTATCGATATTGATATAAAAGACCAATTCAGTTCGGAAGGTTGATAGTTGAGCTACATTTTAGAAAGGATTTGACATTATGAATTTTCATGAAGCTTATTATCAACCGGGATTCGGTAGCTGCGGAGTGAGTAACGTTTTTATCGGTGATCCACATATACGGAGTCATGGGTTTGGGTCTTGGTTCTCTGGCATCTTTCGTCAAGCCTTACCTTTTATCAGTAAAGGTTTTAAAGCTGTTGGTAAAAAAGCTCTCAGAGCAGGCGCAAGTAATCTTGACGATGTTAGGCAAAACAATATACCATTCAAAGAGTCATTTAAGAATCGTGTAAACAAATCTGGACGGAATATGAAATACAGAGCTGGAGAAAAAATAAGGAAATTGATGAGTGACTCAGGTTATAAGGCTTTGCCATTCAAAAAATTGACTCAGTCTCGACACGTCGCATCTGTGCTAATGGTTCTTGGCGTAAGAAAAAGGTACAAAGTCGAAAAAGAGATACTCTAATAAAACGCGCAGCAAAAAATCAAAAAGTGTTAAGAAGCCAATAAAAAAAAAGAATAAGAATAAGAAGAAGAGGAAGAGCATGAAAGCAAGAAGAAATATTAAAACTCGCGATATTTTTAGTTAAATCACGTACAAAAAAAATGTCGTCACTCATACGATGCTGAAGATAAATGTACAGTTTAACCTTAGAACTAAGCAGCGACTCATTAATTAGTCCAGTGAACAATATTTTGCATTCGATATTCAACCAGATTAACATTTGCCTTAATCAAAAGCCTGTTTATCCGCCTAATAACGTATACCCTTACAGGACTTATCTCGAAACCCTTTTAAACTATGGAACTACAGCAAATCTTCACATCTTTTTACGACTCTGTCGGTTGGTGATACTGGTATCTTTAGAAAAGACAAGGATATCTTTCGGAAGAAAAAGCTATGGATTTGATTAGTCATTTACACTATGTCGTCTGTAATCATGACAGATTTTTATTAAACAATGTACATCCCTTACATCCCTTACATCCCAACTTACATCCCTTTGAGTAACAAATATTTGATGTATAATAGTAATGTAAAATGTAAATGTAAAAAAATAGTATGCGTATAAAATTAATATCATTTTAGAATAATGGGACAATCACGGAGCACATCAGGCTATACAAGACTTTTTAATAAAGAAAAAAAAAGAAAGTGATTCGGATAAAAAATAAACTTTTAAGTCGAAAGATTACGGTATTCGCATAATACTCGTACTTTTCTCGAACGAAATGTATATAAACATATTCAAGTAGCGCAGAAAAGAGGTCTATGTATTGGAGAGAATGTTTTTGTTGGTGTTCCTCACAGATGTTGGGCGTAAGTTGGGGTACTCGCTTTCCTCTTTAAGTACAACTAGTTACTGCTAATAATAATTCGGAGTTATATTTTTTGTACTCTATGGATCTTTGGGTCAACGAAATATGCGGGGTTGTTCTCCCCCGGAGGTCCTGCTGACTATACCTTAGGTACAGGAGCCTCTCTTCTCTCTCGCTCTCACAGCGTCCTACAGTTGCACACAACGACTAGTCTGATAATGTTAGGCCCAGCGATGACGTCACAGTTATCTAGCGCTGTACCATGGTACATAAAGACCTACAGCCCATGGGAATGCATCAGCGGGCTGGACGTTTTCAGACCCCAGAGCAAAGAGACTTATCCCTCTCGTACGGTTTCTCTATCTCTCCCTCCCTCTCTTACTCCCATCCTCTCATTTACTCCCAGATACGATACACCGCGACCCGAGCAGTCTCGGACTTGGCCTCGTCTGTGTCCCTGAAGCTTAATATTGGAAAGGTGCTACGTTTCTTTTTGGAACTCGTAGATTCCTTTTTGATATTGATTTGGCTGGGTTCAATTCTATTGATCTCTGGAAGAGGGTAGTCGTGTCTTTGTCTGAGACTGTAAAAAGCCTTGGTGTTGTGCTAGACGCAGGTCTTACCTGGAGACCACATATTGAATTGATCTGCAAAAAAATTAACCAAGTTTTATATAGTTTATGTCTTTCCTGATGCATCCAATCACCCGGTCAGGAGTGAATCAAAAGAGGTTTCTGTTTCTCGGTTGCGCACCGAGACGAAAATTAGATCTTTATCTGTTCAAGGCGCTCATCTCTGGAACAGACTACCATTCTGCATTAAAAATCCTCCCTTTGTCGCTTCAGAGGGCTGATGATGGAGCATCTGAGGTGAGGGGATATAATCTTGTTTTAGTTTGCGCCCTAAATTAGTTGTATGTGTGTGTAATGAGTATATGCGTGTTTATCAGACTTAAGTATTAAGTAGACTTCAGATGTTGCGTTGATAAATGTGTGTTTTGTGCAATATTTTGTAAGTCATTTACAAATAAAAATTTATCTATCTATATATCTCTTTCACTCTCTTCCTCTCTCTCCCTATACATATAACTTTGAAAACTAATCGCGAAAATATGCATGACGTGCTCTATCTTACGCTAAGTCTCGAGCCCTCATATGGGAGGAGATACACTGACGATATCGTGAAATCGAGCAAAGATCGAGGGCCGATCGCACACCTAAATACCCTCTCTCTTTGATTAGATACGGCGGCCAGCGCGTGCTAATTACCGCGGCACATCGAATTTCGTGCCTCTCGCTGCCCCCCACTCGGCTCGGAATCAAGGTTCTGAGTACGCGCTCAGTACAGCGACGACTACGGACAGATACTCATTGTATTTTTTAATTATCAATTATTATACAAACTGTCTTTCTTTACTTGTCTCCAGGTATACCACGAGATAGCGGTACTGTTGACGGTTCGCTAAGGTCCGACGTTCTTTTGCTGACAATTTCGGAAGTTTAAGAATAGGCACGCGTCTAAGTCTGGAAGGCGGGGTCATGTCCACTGTTTACCTTGCGGCCCCGATAGCTCTACCCTACTCTCTCCCATTGACTATTTTCTCTACTTTCATTGGCTGCGGTGCGATGAGTAGGCCGCGCTTTTCCGGCGCGGGGTCTGAATTTTTACCATTTTTTAAACACCTGTATCTTCGTGTAGGTCCATCTGATAGTTTTGCGACCAGAAAAAAAATGTTTAGAATTGCCTCAGCTATCCCGTGGTATAGCTGGAGACAAGTAATTAAAAGATAGATTGTATATTATTAATACTTAATTACTAATTATTTATTATTAAGCATAATCCGCAGATTGAAGCTAGCTACCATACGAGCAGTTAATAATATTTTCATTGGAATACGCATTTCATTGGACTTCTTTCCGATATCAAAATCAATAAAAATATTACCGTACCGTTATTAAATAATGAAAGAAATCTTGGTAATACACTAGTTGTAGGTCTAACCTCGAAACCACATGTGCAAACTGTTTATAAGAAAATAATTTAGGTGTTGTATTGTTTAAAGTTCTTTGAGCAATACACCACGGAAGCTTTAAATTTGTAAATCCTGTTCCTTGCATGAAACAAGGAGGGTACTATCGATTAATAAAATAAATAAGAATGACTGATTAATTTTAGAGGGAAATCAAGTTTTCGGGATCATGGAAAATCAGCGGATCGGCAACTCAGTATCAAGATGTAAGATATCGGAATAATGGGAAATTAGCTAATTGTTTACCGTATAGGTAAACAAGGACCCGAGGCTGCGTCGGCGCGGCGGCCGGAGATCAGCAAGTGATCGGCGCGAAAACAATGCGCCGATCGCCGGGTGATTACCGACCGCGAATTAACGAATAGTTATCGCGTCGTTCCGAACGCTCTCGGGTGATCACTGCCTAAGCCAGGAACCCACGAATTGCCGCGCAGCCCACGGGACCCCGCATGCACACGCACTCCCAAACCATGAGGACGTGGTCGCCCTTCCACAGCACCGAGAGGTCGGAGCAACGCCAGCAGCCGCCCAAACCCTACCTGCGAAGAGGCGTTCGAGCGCCCAACTTTCCCAACGTCACCGGGGCGGAAACGGCCGGCATCCAAGACGGTCCAGCGACGTGGCGCCAAGGCGACCGCTGCGTACCCAGCCCGAACGGGGAACACTGCGGGCGCGGTGCGACGGCGGCCCCCTTGACATCCCCCAAAGCCCCCCATGTACTTATGAAATGTTACCCTCCCTCCGCGATCCGAACCCCCGTCGACCGCCACGAGGCTAGCCGCCCGGGCGCAATGGGCAGGCCGGCGCGACCGGAGAGAGGCGGGTGCTCCGGACCCCTCCGAGGCACATCGAACTCGGAGAGGAAGCACCACGTCACAAATTTTATGCTTGTAATTCTTTAAATAAATTGTCATACGTTCAATTTAAAAAAACTAATATATTTTCGTTTTTCAAAAATTTCCTTTTCCTAGCATACATTGCATATTTAAATTTATATGAATTTCGTATTTTCAAATTAATTTATGAATCCATTTAATTAACTTAATTTTGTTCGAAGACACATGACGTTATAATAGCACTCGGATAATTTATGCAGGAAATTGTGTAGATTAACGTATACATTTTTGTAATCTTTTCTATGTCACAATATGTGAATGTGTTCGTATGAATGTTGCATGAATGCGAAACATTTCATTTTACCTAAAACCTTCGCATGTATACGAAGGTACATATATCATATTATGTACCTTTTTATTTTTTTTTATATATCATATTTCCTTCATACGTATATCGAATGCGTGTGTGATTGTTAGTCGACTGATATATAGTAAGAAGAGTTGTTGGAATGCGCATATCAATGCAAAACCCAACGCTGTATCCGTGATGTTAACGAAATTAGTGATTTATTGTTAGAATTAAGATGTTGTGTTTGTCTTTGTTACTTTCTTTTATTTTTTGTGCAATATTTTTGAAAGAATTTAAATATATATTTTTTATCTAATTATCTATCTCTCTTAGTGCATCCTTCTCCCAGGAACTGATAATCACACGAATTCGCCAAAGGAGCAGGTACGCACTCGTGGTTAATCAACGATCATCGGGTAATTCGTTTTTGGTAAAGAATGGCCCTGCTTCCAGAATAGCTCATGATATAGATTTTTTATAGCGAAAAAAAAGCTCTCCCTCTTATATTAAATTACTTACCGCGAGGATGCCTCTGCTAAAGTTAAAAGTCTCCGCTATCACTAAAAATATTTGCATACATTTTTTATCACTACCGAGCCTGGCGATTGACTGATGTAACTCATTTTTTATTACATAATATTTACATTTAATGTACTTTCTGAAATATTAATGACTTCTATATATGTCTTAAATTTCGTTTACGAAACTTTCAATTGATTTCATGTTTCCTGAATTACAAATATTTCGACACTTGAATTCAACCACTACCTCGACCAGCCAACAAAGGCACAGAAATTTAACGGTTCAATGTTTAAAAATAAACGATCAGTCTTCCTCGACTGGATTATTATTGACCATCGCGTTGACCAAGTTTAAATCTCTTTACTCTAGAAGCCATTTCTTTTAATTGAGTTATTAAGGTGATGTTAGAAACACAAGTTAACATATAGATTGAAACATGTATTTCATTGATCAGTTAATGAACAGATAATCTGCGTTTTGAATATTGTTCTAGGAAGCTGGGATGAACGATTCCCAAGATACGGGTGATAAGGTCAACGCAGATACGGCGCGACGGCCGGCGAGGCGGAGATATATTTGTCGATAGCCGCCCATGAGTGGGAATATCATTAACATTCCTTGAGGTCGAAATAGGCGACTGGCCCCCAGAATCGTGATCCTGCTCTAAGCTGGTCCTCCTAGAAGAAGATCGAGTTTAGAAATGAATTGTCATAAGGGGACTGCGTCGCTAATTATAGACCAGAAATTCGAGCGCCCGGAGATAGAATGGCCTGTCTCTGGGAGTAATGGGCTGTCAGAAAAATTCAGGAAGGGAACCCTCGGATACAAAACTTGAAACCGATATCTTCTGCAACGACATGCAACAGGAGTGCCTTGAGTTTTTTGAGCTTCCGACTTAGCAATAACAGAAATCGGTTTCCACTAAGGTCTTCGTCTTACAGAGCTAAAGTCCCCGCAGACAACCAACGAGGTAGAACCCTATCACATTTTCGTACTTGAGATGAAAATACAACGCCTCGCTTTCGGCTCTCTTTGTCCTAAATTCAAGCGAGCGCACTACGCAGGGGAATGCACAGAGATCCTTCGGAGTCTGTCGGACTTCCTCTGGATTAAGCTGCAAGCCCCCCGACGAAAGCTCCTCGATGATGTGTAGGGCGTTGAATGCCTAGGAGAGAGAGAGGAGGTGTCGAGGCGGCTAGTGGCCATTTCTATCCCATTGATTTGAATAATAGTCAGGCAAACAATTATTTCTGTTCGATCCAATTCCACCACGCAGTTATTCTGTAGAATAACTATTCCGGGCCTTTCTAAAACACGTCTGTCTTGAAGAGGAGACACAACGATACAAAGTATAATCCCTCAATTTTTACAATATTTAAGTAACGTATTCTTTTATAAGTCTCGTAAATAATCAAATTCATAGAACGCTCATTTTCAATTAATTTAATTATACCTTTTCTTTATTCTACCAGTAAACCATTGAGGCTTTACCTTTACGTTGTTGTTTCACTGTTTATTTAGATGCATCTCTAAAGAGAAAAGTTAATTAATTATAGCGATCACTACATGCACATGTTATATTACAGGTGCTACATACGATGAGTAAATCGTTTTCTACAAGCATAGATAGAGCAGGATGAACCTTCATAAAAAACATTGTTGTTCTTTTAATGCACACTGAGATAGGAAAGAAATTTCAACAAATCCGATATTTAGTTTTTATATTGTTTTACACTTCACTTTATATGAGATATAAAGAATATTTTTTTTACGTTTTTAACTTGTAAATTCTTTTTAAACCACAGAAATGTTTATTTATCCTCGATTAAAACATTGACATATTTATCTAAATCAAATTTTTTCCAATTCCTGGATAATAAGAGTAATTATAATATTTTATTTTTTAATTTAATTTTGAATGTTTTTTTTCTCGATTAGTGCTAGATAATTCATGCGTAGACTTTTAATCGGCCATAAATTTTGATCATCTATGTTATCAATATTTTGACTCGTATTTTTAAACATAAACTTATGTAGTAAATCTCTTTCAAAAATAAAATTTTGATTTATTAAATATTCTCAGACATTTTCCAGTACGGCTTATGATCTTAATAATAGTGCAATTATTAATATTAAATGTTTTAAAAACTTTAATTTAAAGAATTTGAATTTTTATAGTTTTAATCTCCCTTTTTCGTTATTTCCAGAAAAGTAGACTAAATAGAAATGAATTAAACATTTTGCCTTAAACTACTAATATTCTTTGAACTATTGCCGACAATTTTAAATAAATATGATTTTTTAATTGAAAATAATTAATTAAATTCACCAAATTTTTTTAAGGCACTAAATTACAATTTCTCAATTATATAAATCTATAATCCACATCCAAAATTAGTAATAAAACAGATTTCATTATTATTAATTTTTATTTCTTGCTCTATCTTATGGTTTTGGTTATTATTTAGATGCGTTAATTAAAACGTGTTTTTAGCATTTCATACATAAAAAGTGATAAATATTGTCTCTTTTGTATTAATCTGATCGACAATTAGATTACAACCGACACTTTAGTTAATGCTCTCTAGATTAATTTAAAGTTACAGCATTGGTTGAATATAACATGACTCCCTTAAATTGAAATATTCTGATACAAAAATATCGAAAAGTAAAAAGGTAATAGAAAAACAAAATTTGTTTAAATTTACAAAAATTTTCTTTATAACTTTGAAATTTGATGGTTCCGTAAATGCGCGAGCACCAAATTTATATTTTTTAAATTGATTTAGAAAAATAAAAATGCATTTATCAATAACTATATAATAAATAGCAAATGTTTGCTTCTATGGCGAAACTTTAACCTTTCGCAAGTTACAGTCATATATGTTAGATACCAATAACGATAAAACGAATAGCCTGCACTAGCCGAGAGGTAGTTACTTTGATCGACCAGCTTGATTGCTTGCGTATAATGCGGTCTCTCTCTATGCCCCTATCTACGCTTTTAGGTGCGTGTATTATGTAGATGTGAGAGCGTCGGCTTAAAATATTGATCCGTAAACCTTGCTCTGCACGCGATTCTCTTGTAGAATACCTCACTCATGATTTCCCCCTTTCATACTACGCTACTCCATTTCTATTTCAATTTTTTATTAATTTGCATAGTTTTTATGAACCTGTATTCTTAATGGAATACGTTATGCATCATTTTTATAATGTTAAGATTTCTATTTTATTTAAGAGTTATACGCTTGTATTTGTTACTCTTACTTAAAAAGCTAGTTACTTTTCTACTTGAAATCCGCAATTTTCATTTCTCGATATTTGATGGCGTGAATTGAAAACTTTTATGCGGTTTAGTGTATTTATTATATATCAATAATATATGTATTTATATAATATAATTAAAAATAATAAATAATTGATATAAATAATTTAGAGCTACTAAGTTATGTCTTATAGTTAATAACATACAAGTAGAAATAAATTTATAGAAATTTTTATTTGCTGTTTCACATTATTAATCTAAGGCTAATTGCGTTGTATTTACTATTAACGCGCTTACCGCAATTATGAGTCGCACCGATATAATCAAAATTTATAGTTAGATCAAGTATTTGATTATAATATTTTTTTGTATTAATAATTAATTATAATTATATTATTGTTATTATAAATATTTATAAGTTTTTCATTTATTAAAAGTATATTAATAAATTGTATTTATTTATTCAACTCATAAAGACTAAATCAACAAATTTAAATGAAAAGTATGTTCTTAAAGAATGTAATGAAAACAACTTTTTGTTTTTAATGTTTTTGATTCTCAATTATTCCATAATGTTTACGATTATGATTACTACTATTTAAAAAAAAAAGTGTACTCTTTTTGTATAGTTTTGTAATTCGTTATTAACAACAGAAGCTATGTTTGAAATATTTAGTTTTGAGTTTTCAGCTGCAAGGTTCTGATTTCGTATAAAATCTAAATATATTTTGGTCGAGTTTCTATTGACTAACATTCTTGAAAACATTGTTTATCTATATTCACGTTAAATTCATAGTTTCTGAGTATGTCAGGTTGTCTTTCTGATCGTATCTAACTAAATTTAATTAATGCATCATTGCTACCAATAAGATTTTTTCGAAGGATGAATTATTTATACAACTATGAACATTACCGAATTTATGCAATACTGTTTAATCTTTTTTACGCGTCTTTCTTAAACAATATAAATACATTTTAAGAGTTTTAATCGTAGAAAATAACTACTTCGCTACTATTTTATCTTGTTAATAAATTTAAATTAAATTAATATTTAAATTAAATTTACTTGTTAATAAATATAAAAAGTTATCGGTGCATTTGTTGATTTAATCTTATAAGTAAAGTAGAATGGTTTCACTGGCAACTGTAATCAAAATGTCATTTTGGATTTTAACCGTCAGAGCGCAACTTTTACGAGTAATATCGCTATTGAAGTTACACACTTGCAAAACCTTGTACGTTTTATAACAAGTTATTATTTTGATAAAGGAAATAATTCGTTTAAATACAATGAGATTATTGACTGAGAAAGATTTGTCTATAGTCTAATATTTGTAGAAAAATACATAACAAGAATTATGAAAGCGGTCTATAATGCACTGAAGAGTAGAACGATGCTGCTTATTTTTCGCTCCAATAGTAGGGTTGTTCTAATGACATTTGACTCCTTAAAATTTTCCTGAAATTCTGAAGTATCGGAACATGCTAGAAGCACGGACTCGGATGTCCGTGATCGGTATTTAATTTATTATGGAGGCTATGATACTGGTATCAAAAGAAATGAAAAGACTGATGGACTGACATGGTTACAAAGGAATTTCGAGCAAAGCACAAGATTTAACTCATGGATAAATCGAGAACCTTGTGTGGACTCAGACAGTTTAAGGTGCTAATAGACACCCAATCAGTAGACACTACGACGAAAATTAAGAGTCTCAATAAAGCAAGACTATAACTTATAGTAAATTGACTGAAAAATTATTAATAAGAAGGATATCACCTGCATAAACTGAAGTTACAGAGTATACTGTATACGTGACTGCAGGTAATGAAGATCAACGTAACTAGAAAAATAGAACCCGTATTAAAGGATTTTTGAACTTGTTTTTATCTGAAGAGTTGAGGAGTTCATGTAACCACCATAAAACAGACAACGAAAGCCAATCAAATAATCAGGCTATCAACGGAATAGTGGTTGATCCTCTTCTCACGCTAAGAAGATAAGTTTTCGTTAAGTGGAAACTAAGGTCCAGCAAACTGATCCCCTATAGAAACAAAGCTGTACAGGTGCCGTAACGTCAGCGGACTAAGGTCCGATCGTATTCTCCTCGTCTTACAGCTTGCTCCTAGACCAAGTTTCCTATATTCTCGATTAGGTCGCTGGCAGTAATAGTAGTTACGCTTCGGTCGCTTATCACACGACACCAGATGGCTGATTCCGCCCTGAAGTACCAGATATGGCATGATTAAAAAGATTCTAATTCGTCGTAAAAATCGCAAAAAGCAGCGATGGAATCAGAATTTAGATTCAAAATAATTAATTTATTGATAAAGTATTCAACAAACAATAAACCTGCACAATAATATACACAACCGCGCTTACATTAAAAATATCTCTTTCTCACATACACACAGCATCCTTGGTCGGTCTTTAGCGCGTACTATAACACATCCTCACTGTTGCGGTTGCTCTAGAGACAGCTCCGCAGGAAACGTATTCCTCGTTTGTCTCGCATACTCAACTGGACGATAAAGCAACAATCGACATCAAGATGAGTAAGCTCAAATCCTAGACTACCAGTTATACAATCCGGTGCACACACCAATTAAACACAATGAAAACAACTTTATATCTGTAGTGAACAATGGGCGTTCACTAAAGGTACGCAATTAAGACTCTATAAAGACTCTCGGTAGTAACATACACGAAACACACACAAGGTTCACTAAAGCATACTGACATTTCCGTAAGTTCGGCAAATATGATAGATCCAATTACACTAGAAAACTAATCAAAATAGAACGCGTGAGCTGTTATACACATCTTCCCTCCTTCATCAAGGCCCCAAGTACCAGCCACTTCTCAGGTCGTATCCGCATGCCCGTCACGCAGGTTCGTGGATACCCCGGAGGGGATCCAACTAAGCTAGCTCTGCGTGGGAAAAGATCGCGAAGGGAGAGGCGGTCATAAAATAAGACTCGGTATGGAGGGAGGCTCTGGGGTAATATATATCGTTTATTCGCACCCGGGCGGACAATCCGTGCCCGGAGGCACATTCTTGTTGAACGTGCAACGCCACTATTATGCCCAATCGGTGGCCGCTGAGACGTAAATCTGTCCCGGCCTCGGCCGGCCTGAGCTTGAAATATTGAATAGAAGTGTCAAGGTTAGATATTGACTGTAGCGCCGGCCCAACTGATAATATTATACTTAACTGAAGCATCATGGCAGTTAACCATCACATGGCGAAAAGACCACTTCCCCATAGTGGAAGAAGCAACGTGTTAGATATTAACCTTGTTTTGTCTCAGTGCGGAAAGATAATTTTGGATATTCTATTTCAATCAAATTAACATCGCGAATTCTCTTCAGGCCCAAATTTTTAAAAGTACATGGCCTCTCTTTTAAATTTAAAATAAAAGGGGAGTGATGTGCAATGTCTGTTTTTCTCGTTAAAATATTTTTTTGAGGTACTGGGGGTTCTATTGACTAATTGAAAATGGAGCATAAACTGCAAGGTTTCACTTCGAAATCAAGAAATACCTTCTGAAAGTTCCTAATGGAAATAATTTGCGTCAACGAGCAACACTTAGGTATGTGAGTATTTAAGGTATGTATTTCGTCAATAAAAGTATATGGCGCGAAATCCTCCGCCTAATACATGTACGCCACTTAAAAAAAGGTAAGCGACTTCCCGTCGGTCGGCTGAATGTTAGGCTGCTATGTGGGAAGCTGTGGTTGGTCCATATAGCGCTTTCCCCGGCTGTCAAACGGATGCACTCCACACCGGCGGCACTCTAGATAGGACGTCTAGTCCGTAGCACTTGGGCGTAGGTGCAGTAGTCGATGGCTCGGGCACCTACGCGCGCGGTCAAAGCTTAGACGACTCATTTATCCTGATACTCAACAGGAGTGCCTCCATAGACCTACTTTCCCGGAGTACTATCTGAACGAACTCTCACACTTCATCATCGTTCGGTATTAGTTATTTTTCTAATATCGAATAATATTTTTATTCCAACTTTCGCATTTTTGTCGCCGTCTGACTTTTTAGAAGTACCGTTGGAACTCATTTTTCCTTTAGTTCGCCTAAGTTTGTTTACTTAATTTTCCTTGTTTTTGACCTTCGTTCGAGTCGCATTCTAGTATGTAATAGACGAATTCTGCCCATTGCACGAGAAAAGGTGCAAAGGGACTTAAGAACTGAACGCGTACTGCATCATCATCCTGTAGTAGGATTATTGGGATAATACAACAAGCTGCTGTTGCTAGGTAAAACGAGGTAAAACTCGATTAGAGGGCCTTCAGTTCGGATTCTTTAATCCACGAATCGAATTTGTTCGGATATACCATCCATTTTACTAATACTTGTTTGCTGTTTCTACAACCACGCATGCGGATGATCCTTTCAACCTTGAACCGTTATTCGTCTCGTAATCGTTCTTTACCCACGAACACTAGCTCTTCGGTATAAAAAAAATCACCAATCTCCTCATCGTTCAAGTCTTTTAAAAAGTATGTGTACAAATTTCGACGTCGAAAAAGTCGCTTAATCTTGAATATCTCCTCGCTAAAATTTTTCTCGTACTAACACTCAAAGAAATTTTTACTGCGGCTGATGCGTACGTAATCACCAATGCGGTATTGCACCTTGTAGCCTTTTTCCACCATTGTTGTTAATAGTTTGTTTAAAAGGACATTTTTCCAAATTTTTACACGCCTTAACCGGGTTGTACAAGTTTACGTGTACGGGTTTCATTTTCGTTCCACTGTGTACCGTATCGTTATAAGCGTAAACTATCTTTTGCAAAACGTTAATGTAGTATTTGCTACTTTTATGCGAAAAATACAGCCAGATACACTCTCTGATGATACGCGGCTAATCCCTTCCCGGATCCTAGTCACCTAGAAAAAAGGCGGTTAAATAAAATATGCGCGAATTTTAAATATGATATAAATATTTATTATAATTTAATATAATAACAACACCCGACAATATTTATAACGCGCGCGCAAACTAACACACTCTCTCTCTCTTTGACACACTTTATCGACGCGGAAAATTCGCACGCTAAATTAATATAATAAACTGCTACTTACTGTAGCAGCGGCGACTCTCAGTTTGTCGGGAAAATGTTCGACCGCTCAGCTGTACACAAGCTTGACAATAATCTCTTCGACCATAAGCGGGAGAAGTTCTGCCGCTACCAACAAACTCAAACTTCGCTGCACTGCTGTGCACACCACTCTACTACAATTACTATTACTAAATATATCGCTTCTTTCACTCTTCCTGGAAGGCAATGCTGCTGGATTACTTGATCTGCTCTGGGGTAAACCCGAAGAGGTTTCTATTCCTTGGATACGTACCGAGACATGATTAAATCTTTCTTTGTTCAAGACGCTCATCCGTGTAACAAACTGCCATCTTGCATAAGGAATGCGTCCTCTCCTTCTCGTTTCAGGGGGCTAGTGATGGAGCATTTGAGGGGTCGATATATCACAATGGATTATTCTAGTCAGTCGGTTTCATAATCTTGTTTTAATTTGCGCCCTAAATTAGTTGTATGCGCGTATCTTGAGTATGTGTGTACTCATCCTTTATTTTATATTGTACATACAGTCATTTCATTTATTGCATGTAAGAGTATATGAGTACGAACTCAGTAATAGATAATGTAAACTGAAAGAAATGTCACGTATTTGTAGAATTTATGTATAAGTAGACTTAAAATGATTGTATATTCTAATTGTAAATTTGTGCAATAATTTTGTAAAAAATTTACAAATAAACTATTATCTATCTATCTATCTATCTATCTTTCTTTGTCTCTCTCACTCTCTCTCTCTAACTATGAATCTTTAAGTACTTTATTGAAAGTACGTGCGATCCACTGCCGTTCTCTCTCTAAGTTTCAAGCCCTTCCGCGATTATCGATTGTGCTTGTTGATATATAATTGTCTTCAGTGGTATGCTGATATGTATATATATATATACACATATAAATACATATATATATCAGTATGCCATACATATATATAAATTCTCATTGGCCGGAAATCGTACAAAAAAGTATAATATACAGTAATACTTTTTACACACGATTCAGGTCATACGAAAAATAACAATACTGGAAATATCAAATAAAACTGGATGATATTAGTGAACGACGGACGTTAACTAAAGATGCGCAAATAAAGACTCTATAAATGCTCTCAGTAGTTGCGACATACGCTTGGCACTTGAGGCTCGCTTGAAACACTCTGATTTCTCCGTAATTTCAGCAATTACAGGAGATCGGATAATAATATAAAACTAATGATAATAGAGCACGGAACCTGTTATATATATTTTTAATCCCCCGTCAATGCCAAATCGAAGAGATGATACTTCACACGCGATTACAATGGGACACCCTTTGCAAGATAAAGCAGTAGTTTCTAAAAACATTTGATAATATCTATCAGTCACTATTTACATATCCACATTCACACTATGAATAGAAAGAATGTATATACAATGTATTGAATGACGAAGAATCAGAGATAATCATAAACACAAATACATACATAAGACAGAAATTAGGATACATGTAGATATACATTGGTAGCGAGGTTGGATGAGTAGAACTTGTGCCGCACTCGCAACCGCACTCTGCGGTTGCGCCCGAAAAATTTTCACATAGATAAAATTAAGTCATTAATGCCTATACTCAGAAAACAAAAACCATTATCATAGGCAGAGCTGAGCACAGCATCAATTCCTCTATCATCGATCGTGTTAGACACTGAAACCCGGGAAAAGTGAGTGTTAAACTCATCCGGTGTGAGCCCATACAATGACCTTCTCGCTCGCGGCAGCAGCCCTAAATTTCTCTACTCGTGCCAGACAGTGCTGGAATTTTGAGAATCAAACAGACGATTATGAATATATTCAGTCTTTGCCCGATCCACCTTCTCCTGAACCGGTTTGTGGAGATCGAAAAAGTCCTCAAGGAATTGTCGCTGTCCTTTTCTTCTATACCGTCTATATAGTGCCCTACTTTTGCAATGCATGTTGCGAAACTCAGGTCCAATCCAAGGCTGATTCTTTTTGTTAAGGGTCACAACCTTAACCGGTGGAAGTTGATTGATTGCCGCCGTTGGCTCCCAATCACAGCCCAATAACTCCTGTACCAGCCCATTACCATAGATGCCCTTATAGTTTCTGTATTCAAAAGAGCAACAGATAGGCTCTGGTACAGGTATCTCTACCATTACATCAATTATGTTGTGCTGGCTGTGAAAAGGAGCAGGCTCATTGACGGCTGATATCATCATATCATTGTCGAGAATGGCATCAATTCAATGGTGCGGAATAACGGTGTAATATGCGCAGGATTGTGATGGATCAGCTCCGCCGCAAGTCTAAGAATAAACGCAGCATCGACACATTTAGTGCAGAGATCAACGTTTAGCTCACCAAGAACGATTTTATGACTGTAATCCGAATATAATCGTCGCAATTCATCTAAAAAATCTGAGTTCCTCGTGAAAGGGACATGAGGGTCACAAACAAATTGAATCGCTCATTTATATAAAGCGCAACTCCCCCACCATTATTATTACAATCCTGCTAAATTACAGATAATCCATCATTTCCAATAATCATATCCGCGATGCTACAATCTGACCAGGTTTCCGCTACATCAAACAGATGGTAACTGGGACGATCATTTAAATAAAAATGAAATTCCTCAATGCGAGTTCCCCTAGTCCTCTAAGAGAAGTCACATCCATTAACCCTGTTCTCAAAAATTTACCATTTATTTGCAGCATGCATCCTTACCTTCTTTCTCACTTCCAGAGACCACCGATAGAGTATACTCACGTCGGAGCACCAGATCGCCCTTCTGAAACGTGGCATAACATCGGTTTCCTGGCCTCATCGTTATATCGAGAAACCAAACCCCGGAACAGTGTTAACCATTCCATGCGATTCTTCCAGAGGTCAATCGCGGTAATCGGAGCTTTTTTCTCCATCTCCCTCTCTTCCCCTCCCCTGAGTCGGAGAATCCTTCCAAAATTCAGCTGGTGAGAGCTTGGTGCTGGAGTGGACTGCGGTGTTTAGTACGTGACTAAACTCCGGCAAGCGCTCGATCTACGCCAGCGTATTGCGCAAATTGATTTGGGCCTATCCCGTGGCAGGTCCTACCAAACCCGAGATCCCGCATTGGACATCCGTGGCGGAAGTACGGACCGTATAGAAGGACTGCCAAACGCGGCCACTCCCTCGTTAACCCCCTCATCCGACAGGTCCTGTGGGACCTTCCCCTTCTGGTCTCTCTTACGGTTAACACTGGCGGTAGCTCCGGAGCTCCACAGGTTGGGAACGGTGATTCTGTAAGATCCACTGCCTCCACATACCTCTTCTTTCTAACTGGCGGCTTGTCATGCTTGATACCTTTGCGGCACCTAGCTTTGTAGCGTTCCTATAAACTTTGAGTATCTTTACATCGCAGACCAATCCAAAATTTGGATCCGATACATTCGAGCAACATGTCGACTAGTTGCTGCTGTGGTAACGACTGACTAAGTGCATTGACCTGGGCACAGAAACGGCTAATGAACTATCCTAAGAATTCTATTCTATCTTGGAACATGTCTTCTAGTTCACGTCGGCGATATACTTTCAAGACTATGCTGGGAGTCGCCTCTTGGTAGCCTCTATTGCTTCAGGTCCCTCCGAATTTTTGGGGCATTTGCCCCACAGTTCCTTGCATACAAGCGGCAGGTTCTAGCTATCCGCCCTAGGATAGTTGTCTGCGGTTGGTACGGCCGAACGAATCTCCGCCCGCCACTAGCGCTCTCTTAATTTCTCCCCGAAACTCCGGAGATTAAACTCACTGGCTAGCAATTTGGAGGCCAACTCGACGAACGAGAGAGCGTACCTCCCGCCAGAGTTTCCTGGACGACTTGCCGTCCAGGAGGCTCAGTCTCGCAGAGGGGATCTGCCTTCTTCCTGCTGAAAAGAGCTACCCCAATGGCAGCGATCAGCGACCACAAGCGATCAAGAGGAGGTATTAATAGAGCACTTATCTCTCCCTTTGGGTGAATGATGACTGACTCTCCGATGCCGACGAGCATCTAAGGGGTACGAAACACCAGCAGCTATTCCCCGGTTACATATGCCTGCCTTCTCGCAGGTTAGTTGTCGCCCTGGAGGGGATCCGTCCGGGCTAGCCCGGGCTAGCCCGGGCGGCTATCCTTACAGTGGTCGAGACGGAAGAGGATTGCGAAGGAAGAGGTGCAAAACTAATAAAACACTCGAAGGGACTAGAGAAAATACCAATCGTAATATTCATTCGATTCTGTTGACTTCGTCTACACTTGGCCCGTCCAGGGAGGCGAATGCGGGGCTGCGAGGGCTTTCGCCTTCATCCGGACAAGTTACCGCAGTCCCGCGGCTGCCGATGCACAGAGCCTTTACGTAATCTCGTACCTCACAGAGCGAGACCCCTTGTGAGGGGCCCGGATGCGTTTGACCAGTCATCGCTTGAAGTTCTGCGAGAGCCTTATATTACCAGACCGGTTGTCTCAACCGGCTGTCGCCGTTAAGGACCATGGGTAGTAGTGGGTGACGATCAATCTTTATTCAGCAGGTGGCTGCCATTTCACTCAAGTCCATTTGGTGGGCTCGTTGGATATTCGTGGGCTGCCTCGTTTTCTGCTCGTTATCGTGTGATATAGCACGAAGGTATGTTCCACGGATCACCGATGCGAGACTCAAACTAAACTAATCATGATGTCTGAGTCACACAGGGTTCGAGCTTACTCGCGTGGAAACCAACTACTTTGTTACTTGTGTCGCGAGAACGAACCACTACTTTTCCGCCAAGGTCTTTAACGGCGTGAGGCAGCGAAACATAGGATGACTCCTTGGAGCGGTTACGAGAGCAACCAACACAACTGATAAATTGCAATTTTTTATAAATCACGAGCACGCACATGAAGATCACAAAAGTGGTGTGAGAGAGAGAGAGAAGGTGAGACATATGATTTAGTTGAGAGTCAATAAGGCTGTGAAAAATAATGCGAGTCGTGTATTTGTATAATCATGTATTGTTGTCAAGTATATATTTTCGCAAAATTAAGCGGATTGTAATTTTGCGCTGTCTTTCTTTATGATACATTTTTTCGAACCCATGAATTTTATTTTTTGATGAAACTTCAGTATCACGATTTAGAAAACATAATTAACACATTTTACACAAGTTATAAGAGGATAAGACAAAAACAATTCTAGCAGGAATTCCTCGATCTTAGCAAACAAGTAACGACGTAGCTTAGAATTGCTGCCGCATGCAGGCAGATTATTGCATAGATTATCGGTTTTGAGGTTCTCATTCCAGACGGTTGGTTAGGAAGCGTCTCCCATTGCATGTTCGTGAGGATCTTTCTGGTTACAGGTCCTCTTTTTATTTTTCTGTACAATTATTCGCTTGAAGACAGTTGCTTTCCAGAGATTTGGAGAACATTACATATAGTGCCATTAGCAAAGTTACGAACAACTTCAAAACCAAATAATTTTCGGCTGATTCGTATACTTTACTTTCTTTCAAAAGTATTTGAAAGAATTGTGTACATATTTTTTGAAATATTTAGAGTGCAACAACTTCCAAACTTGTTTTTTCTTTCTCTTTCCAAATTCAATATGGTCAGTACAGTTCGACTGCGATCAGTTTACTAAGATTATCAGAATATTTACTTATGGCTATTAACGACAAACAGGTTACACTTATGTTACTTTTTGACTTTAGTAAGCCATTTGATATGATTTCACCTGTTAGACTTTTAAATTGTATGAGATGCATATGATTTTTCCGCGGTATATCTTCAATAAATTCGAACGTATTTAATAGATAAAAACCAACTTGTCATGTTCTATTAGACCAATAGATCATTCTGACTCTACTTCTCTATCGTCTGCTAGGTACGTCTTCAACAACTCAATTGTTTTCTAGGTAAGTATCTAGCACGTTTTTACATAAAATGAGCTAACTTTAAATTTCTTTCCCATAGTATAATAGTTCAATTTTCAATCTACGTGGTCAACTTCTATTCATTAATTAATTATAACATCATCAATCTGAGGCAGTGAACTTGTTTAATTTGTTTTTTCGAGCGCTTGATGAAAACTAATTTTTATGGTGAGCTTGCATAGTTTCTGTTCTTAAGTGCTTTAGGTTCAGTCAGTAGCATCACTATCCTTTTATGAGACTGACATTATTCGGCATCCTCTCAAGATGTTATTATACAGTGATCAGTTTATCACCTTCACGTCATGAAACTTGCCTAAAACTTAATTATTGACTTTATATACAGGGCTTTCAAAAAGTAAAAAGTTAGTCGACCCCTTAATATCATGAGCTAGAATCTAATATCTTGGGTTAGTAGTCTTATGAGTAAATTTTCATCATCAAAGTTACATGATTTCAAGCGGGGAGTAAGATGATGACATAGACTTTGACCTTGACCATGCCCTTCAAGGTCATTTTAAGGACAACCTTATTTTTTAAATGGAACTCCCTATATTTTATTACATTTTCTGATAGCTTATCTGGAGAGCTTTCCAATGCATCATAATAGAATATTTTTTCATAAAGTACTTTTTGAGTTATACAGGTTTGAAGTTAACAATTCTTTGATGCAATATAAAATATCTTGTAAAATATTATTCACTTTTTAGTCATCATAAAAATTCCAATCATGTTACACCGTCGTGGGTATAGTAGAATTCTATTCCCTTTAGGGTGTTTGATTAACGTGAGTCCCCTTGCCCCTCACGAATCGTGGTGCTTGAATTCTAAATTCTTTTTTCTTTCTTTCTTCCTCATCTAGTAAACCCAAAAAATATTTTTAATTCTTTAATAGCCAAACGCATGTCGGGCTGTACGGCAGTCCATAAGCTAGCACATCATTCCCGTGTGCATATAAAACCTCTATGGTTTACATGTGTTAGGACTCTGTACTGCAGGGAAACATTCTTCCCTCTCTCTTGTTTCCCCTTACTTCCCCTCAAATGGAACGACCTACGGTTTCATCGGCGAGGATGTGGATTACTACAGCGCATCGAAATTGGTGCTGGTCGATTGTATTGTATCGACTCTATTCATCTCTGCTATAATGTAAAAACGTAACTACTGCATATGCCATTTGGCTTGCATCGCAAAAGGTATGCACTGAAAAGTTTCCTGTACAAAAACTTCTTGTAAATTCAATTTTATTTAAATACTCTAATTGCTTATATCAATTCAATAATTCTTTGCGCATTTATTTATCTACCGGTACATCCTAGCCGCATTTTAACTTCCATAATTTTGTCGGAATTGTTGTAGATGTTACTATGATCGGTGCTGCGATTATGTGCGATCGAAAGTATTGTGCGTTTTTTAAATCAAATTCTGTATTATCTTTAATTATCGTGAGATTAATTGACATTATATCGCGAGTCTTATTGAATAAAATGCCAATTACACGTGTTATCTCATTAGCTAAAGAATCGTGACTAAACTCTCACCCTTGTAACTCGAAGTCACCTTTGGCCATTAATTCTCTCGCTGTTTCGATAAAATAATTTAACTCCGATTTAGACTTGACACTTGTTACGTGATTATCCACGTGAAAGGATTTCAACATTTTTTTAATAATATCCTTCGTTTCAGAGTAGAGATTTTGCATTTTTGTCTGATGATGCTCCTAATAAATAGGAGCTACTTATAAGAACAAAAACTTCACGCTTGTGTCTTAAAACTACAAATTCTTCTTCTGTAAACCACAAGAAACGTAAATAGTCACGATCTTTTTCATTACTTTGAATTTATAGAAAAGCTTTATGAATATTTGCGATTACTGCTATCTGAATTTCTCGAAATCTTAATAATGCCGCGGGAACTATTTCGATTAAATTTGGCCCTTTTTTGAATAACTGGTTAAGTGATGGAAAACCTGGACGTACGCGTTCGATTGTAACCTACTAAAGCTAATCTGAAAATATATTATCATATTTTTCGCATCAATTTTCTTTATTTAGATTTTTTACTAAATCGTCTAATCTACTCCTGGCTATTAAAAAATTATCTGAAAGTGGTGCGTGGTCATATACCCAAGGTAAATCAACCATATAGCGTCCACTTTTATTGAAAGATACAGTGTTAAAAAAATTTTCTTTCGCCTTTTGCTCTCTTGTGGTTTCATTCTTTTTCTCAATTGGGTTTCATATACCGATGATATCTAATTTTCATAGATCTGCTATTATTTACAGGTGTTTTCTCCATGACTACATACCCTAGGTTCATTTTGAATGCAGTTAAATCATTCATTAAATCATGCTTTTTCCTGTAAATAGTTTACCGGACACGTCTCTGTTTTTCAATTCATCAATCCAGAAGTTTTATTAATTTTTGGAATATCTGTGTAAATTATGTCTTCATTAATTACCTGGAAATTACATGCATTTTTTCCATGAAGATTTTTCATAGATTTAATAAACATCATAATTTTGAATTTATAGCGCCGAACAGCGCATGAGATTCATCTCTTTTACCTTGCGGTTTATATTTCATGAACTTACGCGTACAATTTTTTCTTTTTCATAGGAATATAAAACAACAGGAGATGCACTTCTGACACATTTGCTTTGTTTATTCGTGTTCGAAGTGTAATTTTCAACTGTCGTGGGTAATCCGTTGACGATGCCCTCTGGCTTTGACCCTTGTTCCGTCATCTGTTTCAAATATTCTAGCTTATCTTCCTTACAAACAGATTTGTCTTCGTAAACTTTGCGGAAATTAGACCAAAATTGCAGCAATGTGCTTATTTCGTCATTGTATTTCGCGACTTAGAATTGGCCTTTATAACGATTCGCCTCTTGTTGATTGTTTACACTATTATCATTTAAAAAATTTAACTTCGCTGCCAGAAAATTTTGTTTGTACCTATCATGACTTTCCATTTCGGTTTCAATGGCTGTTTTTTCGGCATCTTATTCCAATAATGTATCGATAAATTTTGTGCTCGCACGAAGAGCTCTTGCATCTTTGTTTCTAACATTTACAATGCAACTTGTCGTTCTTCTAAGGAAACATTCTAAAGTCGAGGAAAAATAAGTGCAAAGTAATGGACGTCTATATTTAGAAGAATAACAAGTTTATTCTGTCGTCTAGTACGCAGGGATATGTCACATGTCGCCGCTCTATCCATACTAATGCTTCCGTATGCCATCAGTAAAACAGTAAGTATACAGTGTACATCTAGTATTTTTTATACAATGCGTACTTCTGAGGACAATTATTACTGATTTAAGTAATAGGAGACTCAAAGTCTGTAATATTTGCCTAATAATTCTAAGCTAAAGACTCCTCTTTCAAGATTTCGGTCTAATTCTAATAAGATGGTTTCAAAGACTTCTAATGTCTTTCAATGAACCAACTCTTAAGCTACTAATAGCGCCATAGCTTTTATTTTGGAAAAATTCGATAAATTAGAAAATCTGAACAAGCTCCATAATTGATTTCTTGACAAAATTGATATCATTACCAATCAAAGAAATTCTCTTCTAATTCGCACAAGCTCTATGCACGATCTTTCTACATCTTCATCTCATGTCTCTGGCTCTACTCCGATAAGTATAGCCGTCTCAATCATTATTGGATACACCTGTATGTTCATTCAACGTGTGACGTGGTGCCTCTTCTCAGATGAGCTTTGAGGGGTCCGGAGTACCAGTCACTATTATAGTAGACCCCGCCTGCTTTCTCGCAGGTTCGTCGCCGCCACGAAGGGGATCCACTTAGACTAGTCCAGGGACACTCCCGTCCGAGAGCCGCCGGCTCTCGCAGCCTCTGAGATCAATCGTCGCCGGTCGAACCCGTTACGCGTACTCTCTCTCCCAGCGCCTGATCTTCGGTGTTCGTAGTACATCGACTTCTGAAGCCAGAGAGGAGTGAGCGAAGTAGGCCCTTCCTCCACGGCCATCGCCTCGCCGAGTCCCTATATCGACTCTTTATCACAGAGCAGCCAATCCTCCACCTCGGTGGAAATCCGTTAGGGACCCGACCAGGACTGCCTCGTCCTGGGTCGCCGTTTATTTTTGAGTGTCGTTCATTCTTGGCTGCATCTGGAAACAGAACCAAGCCTTTAGAAGGGAATACCTCCGAATACCCCGAATACCTCCTCCCATACCCGGATCCTGTAATAGAACTACCGTCTCGACCATTACCCGTTGCACCTCTACTGCACAATTTGCTGGAAATCTCCGTCATAGCGTCGGATAGGGTATATTCACGTCGGAGCACCAAATTGACCTTCTGAAACGTGGCGTAATACTGGTTTCGGTTGTAAACTCGGCTGTGTATTGCATCGTAGCAGTATTAAGTCCCCGAGAGCGATTGCCACGAACCTCACGGTAGCGGACTTCAACGTCAAGAGCTCTACCCACTGAGTAAATAAGTCTGTAAAGACCATAACGTAACGGTTTTGGGATCGGGGCTGTGTTGCTTTCATCAGGGGAGCTCAATCATGACGACCATCACCACCAGCCATGGACTCTCTGCGATCCTTTGACCCATTAGCTCTATCAAAGCCTGTTGGGACACATTGTAACTTTGGTACTACTCGCAGGCTCTTACAAAATTACTAACTTCTCTATTCCCAAGTCCCCAGACGACGAGTGTCTATGATATCGGATTCAATAGCTTGCCGACCGAACATCTGCACAGCTTGCTATCGTCAACTTTCCAATTCGGAAACTTGAACGAATCTTGCTGGACATCTCTCAGTCGATCGAGATACCAAGTACCCGATGTCGTATCGAAGGCGACGACTTCAGACTCATCTGTTATGAATCCTCTCAAGAGTGCCATTACTGCATTTCTACGGTCCATTTTATCCTTTCTTGTGTACTTGTCTCTATAATCCGGATACGAAAATATGCATATATATGTAATCTGTTTAAATAAAGTAAAAAATGATGATATTGAAAATGAAAGTTTGGTAAATGAAATAAATGGTGTTAATGTGAAAGAAAGCTAAATGAAAACACATGAGAAGAATAAGAAATCGATTAAACCAGTAGAGAGTCTAATTAATCTCGACAGAGTGATAAATAAAGAAAACAATGCGAGAACGAACGATAAAACTGAGAATATAAATAAACTGACGGAAAATATAATTAATTGCGATAGAACGATGAATGTAAATAAGAACAATAATTTTCTAATCACTGAGATAACTCATGAAGTTACGAAAGGTATAAATAAACCTAACAATTTTCATTATTTAAAAGTGTCTTCAAATCATCAACGGGTTCTGAAGAGCGCATGGTATCGTCGCTTGAGAACCACGACATGGATGTTCCCGAGTCGTTTCGTGGGACTGCGTTTCGTCTAACAACAATAAGCGAATCGCAAAAAGCCCAAGTAGTACGATTATTTGAACGATATAAAGAGTTATTTTCGATTAAACCAGGATGTGTCTTACCAAAACAAATCCAAATATTCAGAGAACTTATCCTATACCTTACGCGTTACGTGAGCCGGTGCGACAAGCTATACGAGAAATGCTTGAATCGGGCGTAATTGAGAAAACTTACAGCCCATATTGCAATCCGCTACAGATAATAAAAAAACGAATGGGACCGTTAGAGTCTGTTTAGATGCGCGACTTCTCAATCACTACGTAGAGAACGACTCGGAGTCGCCACCGATTATTTTCGATTTAGTGCAAAAATTCTACGGCGCGAAATTTTTCACTAAAATCGACCTCACACACAGATATTGGCAAGTTCCGCTCGATCCGGAATCGCGACCATTAACTGCCTTTTTATTTGACACGATTGTTTATCAGTTCACCAGGGTTCCGTTCGGAACCCAACCCGGATAAATTGAAAATAATTTTAAATTTTGAGGATCCAAAAAATCAAAAACAACTCCAGCAATTTCTCAAAATATGCAATTACAATCGGAAATTTAGTTTATAGCATAATAATTATATATCACCTTTTCGTGATTTGCTTAAAAAAGGTGCGTCTTGGGTGTGGACGAGTGAACACTCCGAAGCGTTACGCGCTTTAAAAAACAACTTCAGTCGTGCTGTCTGTTTGTATCACGTTATTCCAGGTGAACCATTTAAAGTTCAGACGGATGCGAGTGATCTCGGAATCGGGGATATTCTCTATCAGACGGACACGGACGGTCATCATCGGCTTATTTCCGTCGGGTGTAGATATCTACAGACTTGCGAATCGATCTATACGACGACAGAAAAAGAGTTACTCGCTATAGTGTATAGTACCAGTAAATTTCGAAAACATTTAATAGCACAGCGGTTCGAACTAATTACCGATCACAAAGGTCTAACATTTTTAAACTCAACAGTATATCATAACGCTCCATTAATTCGATGGAATCTGTCACTCTTTCACAGTCTCGTATTGTCGTGGTAGTGATAATTTAATCGCAGATTTTTTTAGCCAAAATCCGAATAGGCGGAAATATAAGGCGAGCAATTCGCCGGGATCGTTCTCTCTTGATCGGAAACCGGCTCAGGAAGGATAACGCTGCGAAATACTACGCTACCCGGCCGACATTGTTAAAAGGTCTGTCCTTACGTCCCAACGTCTGTATGAAATACACCACCTGGCCAGCGTCGTCAAGAGGCATCTCCTCACATTCTGACGCCTAGATGACATACGCTGCCTGACGCCGCCCCATTGTCCGATCGGGATTGTGCCACCGAGGAAGAAAACGCCGGAGCCGAGACTAAAGTTAAGTGCCATCGCCCCAAACGGGACGCGTCCAGTGTAAAAGAACGACATTACCCCTTTTGCGATGAATATGCGAAATCGTGTCTCGTAAGCCTTATGAATATCAATCCATCGGAAGAGAGAGGTGCGCGCTCGGCTATATAACGATAGCTCTAATGTATGAGTACAATTAGCAATGTTATAAATAAGTGTATCTATATGTATTGTAAACGACATGAAGTATTGATTCGACTCCCTTCCATCCTCCCTGCACAGCTCATGCGATCCCGCAACGCTTGTTAAGAATCATTGCGGTGTCGCGAGATAAGTAATAAATTTTACAGTTGTCTACTGACGCGCGATTCGGGTCAATTAAATTCTTGAACCATATTAGCGGCTTGTGATTTGTGACTATTGTGAGTTTTCGTCCTATTAAACAGAGATGGAATTGATCTACTGAATACGTAATTGCAAGTACTTCGAGGGAGTAGCTGTCATACCGTGACTTGATGTCGGACAATAACCTAGAAGCATATGTGATTAGCCAATCATTCCCAGTGGAGCCTTTTAATGGGATGCCTCCTACTATGTTGTACAAAATCGGGAAATTAAAATACTGGGCGGCTACAAGTCTTTCTTTTGGTCTGTTAAACGCTTTCTATGTTTTATTATCTCTGAAAAAACTTGCTTCCTTTGTCAACCAGTTACTCAATAGCTTCATTATATACGAGGATCCGTCCATGAATCGGCGATAATATCCTGTCAATCCCATAAATTGTCGCACATTTTTCAGATTTTTGGGCTGTAGATTTGTGTACTGCTTCGAGTTTAGCGAAGTCCGGCTTAACTCCTTCTATGCTTAAATATAAGGTTGGTAAATATCTCCCTTCCGCTTTTTTGCTCTGTATGTTAAATGCTTTATCAAAAGTGTTACAGTGATCGGATTTAGTTCAAATATGCGCCGTTTTGTTCGATAATCTGTTCCATCTAGAAGACAACTTCATAAAACCCCCCTCATAGAAGTCCCCCTCTTTATTTGCGAAGAACTCGGACAGCCACTTTTCACAAGCCTCTTTTGAGTTCAATTTTACACCATCAAAGGCGTCCGCCATGGATAGGAATAGATAGTAATCACTTGACGCTGTCCGTGCTATATGGTGGATGCGACAAAATCTCCCATCCGAGCTCCCGTAACTTCTGACGAGTCATCAACAAAGTGTGTGGTCTGTCGTTGTCCTGGTGGAAAACTACACCCTTCCTGTTGGCCAATTCTGAACGTTTCTGGTCGATCACCTGCTTCAAGTGGTCCAGTTTTCGCAATAGACGGTAGAATTAAGCGTCTGGCCATATGAAAGCAGCTCATAGTGGATGATTCCCTTCCAATCCCACGAAACACACAGCAAAATCTTCCTGGCCGTCAATCCCGGCTTGGCCACTATTTGGAATGATTCACCGGCCTTCGACCACCACCGTTTTCGCTTGATATTGTCGTATGTAATCCATTTTTCGTCGCCAGTTACCATCCGCTTCAAAAATGGGTCGAGCTCGTTCCGTTTCAGCAGCACATCGCAGGCGTTCATTCGGTCCAGAAGGTTTTTTGCGTCACCCAAACATCAAGCTTTTTTTTTGTATCCAGCTTTCTGCCGATAGTTTAAAATGGTTTGGTGACTAACTCCCATCTCCTGGGCGATGTCACGACATGCCACTTGCCGGTCTAACTCGATTTTTTCTATGATTTGATCGATATTCATCGTCGCAGGTCTTCTACCGGCTGGCATATCCATGGTGTCGTTTTCACCGTCTCTGAATCGTTGAAACCATTCCTCCGCGGTTTGAAGTGATAGAGTACCATCCCCCAAAACACCATTAATCTCACGGAACGTTTCTCTAGCCGATTTGCCTTTAACGAAGGAAAACTTTAAAATAGCGCGAATTTCGGTGTTAGTAAACTCCATATTTACACGTCTATAACTGTTGAATGCAATATCCAAACTAATCATGCATAACGTCGTTTTATAGGTTATGTCAAGACCTTTCTAATAACGTATAGTATTGCCAGATACGAGCTCTGTAGCGTTTTGCACATAGCCGCGAAATTGAAAAAACAAAAAGGCGGAAGGGAGATATTTGACTACCTAATAATACACTAAATATTTTACTTCTATCATTAAAAATTCAATTCAAATTCTCTATTTTTCTAGAAAAATTTTGTAACTTTTCTATTATGTTCTTAAATAGTTATTCTATAAACTACTACGTCATCTAACTAGATAAACATTTCTTTATTTTGTACTATTTCTCTAAAACTATTACTTATCATTAATTAGAAAGTTACGGTGTTATTAGACATACCTATGAGTAATCCTTTAAAGTAATAAAGTCCGTAGGAGAATGCAAATCCAGTTTTATATCTATAAACTTCACACAAAAGAATCTGAAAGAATCCTAGTACTAAATCAACTTCTGAAAAGTATTCGGTGCCTCTGATATAGTTGATTATATCTAAGATATTAGATAACGGGTATTTATCCCAGACATACGTTTATTGGCGGAGATCGACCACTAACTGTATCTTTTATTACCGATGCTGTCCGGCGTTTTTGAGATGAAGACGGCTGAGGACGATAGTTTAAATTAGAATGCTCGATTATAGCATTTTTTAATATCTCGATTTGCCTATCCAATTCCTACTTTAATGCATGCAGAAATATTATAATGTAAGCTTAAGTACTTATTCGTAAATTATTTGTAGTGGAAATATGATGTATGCTATTAGTAGTCCCGAGTTTTTCACCAATTTTTTTCCAAAATTTAAGGCTTCTTAAAAAGTTATTACCTGTTTATCATTCAAAGTACTGTCCATCACTGGCCACTACTTTTTACCATCTTTTAGGCAATTGTAGGATATCATCTCGAAAAATAGATGCGTCTTTTGAGGTGACTCTCGAATCGATCGATTCTTTGGCTTCTTTGTAAAAAATGTTACTCAACTGGGCCATGTACCATCGATCGGAACAAATGGTAGTCGGAAGTAGCGATATCTGGAGAGTACGGCGAGTGGAATAAGACTTGCCATTTTAGGAAATCCAAGTATGCCTTGAAATGTTTTGCGACATGTGGCGGATCATACTCATATTTCAGGATAACTTTATCATGTCTCTCTTGGTACTGTAGTTCTTTATCCTTGAATGCTGGGCTCAAACATATTGATTGCTTTCAATACCGATCCCCTATGACGATTTCATTCGGTTTTAACATATCGTAATACACTACTCCGAGCTAACCACATCAAATACAAAGCATAACCTTGGCTCCGTGAATATTCGGTCTGAGGGTCGAGGTGGAGGCATGTCCGAGCATTACCTATCATTTTCTACGCTTAGCATTATCATAGCAGACCCATTTTTAGTCATTGGTTACAATGCAATGCGAAAATTCCTTTCGATTCTATCTTTGAAATATCTGTTAAGAAGAAAAAAACATCTTTGAACATCTTTCGGCTTCAATTCGTACGGAATCCAACTTCCTCGCTTTTGAATCATTCCCATGATTTTGAGGCATTTCGAAATTACTTGTCTGATAATTCTCAATGATACTGCTAATTCTTTTTTCATTTGTCGTATATCTCTCCCGACTGTATGCTTCCTGTTTTCGAGCTAAAAGTGTACTGACTCTCGGTCTCCTCGTTTGTTTGTGCTTTTGGCACTTTATCCTCGTGTCGGAGCGGCCGAGCCTTGATGTGCCGTGGCTGAGAGAGTACGACAACCCAGACGCCGAACCTTTGGATAATCCATTGGCTTGTGCGGATCTTTGGTTGATACGCGTACTAATCCTGCTGAAAGGGAGATGAAGGATACCACCATTTCGTGAACCAAGGAGAGTTTGAGCTCGGGTAGGGTCCGAGTCCGTGAGTTAAGACCGGACTCCATAGAGAATCCTCCTATTATAGCGAAACGGGGAGCAGAAACTAATGAGCCTCCAACTCCTGCCACAACAGGAATATTTGGACTCAGTTTTGAAGTATAGGAGCAGATTGGGTCGCTCATTACTTCAGTTGTGGCGCAAATGATGGCATGAAAGTTGCGAATGCTTTTAAGTCCTGGGGATGGATTTCCTTCATAAATGTGGCCTTTAAATCCAACTTGGAAGTCGAATGTGGCCTGTTTGTGGTGAATCTTGGCTCAAATTTGATAAAGATGAATAGAATGACGTACAACCTACGATTTTTGCTGAGTGCGCTGACATCGTTGAAATTATAAATGAGGAACGTTGTGACGTTGTCACAATTGGCCTTCAGGCCAACGTACCTGCAAGAACAGTAAGACGGGTTAGTGGAGGAGTACTATAGAAATGGGGGGGGAAGTTTGTTAGGTCAGAGGGATAGGCGATGCGCATACCTCCCCAGTGCCTCTACTGGGGACAGCCGTAGGGTCCGTGGATGAGGCGCACAGCTCAGGGGCCCTTTCGTGACTCAGGCGAGGGGATCCGTGCTAGGATTGTATGTGAAACGCGCAGGCGACCTCCAGAATCGAACGTCGGCCGTGAGAGTTGTTTATATCTATACTTACTGTGTATCTCTTTGAGGGTTACATGAGCCGCACCAGAGCTAGCAAGTCAGCTGCTGGCCGTCTGAAACTGCCCTCAGCATCATCCGCCAGGGCAGGATCCAGCTGGCGTCAAGGGATCCAGAGGCAGCGGAGTCGGAGAAAGTACGGCGAGCAGTCGCAGCCAGCACCGAAGCGGCAGGTTGAGCGCGGCCCATGTGTGCGAGAGAGAGCACTCCTGCCGCCGGCACATCTAGAGACCGTCGCCGCGGCACGAGGCGAGCCGCCACCAACTTGAGGAAGCACCAGGGCCAGGAGGCACCACGCAACACAGCACTCGTGGTTACGCAAGCCGCAGTCACCGTAGTCAACAACCCAGGCAGCGGCGCACGAGGCCGCCGCCATCTTTGCGCACTACAGCAGCTACTCCGACCGCAACGTGTGAAGCACCGCCACCGTGCAGCAAGGCCGCCGCCGTCACCACCGCCACAGGCGAGGCGCAGGCGCAGTCGGAGAAGGGATCGCCAGCAGGAGGAGCCGCGTGGAAGAAGTTAAAAATGCGGTGGGGGCGGAATCGCGCGACGTACCGACAAGCAAAAATCCCCGCTGCCAGCGAGGAGACGATGGAGGCAACCATCTCGGAGTGCGGGCCCGTGCTTCTTCTTCTGCGCCAGACGCTCGCCCCGAGCACTTAGAGACCTCCCGGTACATCGCCCTTCGACGCGAAGCACCAGGCGACGACCAAGTAGCGTAAGCGGATATCCCGGACGAGGCGAGTGACCAACTAACTGGCGCAGGAGCCATCGATCCCCCGCACCGCCAGTGAACGAGGGGAGGCATCAGGTGCCTAGCTGCCAGCGGACGAGAGGAGGCAGCAGGCCGCCGGTGCGGCGAAGTACAACTGCCCGTCCTACTCCCTGGCCACCTGCGCGGCCAGCAGCCACCCAACGTCAAGGCTACCTGAGATCTTCAGCGAACCAGGGGCCGCTGCCAGCGGTGAGTCGTATCGGGGTGTCCTCCTCGCCAGCGAACGAATGCTCCCGCGAACGAGGTGGCCGGTAAACGCGCGCGAGCGACCATGTGGTCAGCTGAGTCGTACCGGGCGCAAGCAGTTGCGGAAAGGGTCGAGTCGGGAGGTTGCGCGCGCGGATCAGCGGGACGCGCGGGCTATTTGGTGTATTTTGTATTTCGCGGTGCAGCATCGCGCGCCGGTATCGCGCAGCTAGCGTAGGACCGGCCAACGGGCCGTGTATTTTATAATAGCTAGGAGGAGAATAAAGTGCGCCATATACTGTATCTGAGTATCGTGATTATCGTAGCCCTATCTGTCCCCGTGGCGCCCATAACCCAAAATTCGGTGGGCTCACGAGACGTGACGCACGCAGGGGAGGGAAGCTCTCCGCGGGTCTACGGACCGAAAAGCGACGCGTTATAACGTAAATAAGTGAGAGCTCTAGTTGAGAAAATTCTTCCTCAACCTGGCATCAGTCACAACTACATGAGCCTCATCGCACATAGCATCAATGTTCAGGGACCTCGTCCAGTGAGACACGCACTACGATCTATGTCTCTAAGAGTCCTTGAGTTTGCCCAAGAAGAAGTAGGAAAAATGCAAGAAAAGGACATTATACAGTATAGTGTAAGTGAGTGGTGTAGTGAACCTGCAATTGTGTGTCGAGGCAAGGGTAGCTATCGCTTCTACGTTGACTACAGAGATATGAACAAAGCAAGCATCCGTAATAATTATCCGTTTCGAGAGGTTGAGGCTCATGTTTTTGGTTATTTGGACAATCCGATTGTGGTGACAGAAATGTTTGATTAACATCTGAAATGGGTCGAGTATGTGTTGAATAAGATCTTGAGGCAGGTCTAGAGATTAATAGGGAGAGGTGTGAGTTTTGTTGTTCAAGTATTCGCTTTTTACGTTACCGGCTGGATGCTGACGGACTCAGACCGCATCCCGAGAGGATTCAGCCAGTCCTGAAATATTCGGTGCATAAAAACGTGAAAGAGTTACGCACGTTTTTAGGTATGGTAAACTAGTATACAAGATTTATAGAGAAAGAGTCGGAAATCAAGGCGCCTCTGATGGAGTTGTTGAGAAACGATAGAATGTGAGAGTGGAGTGAAGTAAATCAGGCAGCATTTAAGCCTTGTAATCCGCTCTATGCGAGGTTCCTGTGCTCGCCCGTTCAGATTTTTCCAAGTGTTTCACACTGAAAACCGATGCAAGTGATTATACAATCGGCGCTGTGTTGACGCAGGAAGATGAAGACGGGCATGAGCGATTGTGTATGTCAGTCTGAATTAAAGTGTCGTAAGACTTTCAAGCTCTGAAGCAAGAGGAAATTATAGAAGAATCAGCGCCTATAAAGAGGGAAATTTCAGCGAGCAAAACAACTGCGTTTTGTATTGAGCAACGTCACCCAGTCAGCCAGCCTCGTCGTCGAGCCCATGGAAGTCGGGGCTCTAGCAGCGCAAGAAGAGACTGACGTGGCCTATCTCCTCCGGAGTATTTCCAGGATTTGAGGGACGAAGTCAGGCGCCAGCAACTGTTGTGAGCGAGGTACAAGAAGAAGCGAAATCTTCAGCGTCAGTTAGAGAAGCATGACTATGTGTCATCTTCAACACCTGCGCCTTTCCCTATATTCAAAGAGGAGCTTTCCCATTGGGAGAAGAAGGAGGACTTGAGCGAGTAACGTTCGGCGGCGCCGACGAGCAGACTAAATATCAACCGCGCCGGTCGTAAAGCTAGCCGCGGAAGTCGGACCGCGGTTGCGGAAGTGGTGGTCGAGCACGACCACTACCGACGGATTGCCACGTGTCTCAACAACGTGGTCGGGACGCCACTCGCTGTCGAGAGCGAATCAGATTAGGAACATATTTTGTATATATATATAGATTAAGCAATAAAAGACATAACTGAAAATATAAATGAGCCCTTTATTGCGTTTTCCCCCTTCCCGTTATGTTTATCTAAAGTTGAGAGAAGCTAGTTCCAGTGCCTTCCCGCCGAGAACAGCGGGACCTCCCCAGGAGAATAGAGTCTCCATCGACTAGCCAGGAACCGCTCGCTTGGCGCCCTTATTTATAAATTTTTAACGAGAACGCTATTGTACAACTATCGTGAGTTGCTAAAAGACCTCTCCTGTATGGTGCAGGAAAACGACGCGTTACATCCTTAACATCTCACTTTTATTTTATTATATCTGTATATATAATAAGGAGCTCCCCTGGTAACGAAAACTCTGAAGTTCTAAATTTTTTTAGCCATGAACTTGACTTTCCCTATTATCATAGACAAATTAACTACGACAACATAAATATCATAACTTTTTTATTATAAAATTTATGGCCATTATAAAATAAAAAAGAATCTTCCTATGACTACCAAGCACCACGTCTGCTCTGATTAATAATACGACTATTTTTACATAGGAATACCGGATCTGTTCAGGAATAAACTGACAAAAATGTGTTTTATGGTCACTTAATTAACTATGAATATATCAAAATAATAAAACAAAACTCTAAGCACATGCCTTAAAGAGATCGGCTTATCAGCGCCGCGTCCGGTCTGCGATCAAGCACTGTGATTTCCTCCCTAACCCACTCAACGGTGATGCCCTCGGACGCTGGTCTGGCCCGTTGAACTGAAAAGCGACGTTTGAGGTTGCCACCCGTCGGTTGCTAGAGGCACTGTTGATGGTGGTCACCTGCGGATTACGAAGGCGGCGTTTGGTTGCGTCACCCATCGGTTCTGAAGCGGTGTAGATTGTCTCCCGCTAGTGGATGAAGTGGCGTCGATTGCGTCGGCTGCCGGTTGTGGAGGCGACATCGGTTGGCTCCCCCTGGATTTCGGGAGAGTGAGCGAGGTCACTGGTAGCCTTCGCTCATTCTCGTTGGTGGCCCAGGTTCTCACTTGCTCTAACTTCACGACCGTCACCACTTTCTTCGTCTCTTCTACTGCAATACACGACTCCGCTAACTTTACGTCTTCATGCCACGACTGCCGACTTTGAGGCAAAGCGGCGCGGGCTCTCTCGCGGCAATGGCGAGTAGAGCCTTCCTGTAGTATCTCAGCCTCGCGTCACATATTTTATCAGCCTCTCCTTGATGACCTGTAGGCAAGCTTATGTCCTCGGCGTCGTCTTCTTCATGGTTTTGTCGGCTGCGGCGTCGGTTGGCCAGAGCACAGCATGCCGTATCGTGCCGGTACGGCACAGCATCAAGATGCCCACAGCGCCTCCATCGTATGCGTCGTCATTTAGCCTAGCGCGACCGACGCGTCTGCAGGGGATCCCTACTTCCTGAGTGCCCCACGTATAGGAGGGGGGGCCTTCTTCTAGGCCATTACCGCGATCTGCAGAAATTGGCGCTATATTGCTGTGCGACACGGCGGCTCGATTGTCAGCAGACCTGCCGGCTCTCCGCGCACTTGCCACATTTCGGCCCGTTGCCATCACATCTCTCGTTCCTACCAAGCCCCACGTAAACGCTTGGAGGTCAGTCGGCGGTTACGCATTACCGCTTGCGTCTCTCTCGCACCCACGCTTACTCTCTTACTCACTCTTTCTCTCACGCACTCTTAGTGACACCGTCACAATTGATATAATAATTGCTGCATAAATATACATAATTACGAATTAAACATACAAAGTTTTTTATTAGGTTTATGGAAATTAAGAAGGTGGATTGTTTATTAATTTTTATGTCTATAATCTTTAAATATCCACTTTACACGATTAAAAAATCCGTTTTAAGGACAAATTTTATTAAGAAAATATCGACGGCTTTAGTATGCGTTGTTATCAAAAAATTGGCTTTGATTATTTACCATTTGATATTTAATTAAATAAAATAAATAATGTTGTAGATTAAAGACATGAGTGGAATTAAAAAATACTTTTTCAAAAATATCATGCATTATTAAAATATAGAAACTTTTAAACCGCTGTAAGGTAAGCCTCGAATGGATGGATTTTTGGCGCAAGTACGAGGTGTGAAATATAGGATATAGTTGTTAGAATGGCTTTGTTACGAGTGAGGTTGGGTTAGTTGACCGTACGCCAGCCAGGTGAAGCGTTTCGTCCCAGGGTTCCGACCAGTGGTGCCAGAAAACCAAGACTTTTCGCGGCTGCACAGAGCGCCTCCGCGCTGATAGGCGGAGAGCTCGCGCACGGTTTGAAATAGGAGGTGCTGGAGGGGATGAAGAAGGAATACGCGGCATGCGCCTGCACGGCGCGGTATAAATTGTGCTACATTAATATTATTAAATGTAAATAAATTCTACCTAACAATAAATTTTGTTATAAAATAAATTAACATTTGTAAAAAATATTTTTGCAAGTCATATGCTTGCGTAAGTACCAACATGCTATAAAAAGTCTACGCAATAGATATACAACATTATATGTTTAATTATTTTAAAAAATGGCAAATAATAATATTTAAATGATTAAATAATTTATTAACGTATATATGTATAAACGTTTAAGCATATTAATAAAAGAAATTATATTAATTTATTAATATATTAAATACATGAGGAGTCATTAAGTAACATGAGGAAATCTGCTGAAGAACCTAAATCTTTGTCAGAATTAATTACTTTTCACAATCATCATTTAACATAGTAGCTTTTGCCTAATTTAAATGTAACTATTAGGATTTAAATATAAAAATCCTTGTTCTATGAAATATTTACTGTTTCAAAAGTTTGTTCAAAAAAATAAAAAGCGTACAACAATATTATTGAGTATTCAACAGCTCACTAGGCTTAGGATGTACTGAGAGGCGACAGTATGAGAAGTTCGATCGCTTCGCTGATATAGTCGAGACCTTTGGAACTTAGAATGTCAGTTGACAAACTGATGATTGAATTTGGCTCAATTAACCTGAGATCAATTTTCTATGGTATAACCATATGTAATATAGTATCTTTCTTAGACTATTTTTATCTTTCTTAAATTATCTTAATTGAACATAAAAAAATGATGGTATATTTTAATCAATTATCGTTCAAAGTCAAGTTTTCAATAAGTGAATTATTCAATAAAATAATATTATAGTTCTAATACAGTTTTACTCATTTATCTTTATTTCAGGGATAATGACAAGTGATTCACAACTATTTTCAATTCAGAAAATAATTAGTACATTAATAAATTTCCATTTATATAAACCCATTTGAACTAGATAGCCACAATTTATATACCATTGTATGACATCACAGATTATTTTAAAATGTAAAATTTGATTTCACAATACTTTACAACGATTTTAATCAGTGAGGGTCATCTGTAGAACTACTTTCCTGAAAATTCAACCAGGATTGTTCCACAACAGTAGCTACTCTTTTCTCATATTCACGTTTGTTTTCTTGATACAATTGTGCAGCTAAAGAATTAGCTGGAGAATTTGGATTTGGTTCATCAAGAAGAGACTGAAACATTTAAAAAATTCAAAATTTGTTTAGACTAAAATACTTGAATGTTTTTTGTTGACTTATAAAGGAATTACAATAAAAAAACATTATATAAAAATTGGAATTCAAAATTTTATTATTTATATATACTTTCAAATTTATTAGTTAACCAAGTTTTCTTTACAATGCAAGAACTGTAATGATGAAATCATTATTTCCACTATATTGATAACAACCATTAATAGTCAAATAATAATTATTCAAAATAACAGTACAATCCTGCTCATTGTTTACATTAGTATAAGAGATTGATTCAAACTTTCTTTTTTTTCTCTTTTTTTGTTAGTTTTAGCTAATAATTTTGAGATAAATACATAATTTTACATTAATTTGTTTGACATTGTAAAAATTTCATCTAAAATGGTTATTCAATTGTATCTACATTTTAGAGTAGTCCTTATTTCTAATATTTAACTTTCTTCAATTATATCTTTTACTTTTGATTTCATATGAAAATTAAATACAAATCCAATCAATATCACTAAAAAATACAAATTTCCAAAACATTTTGATTTTAAATGTTTATTTAGAACCAGAATTGTTTAGTATAAATATTGATGAAGGAATACATTTTTTAAGTTTTTATTACTAAAATAATCATTTATTTATCAATGAAAACAATCATAAAACACTTATATATTTTTAAACAAATATTTAATTTTTAATGCTAATCGAATTCCAAAACAGTATTGTAACATTTCTTCATTTTGTTGACTATATAATAAAATTTTAGACGCATAGTTTTTGTTAATAATTCACATAATTCATTCCCTTATAATTCACATAAATGGTCTCAATTAGTATTTGTGGCATAAAGAATTACATAATCTGGTACAAATTAAATAAATTATATTAACTATAAACAAGGACTACCCTACCCCAATACAGTATAGTACTTAAAAAGTTTATTTGGAAACAGAAATAAAGGAATAGACTACTTATACCAAGAAATTAAGAAATAGGTATTGAAAGAAAGTGAAAAGGACAGATGGAAAGAGAATAAGTTACAATGTTTAAGAATTATAAAAGGAATTAGAGATTTGGTTTTGGGTATTATAAAACTAAAGCACAAAGGCATTAGCCTCTTTTTATGTAGTGGCACTTAACTCTCCTCTTGACCTTAATATGCCATGTGACGACTGTTGCTGTACTGTGTAGCTGTAGTCGACTGCCATTAAAGGGTACGGTATACTGACAAGACTAGAAATTGAAGTTAAAATAATCACACATATAATTTATAGTTTTGCTTATGTTTCCAAACATTATAAAAGCTTGGATTTAAATTTGAACAATTTAATTTAACAATTACAAGATTATTACAAAAACATTTTTTAATTACTAATTTCATAAAACTATATTCCGTTTCTTATTTAAAACTTTTTTATTTTAATTTTCACTAAATACATAGTACATTAGGCTTTAAGACTTTATTTTTAATAAAAACGCCAGTATAGCGTACCCTTGAGTTTCTGTTGCAACAGTGATGAACTCTTGCCATTGACTAATCCACGAAACTCTGCTCCACACAAGCTTTCACTCTTTTCTCGTACTCTCGTCGATTTTCTTTGTACAGTTGAGCAGCCATTGAATTGGCAGGTGAATTTGGGTTTGGGTCACTTAACAGCGACTGCAACCATACAAAAGTCATCTTATAGTTTTTCCATTTTCCATATTAGTTAATTATTTTACCGTATACTTACTATCTTTTACATTTAATAAAAACTTATTAATTTTTCCAGAGATGTGATTTAGAATTTTTAATAATTCTGACAAGATCATACATAATGTAATAATGTAAGGTTATATTAAGTGTAAAAAAAGTTATGAATTATAAATCATTGTTAAATTCTAAATCTAAATTAAATAATTAATAATAAGTTTATAAAAAGTATTTTGCAGCAAAAAATATTAAGTTAAAAGAAAATTTGTTAAATTATATAACTCAAAACTATTTAAATAAAAATGTTTTATGTTAATTAATTACATAGAAATTGTTCTTGTCTTCGATACAATACTTATAATTATTATAAGATATTGTATCATTTTAATGTATTAGAATGTAGCATATTGAAATTCCAAAATTCTTATCAATAAAATAGAACAATTGTATATATTAAATATTATTTATGGATAAAAAAAAATAATCTTACAAATACAAGCAAAGAAAAATACTCATATTCTTAACAAAATATTGACAGATTTAATTACTTTAGGCACTACACAATAACTTTACATTTAGTAAATTATCATCCAACTGGATTATTGCAGGAATTTTTTTATTAAAAGCAGAATTGTTAAATAAATATTTAATATATATTAACATATTACGTTTTAAAAAATAAACAACTATGTGTGAGTGTAAAATTATACATTATTAAATATAAACTTATTAGGATTAAAATAATTAGAACAATAAATTTGAAGCTTAGACTTTGATGAATTGCAACCGCTGTTAAGACATTCATAAAAAGGATCTTTCAATAATATAAGAGCATATTCAAATGATGAAATTTTGAATATTTGGAAAGTGAACTGACCTGTATAGATGTCAGTATAGCTGAAACATCATATGTAGGACTCCAACGATTTTGTAAAATGTCTAAACAGATACCACCATCTGCATAAACATTTGGATGAAACATTTTACTAACAAATCTCACTGTTGGTGGTTTATTAGGATATTCTTCTGTAAATTCTATTGTAAGTTTAAAAGTTCCATCTTCAAATGGAGTATCATGTGGTCTAAAAGTAATATTAATTTTTAATGCATAGTATGTAGAAATGAAATTTTGTAATGTATTTAAAATTAATAATCATTTATTTTTATTCCATATCTTAATATATTATTTTGGATAACAGTTAAATTAATATACTACTTATTTTTTAAACATTTTATATTTAATTGTATGAATCTAATTATAATATTCTACGTATGTAATTATGCTGTGATTATTTTTTACCTTTCAATATTATAAATAATTAAAACTCCAAAGCGATTATAATAATCACAGTTTGTATAACAGTTATTTATAACCTTTAAATACAAAGTGGTACTAGCTTAAATTTCATAAGTTATTCATTAACATTGTTTTGTTTTCATGCTTAATATTAAGAATCGTTTAACATCAAATATCAATAAATGATTTGAATCTCTTAACAAACTTACCCAAAGATAACTGCATTCCATATCATAATATTATTATCCGTAGGTGCTCCAGATACTCCTGTTGGTGGATCTTCCTGTAATCTAAAGTGGACAATATAATATATAATTAAAATTAAATCATCTATTTAAATCACCAAAATATTAAAAATAATTTTTTTTTCTCATTTTATATTATAATGGTAAAAAACGTGTTATGAAGAAAAATCAGTACCAACATTAAACATTTTAATTAGCTGTGTTACCATTGATGTTTTTGTTTTTGAGGGGGCATTCCATCAATACAAGACTTGAAAGCTTTTAAGAAATAAAAAAAATACAAAACGAGAAAAGGGACATTAAATTTAATTATTTTCTAGGGTTAAAAATAAAAAATTTAAGGAAATTCATGTTCAACAAATGTCTGTAAGAACGGTAAAAATAGGTTATAATGAATGTCAAAACTACTTAATCAACAAAGAGCAAAGCACGTTACCTCTTAAAATCTCGCATTAGCCGCCTTCTTGCAGGAGTCGACATTCCTCGAAACCGCCGCTCACTCTTTTGCACACGCTGTGCGTGTTGACTTAAGTACAGTGGCTAATACCCGAATATACGTTCTTAATCAATCAGATGTTTGAATGTTACAGAGACAATAACGACTCTTGAACCAAATAATACCGTTTAATAGTATAGTATATATTGTATTTTTACTGAGCCTTGTCTACCTCTACTTTCCCTATTTATCTTTCTCTGTATCTATCCGATTACTTTCCAAATAGAGCAACCCAAAGAAAAATTCGACAGAAATTTAAAGCCACCTTCAGTAGTCTTTAGTTTTTATTACTGACCTTGGAGATGGGACAGTGAGTTTATTTCTTTATGTGAGATCAATTGTTTTACGCGACACGACCGTCAAAAAATCAGCTCACGACACTACAAAAGAGGAAAGGAGTTAGTATCATTGTCTGTTCCTTTCGTCTTCTCTCTATCTCCCTTTCAGTTTAGAAGGCGCTGTATACAGTTAAGCAATTCGCTATATGTTGTCAAGAGCTTATACGCCTTCCCTCACACAAGGAACAACTCAAGGCTGGCATTTATTAAGCAGACGGTAAGTTTTCGGCAGATGATCAATTTATAATGTTATAAATACGATCTGAGGTTTTAGAACAAAGCGCAATCTATTGTTCATACTGGCACTGAACTTTTGCAAAATTACTTTAAGTTTAGTAAACGTGAATGAGTTGCTAAAATTTTAAAAAATTCACTTAACTTTTTAAAATTTGATTTCGATTTTGACAATCATGATTTCAAGGACATATCGCTTCTGTAGTGATCTGTGATGTTTATGCACTAGTGATATTATACACTAATATAACCAAAGATGATATGAATATCTCACCACTATTAATCTATAATTTAATAATGTTTTAATAACAAGTGAATCTGATTACAGAAAATAATTTGCCCTTTAAACCTACATAAAAGATGTAATTTGAACTTCTTTAGTTTTAATTTTTATGATAGCGTAAAATATATATCTAATTAATAAAGTTTTTTTAACCTAATAATAGGTGACACACAACCATACGGTAGGTTTATTTTTCACCAAAATGAAATATCAAAGTGATTTATTTATTCAAATTTTATGACGATACTACTAAAAAGGATGCCATTAATTTCTATGCTACATGCGTATCAGCAAATATGCGTTGTCGCTAAATATGTATAAAGGCGTCGTCAGAGAATACCCATATAATAGTACGCGCTGAGCATTATTCCAGCTTGCATATGCCGCTTGTATGCCGTCATTGTGCCGTCATAAAGCAGTCATATACGATCAATTTTTCAGCGACTTTTCGTGTGTCTATTTAAACCGGTAAAATGCTAATGCATCGACCGCGTTTTTAAACAGCTTATACACCAGCAAAATTTCGTACATTTCCGATGCTGTCAAATAGCAATAAAAAAATGTAGTAATAAATTATATAGTAAATAAATTATATCTATTCAAAATTAAAATTGATAATGTACAAACAATCATTATAAATTAATAATATTTTATTTACTTATAATAGTAAAATATAATCAAGTGCAAAATCCACGTCTGTTCATCGAAGACCACGAAATGATAATAATTCCTTCGGAGAGCCAATTGTGAAAGTTAGTGTCTGACAGTGCTGCATAAAGCAAAGGTTATCTTCGATGTTTTCTTCAAGTTGTAGCAGAGATGAATAGAGAGATCGCCAATACAATACAACCGATTCGCGCCAGTTACGACGCGCCGTACAGCCCGAAATGCGCTCGTTTATCAACGAATTAAAAATACTAATTATATCTTTACTTAAACAATTTAACATTCCTCAGTCAGTAGTCGATCTGAAAATTAAAACTGTGACTTGTTCTTAAAATGTTCATAAATCAGATAAGTACAAAATTAAATCGAATAAATCGAGTTTCATTACATATTTTGTATTTTAATCTAATGTGCGATTATTATTTTTATAATGATTTCATAAATGATTTTATTTATAAGAAATTGTAGAAACCTGTAGTTGATCAATACCAATATGAAATAGCTACTCGCTATTGGGAGGGTGGTAAAGGAACATGAAAAAGTCCTGAATATGCAATTATGCAAAAATACGGAATGCACAGAAATGATGACAGCGGAACACAGCATATAATTTAAAATTTGCAAGTCTACGATTAATTTGGTATTAAAATTATATAAGTGGGATTGTAGAATTAAATATATATATATATATATATACACTATACTTTAGAAGTCCGAGCGCGGGGTGTGCGCTCGGTTCTAAGAGAAGGGAAAATGAAGGGCGATGAACAACACTGAGCGCTATTGCTTACGTCAGCGGGGTTGTGGTTGCTGATGAACCCCACATATATATATATATATATATATATATATATATATATATATATATATTTATTAATTGGTATTCAACGATTAAATTACTGATTTATAACATAGCATGAAACGGGAAGGCAATTTCAAATACAAAATGATGTACAAAATATTGTTAAACAGCAACTTGAGAGCTAAGTTATTAGTCATTTATTGTCTTGTAATGAAATGCTTTACCTAACTTCGTTAATTTTCTAGACTTATCTAAGATATCTTGTACCTATCCTTCCTTTTTCAGTATACACACACATGCGCGCCCGCAAAAAATTTTTAATAAATCTAATTCCGATTCCCGAGTATAGTCGCTCTGTGGTCGAATCCAAATGACCGCAATCGCCAGAGGGTGGCCACATGCACTTATTTTACTGTTCGAAATATGGTAGGAGTATATAGAGGAAGGAGAAGAGATTATTCATATTTCATATTCATCTATACATCTTCAGTGTCATATGTACAATGTGTACAGTGGCACTGAAGGTGTCACTCACTTATACGTGCGGTTGGAGCAGTGTTGCAAGCAATTGCCCCTCGGCCACTCACCCTGCATAGTGCATCAGCTGGTTGGCCGCTCAGCTAATGAGCTGCCGATGATGCGAGTGAGAGCCTTCTCTCCCTCTCTCTCTCCTCTCTCTCTCTCTCTCTTTCAGCCGTGCGGTTTTTTTTTGTTATAGACGGTTTCTCGCGCACCGCCTATAAAATATTTGACGGAGGCCTCGGATCACCTGTAACACGGCGGCGTGTTGTTAAACAGGTGCTCGAGACTCTGTCAGCGCTGCGCGTGCGCGCACTAATCACCCGGCGGTTTTGGCGCGAATGATTAACGACGATCGTCGGGTAATCGACCGGCAGCCAGCGCTCTCGGTGCGTCGCTATCACAGAGCCCGCAATCGGTCGAAAGCCGCAGGCCCTCGGTGCGCGGAAGTCCAACTATTAGCATCTCGTGGCCCTTAAGTGTGCCCATCGCAATCCAGCACCATCACCAGAGTCGGCACCCCATACCACCCGGGGTCGGCTGCCAGAGGCGAGGCCGTCCAGAACGTCCGGGCGACAGCAGGCGTAGGCGAGGCCAAGAGCGATGTTAGCGGGAGTCCAGTTCCCTAGCACCACCAAGGGACGGCGGCTAGACGTCCCAGTTATGGCGGCGTCCCTGGTCCGGAAAGTTCTTGAGGGTCACCCCTAACTGGCCGATCTGAAGCGCTGGAAGAGAACAGATCAGCGAGGTACTCCGGCTTATGCAGCCGTAAGATCTTGTAGATCTGTAAGTAAATAAAATATTTTCTCCAGCTGTCCACTCCCATCCAACCCAATCGACGCCTGAAGGGGGTTATATGATCGTCCCACTTAGCGCCCGTTACATACCGTACACAAGAATTCTGTGAATGTTGTAGCCTTGCCCTTAGCTCCTGGGACGCATCTAAGTAAACAATGGAACAATAATTAAAGTGAGGAGAGACTAGAGAACGTGCCAGCTTCGCCCAAAGAGCCTCCGGAAAAAGCGTAAGCTATATAAAACCTGGTTGATTCTTTTACTAACTCGATATGCGGCCTCTAGGGAAGACTCGCATCCAATACAATACCAAGACTTTTTACAGTCTCAGACAAAGACATGACTGCCCCTCCCAGAAATCAATAGAATTGAACCCAGCCAACTCAATATTAGAAAGGAATCTGCGAGTTCCGAAAAGAATTGTAGACGTCTTTCCCACATTGAGCCTCAAGGATGCAGATGAAGCCCAGCCCGAGACAGCACGTGCAGCAGTTACCACATGTCTAGCCAACAATAGATTGGAGTTAAGCCTCGCGACTGCAGTCTCGACGTCGAGGTCATCCGCCAACAACGGTCCCCAGTCACAACCCGACAACACTTGTACCAGCCCATTACTATTAATGCTTTTAAAGTTTCTGTATTCAAAGGAGCAACAGATAGATTCAAGGACAGGTATTTCTACTATTGCTTCAATAATGTTGTGCTTGCTGTGGAAAGGAGCGGGCTCATTGGCGGACGAAATTACCCTGTCAGAGAGAGAGAGAGAGAGAGAGAGAGAGAGAGAGAGAGAGAGAGAGAGAGCGCAACGCAGCTCCAGGCGGCGAAATTCGGTGACCCGCCCGGGTTGAGGCAAGGGCCCCTAGTGTGGCCCAGTATGACCTCCCCGGGTGCCGTCATCGTGCAAGCGGCGAGGTGGAGGGCCTCTAGTGCTGCCCGGCTACTTCTTGCGGACGGTATCGACCGTCAGGATTGTTGTTGGCACTGCGCGCCTGACGGGAGCTAGCGTCCTGGCGGGGATTGTCCGCCCGGGTGCGAATAAACAGCTATTTTCACCAAGAGCTCCGAGCTATGTATTTTTAGTATCCTCCCTCCCTCCGCAATTCCAACTGCGTCGACCGGGGCGACCACGAACCTGCGCTACAGGTAGGCGGGCGCGACCGGAGAGTGGCTGGTGCTCCGGGTCCCTCCGAGGCTCGTCGGTTTCGAGGTGAAAGCACTACGTCAAGTTACATACATGTATATCCTATGCGATCCTATGTTGTTGTTGCATTCGGCCAGGCATAAGCCGCCGTTCTGAACTCTGCTTTTGTTTTTGTGGTCAGACGATCTTTAAAGTCCGTTGTAGTCGTTTAACTGCTTAATCCTTTAAATTGCCTTGCCTTTCTACATAATAATTATTCTTATGTTTTTTTTTTTCTGTAGATTCTTTTAGTGTTTGTTCATAAATTAATTGTTACATAGACAATTCTGTTTAAGAACCCCTTGCATCGCATAGATATAAAAAGTGTTGTGATAAGTAGGTTGAAAATCGATTATTATACTGAGTCTTTTGAGTTGCAACAATAGTGAACAAACCACAAAGAATCCGTGAAAATATGTGAGAAATACGCACATTGTACACTGAGTTACAATTATTTAGTGTTTCCCTCCCTCTGCAATCCCAACCCGAGTCGACCGCCACGAGGCTAGCCGCCCGGGCGCGACCGCAGAGTGGCGGGTAATCCGAGCCCCTCCGAGGTACCTCAGAGAGGAAGCACCACGTCCCAGCTAACATAACCAAAAATAATTTCAATCCAAACACATTTGGAGCTATGGGAGTGAAACTAGCATTTCAGTTATTCAGCCTACGCATGGCTGGTGCAATTGAAACAGCTAGGGATAGTGCAACAATTCTGAAAACCAAATCATGGAAAAAATCTGCTGAATTCGTGAGGAAAATGGATACTCCTGCGGCGTAGCGGGACTGGTCGCGCTTCCGAAGTCGGAAGTTTCACGAAGATGACCAACGACAACCCCTTCAGGACCTTCGGCTCCCTCTCCTAGTGACTTCACTTCAAGAAGGAGCAAATCCTTGAGGTCACATAGATTTGGCGAGAAGGTGCGCGGGATCGCAGTGACACCTGTCTGCTCTCGTGATCTCATCTCGGGCACCGAGAGCACACTGCCACCTTTTCCTTCGCAAATGTCCCTCGGGCACGCTTCTCTTTTCCCTCCAATTTCTTCCCCGCACCGCGACACCTTGGGCTTGATGGACCCATCGCCTGGTGCCCGTTATAATGTGCATTTTGATCAAACTGTTTGAAAACAAACGTATCATTTACTAATAAAATATTGAGTGAAAAATCATAATATAATGTACAATAAAAATCTGTGTATAACAGTATTACTATTTCTTATTCATGTTGTATAAAGAATACTTTCGGCTAAACAATCAATATAATAGTAACTATTATTAATAATTTCTCAATTTTTAATAAGTAGTAATTCAAAAGTATGAAATTTATTATTACCTTATTGTTTAAAAGAGACAATTAATTAAGTTAGTTTAAAAATTCTCAAGAATACGCCATATGTACTACGGCAATATCTCGGTATCTTGCGTTCTCTCTCATTCTGTCCATCTCACTCGCTATTTAATAAAAACTTTAATAATGCGCGACGCGCTCCTGCTTGCTATAAATCTCGGACTATTCCGCATCTTGAGACACGGTGTTGAATTCGTGTGATCGAACAAGGATCGAGGGCCGATCGCGTGCCTAATTGCCCTCTTTCCTTGATTAGACGCCTAGGCCGCTGGGGCTAATTACTACGCCGAAATTCGGGCCTATCGTTGCCCCCCACCCGGCTCGGAGTCAAGGCTCCGAGTAGGCGCTCAGTACAACAACGACCACGACGACATAATCGTCGCAATACACACACAGATACAGATTGATACTGAGCAATTAGTTGCAAGTTAAAAAGAGTTATATAAAAATACGATCATATATGAATTTATGCACATAGATATAAACAAAAATTGCGAGGAAAATTGTCTGAATATAATTGGAATTTTTACGTACCTGATATTTTTTATTTTGAACATGAAAATATATAAGTTTGAAATTTATATTACCTTATTCTTTAAAATAGATAAATATAATATATAAATAATCATGTATTATATAAATTACAATTGATTTTTAAATGATCCTTCATATTAAAATACAGTGAAGAGTAATTTCAAGGTTTTAGTACTATACATCTACAAAATCTTCAAAATTTTTATGAGCGAACGATAATAAAATTTTTTGATTTAACGCATTGGGTGTACGACCTTTGTAGATATGATTCTAAGCGATCGGAAGCTTCGGATTGCGAAAAAATGGCAGGAGGTATTCATCAGGTACTCCCGACCTTCCGCAAGCACGACATCGCGATCTCTTGCAGTTTCGTAAAGGTCTTAGAGCGGCTGCGCTTAATTAATAATGGTGGAGTGCTGGCCAAGTAGGCCCGTCTGGGCTTGAGTTGACTGGTTTCTCGCGCTGACTCCTCTGATGCAGCCGCGAATCATGGAGATATGCTAGCGATCCAGTCATGCACAATTGCACGCATAAAAGTGCCGGACACATAGACGTGGCTCGTCATTCGCGCTACTTCCTCCGCCGGTTAGAACTGAGCCTGGTTCGTCCGCAATCGGACGCACCAACACATACCTGCGGCCGGTCTTACAGACACGACTCGTGGCTCGCGCTTACTTCTTCCCTCTCCCTTATTGCCCCTCATTACCCCTCAAGTGCAACAGATTATAATTTTCTCCGCGAGGCTGCCTATTGCCATGGCGCATCAAATTTGGCGCGGCTTGGGCCTATGGCATCGGCTGTTTCTCTATTCATCTCTGATTCCAAGTATATAAAAAATATAAATCTATAACGATTGCTTGTACAGTCTCAATTTTAATTTTCATACATGCGTTGAGATTTTGCCAGCGTAGAAGCTTGATAGCGTGGAGAAAGCGCTGAAATTTTACGCCTTAAAGAATATGCGAAAAGCCGCTAAAAAATTACGGTCTTACGAGCGATATAAGCAAGTCGCTCACGTGCCATCATATTGCTGACATACTACCAGCCCTACATTACCTGGGCACTGTAGATGATCCGACACGAGCGCCCTTCATCCGACCATATTTCGAACAGTAAAATAAGTGCAAGTGGCCGCCCTCTGACGATTCCGGTCATTTGGATTCGACCACAGAGCGACTATACTGGGGAATCGGAATTAGATTTATTAAAAATTTTTTGCGGGCGCACATGTGTGTGTGTATACTGAAAAAGGAAGGAAAGGTACAAGATATCTTAGGTAAGACTAGAAAATTAACGAAGTTAGGTAAAGCATTTCATTACAAGACAATAAATGACTAATAACTTAGCTCTCAAGTTGCTGTTTAACAATATTTTGTACATGATTTTGTATTTAAAATTGCCTTCCCATTTCATGCTATACATTTTAAGGTTATAATTTTTAAAACATTGTTGTTTAAAGTTGTGTTATAAACCAGTAATTTAACCGTTGAATACCAATTAGTAAATATATATATATATTAAGATTCATGCAGACTGCATCTAAAAATTTTAAGAATCCTTTGGGACATGTCAAGAAAAATTAGATTTGAAAATAATTAATTAATTGCTTAAACTATCTATAAGTAGTGAATTTTGTTTTAAATTTTATATTCAATGACAAAAATTTTTATTATCTGATTGTTTATAAAATTACAATCTTTCAACACATTTTTAGTTTTCTAACGTTCAAAAATGACATTTGATTTAATGAAAATATTTTTAAAAAAGCTTTTTATGAATTTTTAAACATATTTTTATTATATGTATTTTTGTACTTAAAATTTAATGTTTGATCACATGTAATATAATTAATTTTGATTTATGCTTGGTTTTTATTATTTTTGATTTCAGTTTTGCATGTTTCTCAATCAGCAATCAAGATTATCAGCAGTACATACTATTTCAATTAATTTGTCAAGTATTTTATTAAAATAAATTAATAATGGCTGCATATATAAATCGCACAATTTCTATGATTTCTGGAGACAATCAATTTCGTATAAATGATATTAGAACTGAAAATTCTCCTCTACAGATTTTTGTCAAAGCCAAGAAAAAAATCAATGATATTTTTCTTGAAATTGATGATTATGTAGATGATACCATTAGATTTATTGGACGTAAGTTAATTTTAAGTAATGTTATTATACTTAATTTATTATCAATTAATTCTTATTATTGTTTAAGCTTTAATAGATGACAACAAAATTATTCACTTAACTGAAACAGAAAGGGTACAAAATTACAAAGATAAAATTCAAGGAATTAGGGATGTATTAAAAAGAGATCACATGAAAGTAGCTTTTTTTGGAAGGTATGTAGTTATCTTAGTTAGTTTTAATTCTGCAAATATAAAACCATAAAATAATTATCTTAAAATGAATATCAATAAATTTATTTTTAACTTGTTTAAAAAATTTATACTGTTTTAAAAATATGAAGACCAAATTAAAAAATATAGTCTAAGTTTTGTACTGCTAAAAGTGCAATTGAGTTTTGTCAATATACTACAGTTCTCCCTCAATATTTTTTGAACTTTTAACAAAGATTTGTAAAACAATAAATTTAACAAGTATTATCATTTAATTTGTATACAGAACAAGTAATGGAAAAAGCACTGTTATAAATGCTATGTTAAGAGATAAAATATTGCCTAGTGGCATTGGTCACACAACAAATTGCTTTTTACAAGTTGAAGGATCAGAAAATGGAGAAACTTACCTTATGACAGAAGGATCTGATATTAAACAACCAGTCCAATCAGTTGGACAACTAGGTCATGCATTATGCAAAGAAAAATTGTGTGAAAGTAATTTAGTTAGAATTTTTTGGCCAAATGATAAATGTCTACTTTTACGAGATGATGTAGTATTTGTCGATAGCCCTGGTGTAGATGTAACACCTAATCTTGATGAATGGATTGATAAACATTGCCTTGATGCCGATGTTTTTGTATTAGTAGCAAATGCTGAATCAACACTAATGATTGCAGTTAGTATATTATAGCATATTAATTTAAATATAATAATTTTAGTTTAATCAAGAATATTTAAATTTAATTGCAGGAAAAAAATTTTTTTCATAAAGTATCGACTAAACTGTCAAAACCAAATATTTTTATTTTAAATAATCGATGGGATGCTTCAGCTTCAGAGCCAGAATTTTTAGATGAGGTAAGAAACATGAAACAGCATTTATTTTACACATGTATTGTATGAAGAAACAAGGATGTAAAAATTCTTGACACTGATAATTTATTCTTTAGCTGGTCAATGAACAAACAGAGGTAAAATAACAATTTTGATAAATTATTAATACTGGGTTATAAAATATTTAAATAGAAAAAAATATGTTCAACTTAAGATATTAATAAAAAATAATTCATTATGATACCAGTATAGAGATTGAATCTGTCAAAAATTAGGTTTGCTTGGTAAAAGTGTGAAAGTGAATATACCTACCAGTGCACCAATATCATATATTGTTTTCTATTATTGTATGCAAAATTTGATTAATCGTATGCACCTAGATAAAGTCACTTTTTCATTATAGACCAAACTATAGAATGGTGAATCAACACAGAGATACTGAATTAAAAATGCATGGTGGTTGCGAGAAAAAATTCGTTATTCCACAACTGCAATGCACAAAATAAGTACGAAAGGAATTAATATAATGAGTGGTAGAATGCGACAATGTGAATCTCGAAAACGAGAATAAATGGGTGAAAATGTGGATCTCGTGTAGGGCTAGCGACGAAGCTCCTCCTATAAATCCAAAATACATTACTGTTCACTAAATTCTCTGAGTTAAATAATATCAACAACGTAATATCAATAGCCGTAGTATAGACAGTCGGACAAAAACGAATGCAATACGACAATCCTGAAAAAAGTGGGAAATGCATTATCTAAAAGTACACTTGCTTATTTTCACACATAATTTTAAAGAAACGAACTAAAAAATATTACTACCGTGTTATCAACGAATAAGTCAAGCTGCTTAAAATATTTTTAAATGGACAACTTGGATGGACCGTTGAATGATCGACGACTACTGTCTGTTAAATAGTCGACAAGCTACTGTACTTGCAGCACACTGGACAATGTGTGAGAATTGAAAAACATTTTTCTTCTGTTAAAATATCGTCACCGCTGCTATCATGATTTATCTTGTCTTCGTCCGCATTGCTTGAACAACTTATCTCATACAGTTTTCATCCCCTTTGGTCCTGCGTAGTCTCTCACTCTTCGGATTTGCCTGTGTTTATGTTATTTTATTTCTTATGTGAATTTGTAAATATAGGTATAGGGATAGTCAACAGGGCTCCTGTCCGTCTCGCGCAACCACTCAGTACTTAACTCTTACTGTTTCGTCTTTATTTATTGTTGTTTCTTATCCAATTTATCATCACATCCCTGGATGCATGGATTAACGACTAAATCGATATTTATAGGTATAGTGTGGCTAGACGATATTGCAGTTATGTACCTCATTCACCTTTTCACTTCTCCAAATCATTGCAGCTGTGCACCACAACCTCGCCGCCAACACTCGTCGCTCTTCTATGGTAGAGGCCACAACGCATTTGTCGTATGCTTGAAATTCCTCAGTGTATCTATTTATATTTATCTCAATGTACCTAAATATTTATCAGGCAGGTAGTTTATTTGTATTATACTTTCCGCTAAACATTTCAACTGCTAATATCTAAAAGTATAGTTGGCTGTTCGAAGTAGTAGCGAATGAAAATTAATTTTTTATTTAATTCGTCGTTAATATATTTTACATCGTATAACTGTCATTTCAAGATTTGATATCGGTATAGCCCCAACATGAACAAATCGGTTACCTTCATTACAGGCTGAATGTATATTACATGAATCAAACCAATAAAATTATTACATATGCAAAGAACGTTCGGAGTATCTCGAGCACAAGACTTAAAACCCAATTTTTTACCCAATTTCGTAGCATTCAAATTAAAAGTTCGAGATCCATATAATATTGGTATGAAACTTTAATTTTTCAAATCAGTATTAAAAATTATAATTATAGATAATTACGTCATGAGTAAAGATTTTTGCAATTTAGTATTGGAAAAAATTGTAAATGCTGATGCTTTAAATTTTATAACTTATAAAATCCATTTTTCTTACACATTAGGATTACAGTAATATCTACTTATTACCGAAGAAACATCTGTCCAACAAAATTTGCTCCTTTTCAGGATTTTCACTACTTCTAATTATTCAGTCAGGTATCTTTGAACCTAAAATTGCTTTCAATTCAATTATCTGTAAATATGTCCGGTACATCATTTTGATCACTTTGTAATATTTTGAATTATATAAACAAAATCGAAGTCCGCACAGTCAATTAAGAAGTATTATTCTTCCAAGTATTTTCCTGTGAAAAATCTATAATATTTGGACTATGTATAATGCGAGTATGAGGAGCTGCACGAGATACACAGAACAAAAATGAAAAATGAAAAATTTGCTAGTTTTTAAAAACTTTTCAAACTTCTAATTATCCGCTCAGTGGAAATTTTTAATTGTTCATAATTTTATAATCAATAATATTTTTTAAATTATAAACATACGAAAAAATGCGATTTTTCGCATAAAAATGTTAATAATAAAGGATCTTTTGCGAGTTAAAAACATGACCCTAATGGTTTAGGAACTGTTTCAGACATTACTACATACTCAGTTAACAGGTATCATTTTTGACAAATAGTCTATAATGCCTGGCCTATAAATAGACTATTAAAGTAGCGAGCACTGCAACAACCGGCAAATTTTTTTGATTGGTTATAGTAAGCGTTAAAAGTAATTGGTAATTTAGAAAGAATAACTGTAAATTGTAATAAAGCTTGTATAAGTACTAATAAGTATACAAATGACTAATTTTTTACGTCTCTTCCTTTTGTCAGATGACAGAAGGATTAATTTAAAAAATGAAATTTTGTTTAAAAAAGGAAGAAATGGTCTACACCATACAGCTCTAACAATGAAAATACGAAAAACATTTTAATTAATATATATATATATATATGTTTTCAAGAAATTTCTAATTGTTATTCTGCTTTATATATGTTCAAGGTATCCCAAAAATAATTGATCATTTCTATGATCCTTTATGATGAAAATCTACAAAAAAAAGTTATGCGGTTTCGTAGTCATATTTATACTAATTTTTAACTCTTCATTTTTTAATTTATAATGAAAAATATTAAAAATTTAAAAAAAATTGATATTTCTTTAATCATAAATTTAATCAAGAAACAGATACATTTATTATGAATATTTATAACATAAGAACAGAAAATCAAATTAAACTTCGGATTAAACTTTCCTTCAGTCAACAAATAAGTGAGATTAGCGAGTGATATATATGTATACGCAAAATTGTATGTTGTACATGTCAGTAAAAAATAGTTAATCTATAGAATTGGAAGGGTTGAATTTAAGATAAAAAGGATAATATTTTAATGTAAATTCTACGTGACGGAGTTTACTTATGGCAAATATTTTATTGTACAGCTGCGGCTATTTAAATATAAAAATATTTACTTTTCATGCAAAATACTAGTTTTATTCCAATGCAGTAATTTTATGCTCTATATTTCTCTGAACATCTTGATTTTATTAATCTTCGTTCACTGTAACCAGCGGATTTAAAGCAAACTTTGTAATGTACCATTTAGGTTAGAGCACAGCATCAAGAACGAGCGATTGATTTTTTATCAAAAGAATTAAAAGTTTGCAATCCAAAAGATGCTGAAGAACGTGTTTTTTTCATTTCCGCTAAAGAAACTCTTCAAGCGCGACTACAAGAGCAACAAGGCCAACCTGCTCATAGTAAATTTTTCATTTCAAATAATTTATTAAAAATTTTTTCTTACGCTTGATTAATTTTAGATGGCGCACTGGCTGACGGCTTTCAAAATCGTTATTTTGAATTTCAAGATTTCGAACGGAAATTTGAAGAATGCATTTCAAAATCAGCTGTGAAAACTAAATTTGAACAGCATTCTCAGCGAGGAAAACATATTGCAGCGTTAGTAATTAAAAGTCATAATTAAATAAAAATTATGAATAATATAAATTTGTTACAGGGAAATAAAAGGAACGTTAGATGAAATATTAGATCGAACGCAAAAAATGAGATCGGAGCAAATAAATATTAAAAAAGAAGTACACGATAAATTAAATTTTACAGAACAACAGTTAATGATATTAACGCAAGAAATGAAAGATAAAATTCACCGTATGGTCGAGGATGTTGAACAACGTGTATCGAAAGCTTTAAGTGAAGAGATTCGTCGACTAGCAGTTCTCGTTGATGAGTTTAGTATACCTTTTCATCCAGAACCATTAGTTTTGAATGTATATAAACGTGAACTTCACGTGCACGTGGAAAACGGTCTTGGATCAAATTTAAGAGCCCGTTTAAGCACCGCTTTAGCATTAAATATTGAAAATTCACAAAGAGAAATGACTGAAAGAATGTCATGTTTACTTCCAGAAAACAAAAAGAAAGTGTCATTAAATATATTGCCAAGAAGAGAACCTTTTGAAATTCTTTATAGATTAAATTGTGATAATTTGTGCGCAGATTTCCATGAAGATTTAGAATTTCGTTTTTCATGGGGTATTACTGCTCTTATAAATAAATTTGCTGGAAAATCGAATCAAAGATTAGCTATAAATAGCTTAGCCCAAGAGGTAATTTTCAAAATCTTATTTCAGTTTTATAAAAAATAATGTAATGATAAAAATGTTTTTTTAGATGACTCAGTCTCTTGCTTCACCTGCAGATAGTATAGATTCATCTAAGTTTGCATCTACATCAAATTGTTACATACCAAAATCTGATGACTGGTCATTGGCTTCTAAAGTGGCATTAGCTTCTTTCACATCTCAGGGTACTATGGGAGGTCTTATAGTAGCAGGATTTGTAAGTTTAAAAACCATCAGTTGAATAGAAATAAATTGTTTTAATATTTTATTTACTTTATATTTTGTTTGATATTAAATTTTAAAGTGTTTAAAACACATTTTAGATGTTAAAAACAGTGGGTTGGAGACTTATCGCAGTAACTGGAGCTATTTATGGTGCTTTATACTTATATGAACGTTTAACTTGGACTAACAAAGCAAAAGAACGTGAATTTAAAAAACAATATGTAGGTCACGCAACGACAAAATTGAAGTTAATTGTTGATCTTACTTCAGCTAATTGTAGTCATCAAGTTCAACAGTAAGGAATATATGCTTGTTATTGATATGTTAAAAAGTATGTACGTAATTATAAATTCGTAAATTATGTTCAAATTTAGGGAATTGTCAAGTACATTTGCAAGGCTTTGTCATTTAGTAGATGAAACAACTTCTGAAATGGATAATGAATTAAAAACCATTGCTGTAACACTTCGTACTTTGGAAGAAGCTGCTACAAATGCAAAAGTTCTTAGGAATAAGGCAAATTATTTAGTGAATGAACTCGATTTATTTGATGCAGCTTATTTAAAATCTTTGCATTAAATACTGTAATAAAAAACTAACAAAAATTTTATAACTGTATATATCTATGTAGATGAATTCTTCTAAGATTTCGTTATAAATCAAAAGAAAATTAAGCTTGAATTCTAGTCTCAATTCATCAGATATATTTCCGAAGTTGCAAAATGGACAAGATCAATATTTTCATTTTATTGAAAATCATATATTAATCTATTTTATTGTTAAATTATGACTAGTTTAGTAAATACTTACATTTTGAATTTAGTGACTAGATTTTTTTTAGTTATGATTAATAAGTTGAACATGATAGGAAAAAACTAATAAATATTTTATTGTTAATAAAGAATTATTATCACTTTATTCAATACCTATTTATTTATAATTTTAAATGGAAGCATTTATAGCTTGTGTATATTTTTTAATTTTGGTAGCAACACTCATATCGACATACTTGTCACCAATTGAGACTATCATCCCACCAATAATAGATGAATCAACTTTTGTTGAAAGAAGGATTGTTTCACCTTTCTTTAAAAATGCTTTCAAAGATGATTCTAACTTTGCTTTAACATCTGCTTCAAGAGGTTTGGCAGTGATAACTTCACATACAACTTCTCCACGTGCTGCAGCCATAATAGTTTTGAAAACATTTATAATTTGATTTAAGTTTCCAAGTCTTCCATTTTCAGCAAGAAGACTTAATAGATTTGTGGTTGCTGAGTTATAATTTGCTGCAACTTTTCGAAATGCTTCAGCTTTTATCTTACGTTTGATAGATGGATCTTTAATGAATTCTGATAATTTAGTATCAGTTTTTAAAAGACCCTAAAAAAAACAATATTTAAATCATAATTGATGATATCAAATAGATAAAAGATTTATGCAATTACTTGGAATTTGATTAATTCTTTTTCAACAATATCCAATGATTTTTGTTTTGATGCAGCAGAAAACAGTGCTGTAGCGTAACGACCTTCCAATCCAAAAACTTGGACTGGTGGCTACAAAAAAATATTAATTACTTTAACATAGCTTTTAAACATAAATGAAAAATATTACCTTTACTAGCTGTTGACACATAGACGAAGTCGAGAATGATCTTACCTAATAAATTTTATATTTATTATAAATAATTATAATTGCATACACGATCTACAAACGCCATTTTTATAATTATGTAAGAGCCAATCAACAGTATGCTAACTTTGAATCAAAATTATAAAGTAAATTGAATTTCATTATAAATCACATACTTAAAGTAAATCATCAATACTTTAATTACTTTTGTCAAATGATATTAGAGGAAAGAAATTTTAAACAACAACGTTACTATGTCAAAGAGATTAGATCTAGATTTTTCCTATGAATCTTGTAGCAAAGCAAGTATAATGTTTAATATAGTTGCAACTGTATTAAACATACTTTATTTAAAACTGTAAAACTTACTGCAAGATTAATTCTACTAAACGCCATGTTTCGAAAAATTTGTCGAGTACAAAAATGTATAAAACTCAATATACAAACAATGAATACCGATTTTTTGGATCGAAAATGACCCCAGCCTCCGAACTCCGAAGAGTAGTAGAAATGTAGAGGAGTGGGGATCTAGACTTTTCGCGCTTGCGCAGACCGACAATGCACTGATAGGCGGAGAGCTCGCGCGCAATTTTATGTAGTGGGCGCTGGCAGAGATGAAGATGAAATACGCGTCGGCACGACGCGCTAAAAGTTATTCGATTAATATTATTATATGGAAACAAATATTATGTGCAATTTAATTTATTATAAATAAGTAGAAATTTATAAATAAATATTTATACGAATTTTATTCCTGCTTGAGTTAGAAAATACTTCAAAAAGATAATCTCATTAGCCTACAGAATTTCAGACTACAGCATATTATTATTAATTATTTAAAAAAATTATAAATAATGAAATTCAAATTATTTATAAATATATATGTATGTATTAGTATTTAACGCAATAAATTTTAATAATTTATTTATTTTATTTATTTTTATTATTATTATTATTTATTTATTTTATTTTATTTATTTATTTATTTATTTTAGGTTAGGTAAGGGTACAGGGCCCAGTGGAGGGGTGAATCGTACGAGGGAGAGGGGGGAAAATCCTACAGCCCCGGAAGCAGGCCGGTCATTAGTCTCGCGGAATTAATTAGATTCTTTTATAGTTTTTATTTGGTTTAAAGCGGCGTGGTGCGGCGAGTACGCGGCTATAGGATTTTTCCAATCCTACCCGAGCGCACGAATACCCTCGGGCCCGGGAACAGCCGTTGCGACTATAGGGGTGTGCACAACCCTGGGGGCCAACTGGCTAAATGTACCCAATTGTATATATAGGTTAGGTTAGGTTAGTAGTTTTAGTTTTGGTTTCTGTTGTTTTCCTTGTGTGTGTTGTCTGAGGGACGTTGTCATAGGGTGTGTGAAGCTACGGTCGAGTCCACCACTTCCCGACGGGGAAGCAGTCGGCGGAGACGGGTTGCTGGGGGCGACCTAGGCCGCTGACGTGGTTGGGAGTGACGTAGCCTACACCTGTCTCCGATGGCTTTGCCGGGAGATACCTGCTGTGGAGGACTGCCCGTTGCAGTCAAAACAGCAGGCAGGGGTGTAGTTCGCTCGGCTCGTGCTTGTCTCCGATGGCGTCGCCGGGAGACACCGACTGTGGGGGACTGCCAGGGGTAGTCGAAGCAGTTGGTAGGCGGCACGAATGGGCATGTCGATCTGTCCTCGTTTCCGATGGCTTGGCCGGGAAAACGCCTCTGTGTTTAATGCAACATGGAGGCACGAGAAAGATCGAAAGGTTAGGTTAGTCCGCGATGTAAATAGTAGCGAAATGTCCCCAGCTAGCTTCGTGGACGATGACCTGTAACCTAGTCAGGGAGGGTTCGGGGCTGGGCGAGTGCGTCGTAGCGAAATTCGTCTCTCTCTCCGAAACTAAAATTAAGTATATATATATATATATTTATAATTATAATATGTATGTTTTGTTTCCTTACCCGTCTTTTCAGAGGGCCGAAGGGAGGCGAGAGTTTGCTCACACGTGCGATTAAGCCCCGATAACCGACCGACAAAAAGGGGGGGGGGGTTGTCATAAGGGACAAGGAGGCTAGGGAGGGGAGGGGCGGATCCTGGAAGGGTCCGCGAGGCGTAAGCTCGAATTCAACGAGCAGGCCCGGGAAATGAGTGTTTCATCCAAGGGCCAGCGAGTTGAAGGAGGGCCGTCGGGGTCCGGGAGTTTGGACGTGAAGGGGAAGGTTCGAGGAACCAGCCCTCCTGACGAACTCAAGGACCCAGCGATTAAGGAGCACCTGGGAGCGGAGAACTATGAACTCCGCGTGAGAGCGCTCCTGGGAGATCGCACGGCTAGGAAGCTCCGACGGGAGATGTGCGCACTCCCGCTCGTCGAGATAGCAAGGAGATTAGTGGCAAATAGCCTTAATTTTAGAGGAGAGGAAGCGGAGTTAAGGGAGCGTCAGTGGCGATTCGCCCTACGGGTCGCAAGGCCCGAGCTCGACGTTCCCTGGTTGTTCGGGTATGACGACGACCCTGCAGTCGGGCCATGCTCGACGCCGCTGTGCTGTGAGGACCTGTGCGGGCGTCGCCGAAAGAAATCGGTGCAGCTCGATAGACAGGCGGGGCACAGCGACGTCTCCGATCACGAGAGCTCTCATGAGGAGGAGGCTGGTAGCCAGAGCCCGGAGGAGGTGCAACGAGTGCAGGGGACGGCGCAGCAACCCCCCGAGGGGGAAGTAAGACTGCTGCCTAGCCTCGAAGCAGTCCAGAGCTTAGGCGAAAGCCTGGATATGCTGCTTCGCCTTTCGGGCATCTCAACGCCCGGAGCTATGGCAGGAGCAGCACCCCTGAAAATTTCGGGTGTCGAAGGCCTAGAATTCGCCCAGGAATATAACCGGGCGTTAAAGGACCTGGGACCCCGAATCAAGGCGCTGCAGGGAGCAATCGGAGGGGTAAAGATGGCCGCAGATCCGGACCCCGGTGAAGACGTGGGCCCCTACGTCGCATTAAAAGCGGCGGAAGCCTGCAGGGAGGCGGAGGCTAGCAAGCAGCCTCCCGACCCGGCAGAGCCCATGGCGGCATCCACTCCTGTGGATTCGCTCCCGGAAGAGTCTGAGAGTGAGTCTGAGTTGACGGGGAGTGAGGAGAGCAACGGAGAGGAGTTGTTCGGTTCGCTTCCGGCCCCGTTGAAGGATTCGCACAGGCGAAGGCGCGAGGGAGGAGAGAACCTGAGGGCACCAGGCCAGGGGAATGGCCAGGGCCCGAGCGGGAATCCTCCCGGCCACGACGCGCCTGCGACCACGGGGTCGCAAAGGAAATCCGTAGCGCAGTCCGGAGGTGAAGGGCTAAAGAAAATGGATGACGAGATCCGATGCGCCCGGGCACTCCGTGACGCTTCTCTGACCTTCTCTAACGGAGACAGGGAAGATGCCTACGTTTTCCTGCAGGGGGTCACGCTGATTTGGCAACGAGGCCGTTATACGGAACGATGCCTTATCGCAGCCCTCCACTCGGTGCTCCTAAAAGAGGCCCGGCGATGGTATCAGGATTTAGAGCGGACGTTTGTACATTGGCCGGCGTTTTCAAGCGCATTTCAGGCCAGGTTTTGCAAGCGGATGCTGGATTCTGATTTGCGTCGGGACCTGGAGGATATACGCCAGGGGGACAAGGAAACCATAGGCCAGTTCGTGAGCAATTTCCGAGCGAGAGCCGGACGTTTCCGTCGTCCCTTATCCGAACGCAGACAGATCGTCATGATTCTAGAAAGAGTCAGGTCTGAGTTCCGCGATTATCTTATGGATAAAGATATTCGCACACTCAACGATCTGGTCATGCTAGGAGAGCGGAAGGAGCGAGTCAATACACTCAATGAGCGCTGGTAAAGCGGGAAGAAAGGTTCAACGCGGTGGAGGGAGTACTTCCTACACCGATGGTCAAGAAAAGCTCCGACAAGTCGAAGAGAAAGGGCAAAACGAGCCCGCCAAACGACTTAGTCGATGAGCACGAGGAGGAACAGGTGGCTGCAGCGCAAGGCCCGTTGATGAGGCCGAACCGCAGTTTTGTCCCCCCTGGCGCCCAAAAACCATCGGCACCCAACGGCCCACCAAAGGGCCCAGGGTGGGGAGGGCCCCAGAAAGCTGGAGGAAGGATCCCGGCGAATCTGGCGGGCCTCCCCGGTACCGCCCAGGGGTGGAGAGAGCCAGTAAGCCAGAACTTCGCGGGAGTGGCTCCGCAGAACATGGCCGGCTGTCCCGGTACCGCCCCGGTCTGGAGAGGGCCAGGGAATCAGGGTTTCCCGGGATATCAGCAGGGAAGCCCGGCGAGCCTTCCCAGCCCGAACCAGAAAAACGGGCCGAGAGGAGGACTCCCGTTTAACGGGGCATGCTTTACATGCCAGGGCACGGGGCATAGGGCAGCCCAGTGCCCGAAACGGGTCTGCTTGCGTTGTCAGCAGCCGGGGCATTTCGCAGCGAGCTGCACTCGTACAGAGGCGCCGCTAAGATGCCAAGGCTGCGACACTCCGGGCGTTACTTTTATGTCTTGCCCAAATTGTAGCGTGATTTGGGAGAGCATAAAAAATGCCAACGCAGGGCGATAGAGACGCTCCCTACGCCCTGCGAAACGGAGACGCGAGCGACCCAACATAGGGAAGAGCAGGCGGGGGCAGAAGGAGATCGACCGTTGGCCACATTCTCGGGCACTTTGCCAGAGAAACGGCCAGGGTTCGATTGGACGACTCTCCTGGAACCCCCACCCGCTGCAATGGAGGGAGCGCCAGGGAGCCAGGGAAGGGAGGGGCAGCCATCGCCATCGCCGAACCCGTTAAACTCGATAGACCTTTCGGCGCCCGCGAGTAACTCGGGGTTCGTGCCCCCGAGCGCGGAGCGGGGGAGCGAATCAGGGGTTGAGTGCGCCCCGGAGAGCCCCGAGTCTCATGGTGAGGAAGTCAAAGCGGGGGCACAAGGCGATAATCGCTGGTTTTGCGCCGTGAGACTCGGTGGGCGAGTGCTGACAGCGCTGTATGACCCGGGATCCCAGATCTCTTGCATTCACGCAAACGAAGCGCAGGAGTTCAAAGATCGGTGGAGACCGACGCAACTCATGGTGCGAGGCTTCACAGGGTCAACCCAACCGTCGTTGGGAGTGCTGAAAGTCTGTTTAAGCGTAGATCAACAGGAAGGACTGGTAGAATTAAGAGTAATTCCGTCCATGGATTACCAGATGGTCCTGGGCGTTGATTTTATACGCGGATGGGCTTTCGAAGTCCAGCACGGCAAAGGGAGGTGGCGCATCCCGGGGGGAGTTTGGAGGAGTTTTATAGAGAAGGACCTGCCTGAGCAGAGTCCAGGGATTCTAGGGGAATGTGCGGGCATCGTAGAAGTTCAGGACGAGCAACGTGAACGCGTGAGGGCACTGGTGGAAAGTATTATCCCAGAGCCCGGGCAAATTCACGGGTATACGACGCTCATTGAACACCATATTGATGTGCAAGGGGCGAGGCCGATCCGGCACGCGCCCCGTCGCATGTCCCCAAAGATTTTGGAATTCGCTCAGCAGGAGGTCCAAAAGATGCTGGACAAAGGCATAATTGAGCCTAGTGCCAGCGAATGGTGTAGCGCGCCCGTGATTATAAGGCGAGAGGAAGGCAGCTACCGCTTCTGTATCGACTTTCGAGATATAAATAAATTGACACGGAGGGATAATTACCCATTACCAAACATGGATTCGATTCTTGACAAACTAAGAAACGCCAGGTATATCTCGAAGGTGGATTTAAAGAAGGCGTATTTTCAGGTGTTCCTGACGGAGTGTAGTCGCCAATACACTGCATTCGCCGTCCAAGGCTCGGGTCAGTGGCAATTCGTAAGGTTGCCATTCGGGCTATCAAACGCCCCAGCGACCTTTTGCCGACTGATAGGGGCCCTTTTCGGGCCCGAGGTAGAGCCACACGTCTTCGGTTACCTAGACGATTTAATCGTAGTGACCGAGACGTTTGAAGAACACCTGGAGTGGCTGGAATATGTACTAAGGACCATAGTCAATGCGGGCCTGGAAGTCAACCGTGAGAAATGCGAATTTTGCTGTTCCAGCGTCGTGTTTCTCGGGTATCAGTTGGATGCTGAAGGACTCAGGGCAGGCCCGGAAAGGGTCGCCCCCGTCCTGGAATACCCGGCACCTAAGAATGTAAAGGAGCTGACAACGTTCCTGGGCATGGTAGGATGGTACTCGAGGTTCATTCCGTTGGAGGCAGAGGTCAAGATACCTCTGGTTAGACTCCTGAGGAAGGACCAAGAGTGGGTTTGGGGAGAGAGTCAAGATGGCGCGTTTAGGGCCCTAAAGGCGGCGTTGGTTGAGGCCCCGGTGCTCGCACGCCCGGACTTCTCGAAGCCCTTCACGGTTCAAAGCGACGCTAGCAATTATGCTATTGGCGCTGTACTGACCCAGGAGGATGAGGATGGTCATGATCATCCGATAGTGTACGTAAGCCGTGTGCTTTCACCGGCCGAAAAGAACTACACGACCACCGAGAAGGAGTGCCTCGCCCTCATTTGGGCAATTAAGAAACTGCGGCCTTACCTCGAGGCCTATGAGTTCGTTGCACGAACGGACCATAGCGCTCTTCGGTGGCTGCAGAATCTTAAGGACCCCACGGGCCGCCTGGCCAGGTGGGCCCTGGAAATGCAGCAGTGGGACTTTCAAATTGTGCATACCAAAGGTTCACTGAATAAGGTCCCGGATGCCTTGTCGCGGGGTATTCTAGACGATGGGCCAGAGGTCGCTTCATTCGAACTGATATCGGATCCGTGGTATCTAAAGCGATTGAGAGATGTAGAACAAAGACCGCTCAAATTCCAGAACTGGAAGGTCGAGGACGGCATGTTATACAGATACTCAATCGATGAACTCATGGACCCGATATCCTTTCGAGAGGAGGGGTGGAGGCTTGTCGTGCCCGCCGAGCATAGAGCGAGGGTTATGGTAGACGCACATCGGCATCCGTCGTCGGGACATCTAGGAATAGAGAAAACGTTTGACCGGATAGCCCACGAATACTATTGGCCCGGGTTCTACCAAGAGGTGAGGTACTTTGTGAGAGCCTGTGAGGAATGCCAGAAGTACAAAGTTTCACAACAAGGCCCTGTGGGCTTAATGAGTCAAAGGATAGTCGAAAGACCATGGCTAGTGGTGGCAGCAGATCTAATCGAGCTCCCCAGGAGTAGGCAGCAACACAAATACGTCATAGTGTTTGAAGAGCTGTTTACGCGATGGGTTGAGCTCAAGGCCCTACGGGCAGCCACCGAGAGAGCGGTGGCAAGTGCTCTGGAGGATTTAATCCTATTCCGCTGGGAAACTCCCACGTTCCTGTTGACCGACAATGCGACGCATTTCGTGAACCAGCATCTCAAGGAGGTACTGAAGGAACACGGGATAGAGCACGTCACGACTCCCCCGTATAGCCCCCAAGGTAACCCGGTGGAGAGGGTCAATAGGACGCTTAAAACGATGATAGCCCAATTTGCGGGGATTGATCATCGTAGCTGGGATGAACATCTGCCCGAGTTGCGGCACGCATTGAATACGGCCGTACACTCGAGCACGAAGTTTTCCCCGGCTGTCCTGAACTTTGGGAGAATCCCGCGACCCAGTCAGAGCCTGAGACGGGCCGTGGAACGCAGGGATCCAGTGATCCCGGTAAATCCCGAGCTCTGGAATAACCGCATAGAACGGCTCGAGCTAATCCGAGACCTCGTCAGGAAATATAATGATGAGGCTTGGGCGAAGCAGAACAAGGCGTATAACCGCACCCGGCGGTACGCCACGTTCCAGGAAGGTGATCTGGTGCTGCGACGCGAGCATACCCTGTCGGACGCGGTCAGAGCGATTTCGGGGAAGCTAGCCGCCAAGTACGCGGGCCCGTACGTGATAAAAAAGGTTCTGGGGGACACGACGGTGCTACTGGAGGAGGCGGGCCGGAAAACCGCTAAGGTGCACGTGCAGCACCTGAAGCGGTACGTGCTCCCGCGACAGGGTAACGCCAGCAACGCGCCCTAACAGAGAGGGAGGGGGCGGGTCCCGGGATAGAGGAGGGGTGGCTGGTTGGCTCCGACCTTAAAATTCCTTGTGTTTTCAGGATGGCCGACGAGGAAATCACGGGAGACCCCCCCGTTTCGGGGCCCCAGGAGCGGCCCGCAGCGGGGGCCATCGGGACCCGAAGGAGCACGGCGGAGGAAGAGGACCGGCTCCTCTCCGGGGAGTTCGATATTATCGATCTCCACTCCCCGGGGCTGAGCCGGCTCTCCCGGACGGACAGCCCGATGAGCGGGGTGGAGGAGATGGTGGTTGACCCTCCATCCACACCGCCACCATGCGCCCGGCAGAGCGAGGCCAGGCCACCACCACCCACCCAGCAGGGCGAGGCTACGCCGCCCATGCCACCAAGGGCAAGCGAGCCTGCGACGCCATCGTCGCCCCGACAGGAGGAGGTAGCGGCGCCGGAAGCGCCGTCCACCCCTGAGCCCATGGAGGTGGGCCCAGGCGAGCCGCAGCGGATCGACCGGGCGGTCATCCACCTGGCGCACTACGCCGAGGAGCTGGCGGCCTATGAGGAGGACTATGAGTCCTCCACCCCCCCCCCAGCCCATCAGGGAGGGCGTCGGCTGCCTCCGGTGTCCGACACGAGGCTGTTGGAGCGCGGGGACAAGGGTGCGGCGCCCACACGACCAGGCCCGCCACCAGTACCCGTACCACCGCCACCAACGCCCGGCCCAACACCACCGACGCGAAGGCCAGCGCCCCGGTCCGAGACGGCGAGGGCGAAGCGCGGCTCCCGTGGAAAAGGGAGACTCGCGGAGGGCAAGGGGGCAGCGGCCCCCGGTACGGCGGAAGAAAAATGCCGTTTGGCCCTCCGGGAAAGGTGCGGGCTGCGCCCGCGCCTCCCGGCTAAGGATTCCGGGGCGGCCGGGAAGGTTGCGCAGGAGCGACCTTCGACGGCCGCCCGCAGCCCAACGGGAGGCAGCGGCAGCGACCGCACCCGACTAGTGACCGAGGTGTCGGGGGTAGGCGCCCCAATAGTGCGGACTGGGAGGTTGACGGCGATCTGCCGCAAGGTAGCGCCGGTACCCTTCGACCCGGAGGTGGATCCCCCGCCAAAGGTTTGTTTCCGCTGCTGGGCGCGAGGGCACGCGAGCTCGGCGTGCCCGGCACCCCGGCACAGGACGCTCTGCCGGAACTGCGGCCGGCTGGGGGTGACCATCGGGTCATGCCCCAGGTGCAGCGAGGCCTACCGGCAGGCCGAACGCGAGCGGCGCGCGCGGAAGCGCAGGGCACTGTCGGCCCCATCCGGACGAGACGCGCCGGGGACGTCGCGGGGGGGCCCCACGGAAGGCCCGGCGACGGATGGGGGAGAGGGAGACGCGAGCCAGGGATCGTGGCGTAACTCAAAGAGGGGAAGGCACACCAACGAGCCTTCCCCTGCGAGGACTCCCATGGGGCCGCCCCCACCTCCCCAGCCGTTAGGGACACCCCAAAGGGCCCGGCCGCGCTCGACCCCACCCACGCCCGCAGCCGTGCGCATCCGCGGCGTCGTGAAGCGCGAGGACAGGAGGTTGGCGGAGGCCAGGGGAGCGCGCCCAGGAACCACCATGGCCGAAGTCCGTGCGATTAACAGCTTTTACGCGGACCAGGCCGTGGCGCTGGGCGAGGCGCGGCAGCGACAAAGGGAGGGGGCCCCGGTATGTGGGCCCGGTTTGGCGGTTAACCCCCTCCTCCCGGGCTGCGCGTCGATCGCCTCCCTGGTCTTGTGCCCCGGGAAGGCGAACCAGAAGGAGCCCGCCATCACTTTCCTGCAGGAGGACTGCACCATGGGGGGGGGGGCACTCGGCGGAACCGAGGGGGGGCCCTCGGGCCCCGGGCTCGGCGCCGCCGATGCTGCGAACCCCCAGACTCCTCCCGAAGGGCGGGCGACAGACGCGGTCGCGGCCATGGACGCCGCCAGGAACCTGCTCCGGGAAATCCGGGAGTCGGTCGCCGACCCCGAGACGCAGCGCGTGCTGCAGCTAGGCCTGGCGGCGTACCTGCGCGGCCGCCACCCTCGCCCGCACACCGGGGAGTGATGTCGGAGCTCCTGGCCGCCTTAGGGGCACCCGCGCGCGCGACACGTCCCTCCTCGTTCAAACTTGACATCCGCGGGGGATGTAAAGTATGGGGGGGGGGCTGTGAAGGGGCAAATAACATCGGCGCGCGCGCGGAGCCGATCTCGCGAGACGCCGCGGCCGCGGCCGAAAAATCGATGCGCGCGGGCCGATAGCGCCGAAAAGGGCGGAGCTATCAGCCCACGGGGCGATCGACAGGCGCGGGTCGATGTGCGGGCAGTTTTCGCGCGGGCCACGACCGCGCCTTGGCAGCCCGCACGTGCGCGCTTTTTCCCCGCGAGACGAGGCGAGCTGGAGAGAGAGAGAGAAAGGGAGAAAACAGCGCCACGCGCCGGGAGGAAGGCGACTAGATAGAGAGAGAGAGCCACCGGCGCGAGAGCCGCGATCCCCAGGACATCGGGGAGGCGCCGGGGTCAGCGTTCCCGGCCGGTCTGTGGCCGGAGAGACCAGCATCGCGTCGGCCAAGGTAGGCCTAAAGCTCTGAGGCGTACGCGCGAGAGAGAGAGAGAGAGCGGCGCGGACGCGACGGGCGCGAGCACGGCGCGGGGTAGGCTGGGCTGTGGGCGCCCGCCCCAGGTGTAGGGGCTCTCCGGAGCCCGCCGCCTGGGTGCAACGCGCCCGGTGTTCCAGCGGCGGCGACTCGGGCGCAGCGGCAGGGGCTCCTCGGAGCCCGCCCGCTCAACCTGGGGAGCCGTCAGGCGTCCGGTACTGGCGCAGACTAGGGCGCCAAGCCGGAGGTGTTGGGGCCCCTCGCGGGCCCGCCGCCCCCGGGTGCAGGCGCCCGGCTGTCCTGCTGCCGGGACCCGGGTAGGCGTCCGTGGAGGGCTCTGCGAGAGCCCGGGGACATCCTCGGCGAGCGCGCGTGACCCCGCGGCGCACGAATGTACCGTGCGCTTGTTATGTTACTATTGTTGTCAGAGAGGCGTGCGGTGGGGAGGTGTTGTCCTCCCCGACCGCGAATAAACTGTTACGGTCAAAGGAGAATTGTGGCCTCTCTTGTTTATTCCATCCAGCCATGCCCCCCTCCCTCCTCCGATTACATACCGCCGCGACCATCGTCGGCCAGCCGCCCGGACTGGCCCGGCCGGGTCCCCTCCGGGGCGACCGCAAGATCCTGCACGTAGGCAGGACGGCGCGACCGGGGATTAATGGCGCGGTGCTCCGGGTCCGCGGGAAGCCTACTGTTTCCCGACGGAAGCACCACGTCACAAGTTATATATTTATTAATTTATTATTACTTAAGTATAGTAAATCTGTACCTTAATAATACAATTAATGATTTTTTCTACACAATAAGTTTTTTTATGTATTAATGTATTATCAGTTTAAATAGTATTTGAATAATCATTGATTGTATTTTAAGTATTATTGAAAAAACTTCGTTTTCTATAAAACTAGTAGTGCATATAGAAACTTTAAATTTCTCTTTTAACATGTTTTTGAATGACTTTTAGAGCCAAATTAAACAAAATCCAAGCTTAAACTAGAAATATGGACCTTTGATGTCCATGATGATAATGTATTACAGTTCAGTTCGAAGGACGTGAATTTGCTTGAATTCAAATTGTTTTTTAGAAAAATGTAATTAGAAATACATTAAAAAGTGTCTACTGAAATTAAAAATTATGCAAATTACATTAATTAAATAAATCTTAAAAATACGACTGTTTTTAAACGACTGTATGTATTTGTTGTAGATTCTAAAGATTATTACCTAAAACATTATGCACTTAAAGACATTTAATTTAAATAAAGTATTACAGTAGTAGTACAATATGAGCGGCGCTACGTTCGCCGCTCGATTATACGTGCAATGGGACAGTGATTATGTCAGCTGTCACTTAGTTGAATGCGTTGACGAGAACAACTCCCACAGAGACGCTTGGTTCCTTCGAACCGCTCGTTGACACCAAAGTCGAAAAAGGGAGGGCGGTTCGCGCTGTCGAAATTAAATATTTATTTGTTGGCTATTCGCCAAAATGACAACTTTTCACTTTATTTGTATGTTACAATTATCAACGCGACACGCATGTACATAAAATAATTGAAAGTTGGCTTAATTTCAACTTTTCCGGTTTGTGTATGCGCGAAGTTATAATTGTATCATACGCGCGAGAACAGACTCGGAGCGCAGTATATCCGTACGCCCATTTTACAATGCGGTCCGCTCCATCAATAATATAGTTTTAAATGCTCGTAGGGTCGAAACAATCCGTGTGCATGCGCGCGCGTTCCTTGACTGGTCTCACCGCACAATCGCTGTGCACGCTATAGCTTTAAAAACTGAAACACCGACCTGAGTGCTAAGGGCCGATAGCTAGCAATTCCAAGAGAAATCTATCTGCGGAGAAGGGTCGCGCGTCTATAATTTGCGCGCTCTATGCATTCACGAGTGCAAGTGAGAGAGGGGTATTTTCACTCTCTCTCGGTCGCTCGCACGTTTATACAATGCGGTACTGCGATCAGTGTACAGTCGTACATGGATGAGAGAAAGAGAGAGTAAATGTGCGTTTGTTGTCACGGCGTCGATGATCATGTCTTTGCGTCTCGAAACGACGGATTTCGCGAGCCGGACGCCGGCCGCTCTGCAGCGGCAGAGTGCGCGTGCGCGCTGCGTCGCGTCGGCGCATAAGCGGGCACGCGGGCAGTGCTGCACTGAACCAGCTACAGGCAAGTGGTCGCCCACGTACCTTTGTAACCTGCAAGTCAGTCGCCGCCCTTTTTCAAACAAATCCGCCGAAATCGCATACCTGCGTAGCCCCCGCAAGCTACCTTGCTGAGGTTCGGGCTACCTTAAGCATACGCGTGCGCGTTCGGGATTATTTTCGCGAGAGAGCGTGCGGATAACCTCAATCGCGGCGCCGGCTACGTGCGGATAACCTCAATCGCAGCGCCAGCCACGTGGTGGCATTGCTCCGACGACGAGCACGAGTCCGACGAGCGCGGACCAGCGGCAATCGCCACGAGGCGATATTACGCAATTGCTCGTGCACGAGCCGTATTTCCGTCGCTCTTCTTAGAGCCCTTCCCTTTTTTCTGTATATTTTCAGGGGAGGTTTTTTTACCGTTTCGGCGGTTTTTCCTCCCCTACTGAGCCAAATATAATTTTGACTGTGCGGCCAATTCGAGGGGGCGCCAGCGTCGACTATATATAGATATAGCAAATGTGTAAACAGCGTAAAGAGAAGCGCTGGTATCGACTACATTTAGATGTAGCGGACGTGTATTAAATTTTATAATAAATAATAGTAATATATTTCTATTATCTAAAAACAATCAATTTATTTAATTTTTCTAATAAAATAAACAAAAATCACGTAGTGTAATATATAAATGTATATAATATATTTTATACAAAAATGTTATAATATAAATATATAAATACTAAATACAAATTTCTTTAGAATACAAACATACAAATAATTGTATAAAATACATTACATTAATATTATATACACATAATTATATATGTATTATTTAAAAAATATATACTTATATATGAGTTTAATAGCACACAGAATCTGAAAAAATTCAGTAATATAAAAATTTGATATTTAATATTGTTTGTTACTATGAGAAAATACGGCGATGGCCGTTCAGTTGTTGGGATGATGGAAGGTGGTAATAAAAACACTACACAAATTTTTCCTATCACCAATTTCCTTTATTGGCACGTCACAGTAGGCGGAAGAACGATTCGGACGATGCGAGCGTTATAACAGTGCGTTCTTGATAGAGCCGAAAATGCTCGCGATAAAGGCGCGTCGAGACAGCCGAAATGTGAGCTGCGAGGCGCGATATGTCTCGGACCGTGTCCATCAGGCTAATGAAGCGGCCGAGTTAGCCGAAAAGTGAAAAAGTCTCTCGCGGGGCGAAGGGGGCTCGTGGAATGCGACTAGCGCGTAAACACTCGCGGCCCACGAAGCCTTCGACCTGCCGCGGGAAGGAGAGTCGCGAGGTATTTACCTCGTCTCGAGATAAGGCGTCGAGTCCGAGCTCGCCTATACGCAATTTAACGCGAACAAATATAAATAAAATAATATTAAGTGATTAAGAATACTTTATCTCTGCATTTTTTGGGCTTGAGACCAACGGGAAATCACAACAGCATTAAAAATATTGTGTTTATAACAATAGAACATACAAGAATATAGGATAATATAAAAGAAATAGAATAAAAATTATAGCATGCAAATATTATATGTATGCCAATATTAAAGCATACAATGAAATACATGCATGCAATCTACCTACATTCTCTTTGTCGTTTATTGCTTTCGAGCACCTTGAGCGTACTGCTGCGATTCCCGCCGAAAATTTTCCTCGCGCCCCATTCTCTTTTCCTGGCGGTTTTCTCTCTGCCGCGCGGCACGTTGGCCTTGACGAGCCCAATGCCTGGCGCATGTTATAGTATATATTAAAGATAAATTAATTAATTGTACTGTATTCGGTACTTGCTGAACAATTACACAAATATTTTTTAATTTTTTAAACGTTTTTTTAGTAATATTTATAATTTTAATAACTTTAATGATAATGTTTAATACAGTTTAAATTTTAAACTTATACGAATTTTCCTCGTGAAGAATACTATCTCTGTCTTATTGGGATTAACCCGGAAAGATATAATTCTACACAATTTGTTTACCTTTTCGAGGACTTTTTGCACAGTATTGTCCTTTAATGTGTATGGCAAAGTCATCCGCACATCCCACCGCAAAGGTTCGTTCTCTGCTTAGCAGACGTAATAACGAATCTGCGACTAGTGTCCATAAGAGAGGTGGAAGTACCCCTCCCTGTGCGCGCCTGTTTGGGAGTTAGCGTCCGGGCGGAAATAGTCCGCGAATAAATGTTATTTTCCCCGAGGTCCCTGTGTCATTATTTTTGTATTTCCCTCCCTCCGCGATCTCCACTGCGTCGACCGCCGCGAGGTTAGCCACCCGGGGCTAGCCCGGCCGGATCCCCTCCGGGGCGACCTCGAACCTGTGCGATAGGCAGACGAGCGCGACCGAATAGTGGCTGATGCTCCGGGCCCCTTCGAGGCTTGTCGGCCTCGAGGTGTAAGCACCACGTCACAAGCTAATCACTGAGTGTAGCTCAGGTTTTGTGGATTTACCCGCAGTATATGCATGCTGACGTCGGTGAAGTTGATCAGATCTAACATATGTATGTCTGATATAACACGAGCCCTTCCCTCGTCTTCAGTAAGAAGGACGTTAGGCTGATAGGTCTGAAATCCTTTACCGAGGAGTAGCTTCTTCTCCCAGTTTTCGGAATAAATGAGACGCGTGTTCTCTTCCAAGCTCCTGGTACGTTTCCAATGGCTAAGCATCCTTTAAATATGCCCGGGACCGCGGGTCCCTAGTGCGTCCCGATTTATGCCTCTACGGGTGTCATTCCCCGCCGTATGTAGTGGTGCGCAGCTTGCTCGGCGGGGACTGTCCGCCCAAGCGCGAATAAATATGCATCTTCTTAGAGTCCCAAGCTATGATTAGTGTGCTTCCTTCCTCCGCGATTCCAATCCGCGTCGACTACTCCGAGGCTACCCACCCGGGGCTAGCCAGGTCGCGTGCCCTCCGGGGCGACTACGTACCTGAGCGACGATCAGGCGGGCGCAACTGGAGAGTGGTGGGTGCTCCGGGCCCCTCTGAGGCACGTCAGCCATGAAACGGATGCACCACGTCATAAATGGCAAGCGTGACAGGCCGCCGACGTACGGGAGGTTTACGTGGACGGTCATCCTTTCGGTCATCTCAGCAGAAATTTGCCCCTTCGCGCTAGGAGTCGGCGGTGTATGCGTGGGACTCCGCCGACGTCGAGAAACACGCGCACGCGCGATGGAGAGCCCGGGGCGCACCAGGTATCTGGATACGCGTGCAGAGTATCACTCCCGTGTAAAGGCGCTTCCGGTCAATAGGTTGGCCAGGAAGTTCCGCCGAGAAGCATACGCTCTTTCGCGCGTAGATTTGGTCACCTATATGGTAACCAACGAGTTCAACTATCGCGGTCCCGTAGGGGAGTTAAGAGAGCGTTGATGGTGGGCGGAGTTTTGATCGGCCCTGCCGACCTTGGACGTTCCCTGGTACTCCCGGTACGATGACGTGCTCGGCTCCCCACACAATAACGCTAGTTTGTGAGGAACTGTGGGGTATACGCCCCAAAACGACCAAGGGACTTAAAGTGAGAGAGTCTGGTGAAAGACTCTTCGACCAACGAGAAGGACACTCTTCAACCTAGGGGCGAAGGCTTGTCTGAATACCTGCTCTCCCTTCGCTCCAGCCGGGCCAGGTACTGTTCCCATCAATAGATAGTCTGGCTCCAGGTATGAACCTCCATGGAGCACAGCCGACTCTTGGTGTGAAAGGGCCGATTTCCATTGAGATGACGAGAAGGGTCCCCTCGGCCGTCCCTCCCCTCAAGCGACCGTCCGCGTAAACCATCCGCTCACCGGCGTCCTGTCACGGTCGCCATTTGTGACGTGGTACTTCCAATCCGAGGCCAAAGTGTCTGCGTAAAATACCATTGACAACAATCAGATACATGTCGTGCGCAACTCTGCAACTAATGGTATTTTTTAGTTTAAAGATATAACTATTAACGATATAGTACTGCCAGTATCTAAGTTCACATCGCAGGCAGTTGGAGAGGATGGCATTCCGCATAGTGTAGTTGTTAAGGATCTTCCGGTTATAGGTCTGTTTTTAGTGTGCCTGTGCAACAACTTGCGTGAAAGTGGACGCTTCCTTGAGGTATGGAAGAAGGCTCATGTAGTGCCATTGGCCAAATCAAAAACACCTTCTGGACCAGATGATTTTCGGCCGATTTCACTGCTTTGCCTTCTTTCAAAAGTGCTTGAGAGAATTGTTTATGACCAACTTATGGAGTATTTGGTGTCTCATAACATCCTTAACCCACTCCAAACTGGGTATCGACGGCACAGTTCGACTGAGACTGCTCTGTTAAGACAGACTGAAGACATGCGCAATGCTATAGATAAAAGACAGGTGACGTTACTGTTTGACTTTAGCAAGGCGTTCGACACTATACGTCCCACTTGTTTATTAAACTGCATGATGCAAATGGGCTTCTCCCGAGGGGTGCTAATGTGGATATGGGCATACTTATCTGGGAGAGAGCAACTTGTCATCTCGGATAGATTAATAAAATTTTCTTGGCTCTCCACCACGCTTGGTGTTCCTTAGGATTCTGTGTTAGGGCCATTGCTCTTCTGTTTTCACATTAATGACCTTGGCCTTGCCCTGGACTCTATGAATGTAAGACATATCATTTATCCCGTTGGCCTTCAGATTTACCATAGTTTTCCTAGGGTAAACCTCGAGGCTGGAGCCAGACACGTAACAGTCGCGGTCCGAGCAGTCTTGGACTGGGCTTCGTCTACGTTCTTGATGCTCAATGTTGGAAAGACGTCTGCGATGCTATTGCTAATTCCTTTCCAACATTGAGTTGGCTGGGTTCAATTCTATTGAATTCTAGGAGGGGCAGTCATGTCTTTGTCTGAGACTGTAAAAAGCCTTGGTGTTATGCTAGACGCAGGTCTTACCAGGAGACCACACATTGAATTGATCTGCAAACGAATTAACCTGGTTTTATATAGTTTACGTTTTTTCCGTCAGTACACCACGGAGACTCTTCGAGTCAAACTGATATTTGCAGATCTACAAGATCTTATAACTGCGTAAGCCGGAGTACTTTGCCGATCTGTTCTCTCCTGATGCATCCGATCGACCGATCAGGGGTGAACTTAAAGATATTTGTTCCTCGGATGCGCACCGAGACGGTAATTAGATCTTTCTCTGTTCAAGGCGCTCATCTGTGGAACAGACTGCCATCCTGCATAAGGAATGCGTCCTCTCTTTCTCGTTTCACAGGGCTAGTGATGGAGCATTTGAGGGGTTGGGACATCACAATAGATTTTTATCGTTAGTCATCCTCTTAATCTTTTTTTAATTTGCGCCCTAAATTAGTTGTATGTGTATCTCATGAGTATGTGTATATTCATCCTTTTACTTCATATTGTAAATATATTCATTTCACTCATTTTATGTGGGTGTATGTGATCTCATTTCATTCATCATATGTATATACTAACATACTTGTATTCATTGTGGGAATGTACATATGTGTGACTCGACTGATAGATAATAAGGAAATTCAAGTAATATATATGCCAAAACTAGGCTTCATTATATTTATAAGCAGACTTAAGATGTTGCGTTTATTTAATGTATGTTTTGTGCAATATTTTGTAAGTCATTTTAAAATAAAAATTTATCTATCTATCTATCTATCTCTCTCAGAAAACGAGGGGGCAATTGACGATGCGCGCTACGACAGCACACAGGCATGACATGTGTATGTATGAGTCACGTGCGACGCTGTTGTGGAGCATGCTGGATGATAATGCAGCCCACATTTGCTGCATTTCACCATCCCTTTGACACTTCTTCTCGCCTGCGTAGAGATACAGCAGGTCCCGCCTTCCATAAATGCAAATGGTGCTGCAGATGTAGGTGATAGATTGCGGGCCGCTACCGATGTATAGTGGTGTGTGTCCGTGTGCATAATAGGCGGGATATTTCGCGCCACGCTTTTCCACCGATGAGGCACATATGAGCACTACACAGTCACTTACCTGTATGTACGCTGCTAACCCAAGAAGGCTTGGTCATACTAGTTTCAGTGGTCATCGAAGAAAACGAGAAACTACCAGCACAAAAGGAAGGCCTATCTAGAGGAGGAAATAAATTGCCTCGAGATCCCAAGATGGGGGACAAAGAAGGCAAGATTATATGAATAAATGTTCCCCCTTTCTCACTAAATTTGAATCCTATAAGAGGCCGGTACAGTATACGCCAAGAATTTAATGTACACCTTTGAAAAAGCAAGGGTTTTATACATCAACAAGAGTACGAGCACTGTATCGATTGTGTGGACACGCTCCCCGTCTGGAGGTACTGCTAGACCTACCAATGTATGGGACTCGTTGAACAAATGGAAGGTATCGCCTGAATCTTACTTTTATGTCCAAGTCTGGCCGGCCGTGCGCTAATAAACCCTCATCCTGATATTGTCCCCCAATACCACCGGATACGCAGAGCTCGTCGTTCGGCCCATCCGCGTTGCGACCTCCACATCCACGATAATTAATGGTACCGCGTCGACCCGTCCCGACCGTCCTTATCTCCGCACGTACATGCCCCGAGCACTCCCGCACGACCGGAGGACGCTTCAGGCTTCTTAGCTAACCCAACACGTTTCGCATATCTCTGCTTCTGCTGTCTGATCTACACAGATAGCCCTTGAAATAGATAAGTTTTGGCGATCCCACTTCGGCCCCTGAAGACAGGTGGCTCACTCCGACGGGTCCAGGGAGAATCTCCCTCACTGCTTGCTTCCTGGCTCACCGTGGGCTTTCCGACATCTTCCCAGGGGAGGTTGCCTGGTCGTTTTCTGTCCGGCTTCAGTCTACCCGTTTGTTCGCGCTCCGTGAAAGTGCTCTTTCCCCCCGTGCCCGTGTTCTGCTTGCAGCCCTCGCGTTCCTCGCCCTCCCCCCACTTACCTCTGCACGATTCTCTCGTGGCACGTGCTATTTCTCCTCTTCAGCTGTAGTGCTGCTGGTAGTCAAGCGTCGCCGTTGATGAGGCGACAGCTGTTGATGATATTACCGCTCTCTCTGCCAGCCGCTTCAACATTCCACCGGGCTGCCTCTAAGATTTATAGATGTCGGTGACCCCGCTTGGCTGTTGTAGTATAGACTGCTTATCATTGTGTCTTGTGGGACTGGCGGAGTGTTCTGATAATTCAGGTGAAACAAAAGGGCTACGGCTAGAAGGCTCTTCCAATTATTGGTCGTTTTTTAGTGCGCCTATATAATCGCTTGCTTGATAGCTACAGCTTTTCTGAGTTTGGAAGAGGACTCATGAAGTGCCATTGGTCAAAAAAGGTTTTGTTAATAATTATAATTTAATTTTTGTTTTACTCACTTTTTATTGGTATGCGTATTCCTTATATGCGCTTGGAGACGTTTTATAATTTTCTTAGCTTTTTGCTCTTTTGGCGTAGTTTAGACAGTAAATATGCGAAAGGAAAATTTTTTTGGTTAGAAAATTTGTAAAACTATTCTCACATAGGTGGTGTTGCACTTCTTTACAGATATAGTTATATCAAACAGGCCAAAGGCTTGTTTAGGAAAAAAAGCATAGAAATAGAGGAAACAGAGGATACAGAGAGATTGCTCCAGAATGGGCCCGAATTTTCTTATATAGGCTTGCACCTCCATATAGGCATGCGAGAGGGAACGAGATGGCTTCTTTGACCTCTCTGTCGCTCTTCCTTGCCCTTATGCATTTTCCGCTTTTCTTTAAGTTTCTAATAATTTTAACGTAGATAGAATAATTTCATAGCATAGAGTTTGTGTGTTTCTATTGTTTCAATAGATTATTATAAATTTTTATGCTGTAGCTCTTTTTCGTCAAATTGTATTTGCAATGTTTTCTTTCCAGAGCTTATAGCTGTTATTATAATTAATTATTTTGTTTGATTTTGTGATTTTAGTAGTTTTCGTAATTTCTGTGAAGCTTGTACACAATTTCTCCATGTTATTGTAATTTTATTCGTACAATTTTCGGTATTGCGCAGTTTTAAATCTAAGATAGCGTCTCCAAGCGTCGCAAATAATCATGCTTTGTTTTATTGATTATATTGCATTTGATGACAGTTAAGGAATTCGGATTTTGAGGTTTTATTGTTAATTATTATTTTTGCCTCTTTTACTGTGTGGTCTGACATATAATATTATTATAAATAAAACAATTATTATACTTATACTTGTATTATAATACTTATCTTATACTTATATTAAAGATTCTTTGCTAAATTATTATTATTCATAATGCTTTAGGTTAATTGCTTTCAATGTAGCATTTACTAATTCTAATTACCAAAGAAAAATAATGGTCTTAAATCTATCGTTTGAGGAAAGGGAATTATCTTTATGTTTAGTATAGGTTTCCCTCCACTGTATTAAAAATTGTTTTTAATTTTTGTTCTTTGTTTTCTATGAATTTTGTGTTTTTTTAAATATTATTGTGTTTTGTTTACTCTTTCGTTTTGTACTTGTGTTGGTAATTTTTGTAAGTTTTGATGTTCTTTTGAGCGACGATTTGCTTAGGTTTTAAAGGGGTAATAGTTACATTTTTACATATTTTATTTAATATAGTACGTTGAAAAAGGTTTTACTTTAAAGTTGATTGTATATCTCAATGGAGTTTTTAGTTTTGGAAAATCTGGCCAGCTGTGGGCTTGTCTGTAATAGGTTGTATAGATGGAAATCATCAGACCGGTGACTTTTACTACTTTGCCGAGAACGAAAATGACTATAACATTACGACCGGTCGCAGGTTGCATGGGAATGGTAGCTCTAGTTTTCTCTTTACTTCGGCAGTCCTCACATCGTTTCAGGGTAGGTATTTTTTTCTGTAGGCTTCATAGGGTATGGGTAAGAAGGTTTTTGAGCCTGATCCTTTTTTATCAGTAGTTGGGTCAGAATAAACTGTTAGTGTTTGCCTTTTTGAATGCACAAAAGTGCATAAATATAAAGTTTAAGTTGATGCTTGTTAGTGGCGAAGCGACCCTTCCCGATTTCGATAGAGGAGTTTGTAACCCGTTTGAGGTAGAGTTAACATATGAGCGTTCAAGAGTTCTATCGCCAAATTCCGGAAGCCCAGGATTTCTCCGCCGTGTCTACAAATTTTCCATCTGACAATCAGCGAGTGGATAAAGATGGAAAGTATTCATAAATTGGCGACCATAGCAGACGATGCAGAATTTTCTGTGTCGTAAAGATAGTGTTAGAGTAGTGTCAGTAAGTGTGTGTGTGTGTGTGTGTGTGTGTGTGTGTGTGTGTGTGTGTGTGTGTGTGTGTGTGTGATAAAATGTGGTTGATCGGTGTTTTCAGTTTTTTAAGTGTGTCTCGCACAGAATTTTTTGTATTCTGTTTGGTTTTATTTTTTTTATTTACAGTCTAGATATCAGAGCACGCACAGGTGTGTTCCAGCAACTAGAAAGTGTGGGGAGGGTTTTGCTGAGAGATATTTCCCTTTTGTTGCCGCGCGTTGACGCGACTACACATTGAGTATGGTTGGGGCAGTAATGGCGAACCAACAGTAACAGTCCTCCATTAGCGGCATCGAGCCAGTGAGTATGGACGAGGAGGACGAGACAACGATGCAGTGTGCTTGCAAGCGTGTGGCTATCGTTAATGAAGTTTGCGAGCGCTATTGTGAGCGCGTGCATGCCTTGCGACAGATTTCCGAAAAGGCATGTCCGAGGCATGCCGATGAATAGAGTGGCGATTTAACTGTGTTAATTCAGAGATAAATTGAAGATGAAGATAAACTGTTCGTAAACCTTCCTTCAAGCGTTTCCTACGAGCCGGCCGTTCGTAGCCGCACGAATGAGATCTATAAGCATGTGTATGAGGAAAGAATGTCTGTCGTGATAGCATGTAGAGTAGTCTCTTTGATTGGATCTTGACGAAGGAGGAGAGATGTGAACAACAGGTAACGAGCTCTATTTTGATTAGTTTTTTATTACAATCGAACCTCCTGTAATTACCGAATTTAAGGAGAGGTCAGAATGTCTCTAGCAAGCCTCGTGTGAATATCGTGTGTCATTAAGTCTGAGAGCATTCATAGAGTTCTTATTTGCGCATATTCTTATGAACGCCTGTTGTTCAATAATAGATATAAAGTTTTTTATCGTGTATAATTTTGAGTCCTCCTGGCTCGTACAAAAGTTAGTCCAAGATTCGAGCGTACTCATCTTGTCATCTTGGTGTTAACTATTGTTTTATTATCCTGTGGAGTATAGGTGTGAAGAGGTGCAGCTCTTATTGCAACTAACGATAAAAATCTATTGTGATGTCCCAACCCCTCAAATGCTCCATCACTAGCCCTGTGAAACGAGAAAGAGAGGACGCATTCCTTATGCAGGATGGCAGTCTGTTCCACAGATGAGCGCCTTGAACAGAGAAAGATCTAATTACCGTCTCGGTGCGCATCCGAGGAACAAATATCTTTAAGTTCACCCCTGATCGGTCGATCGGATGCATTAGGAGAGAACAGATCGGCAAAGTACTCCGGCTTACGCAGCCATAAGATCTTATAGATCTGCAAATACATAAAATATTCCCTCCAACCGTCTACTCCTATCCAGCCCAATCGGATCCTGAAGGGGATGATATGATTAACCCACTTAGCACCCGTCACATACCATACGCAGGAATTTAGTGAGCGTTGTAGCCTTGTCCTTAACTCAAGAGACACATCTAAGTAAATAGTAGAACAATAGTTAAATGTGGAAAGACCAGTGAATGCATCAGTTTGTCCCGAAGAGTCTCCGTGGTGTACTGACGGAAAAAACGTAAACTATATAAAACCAGGTTAATTCTTTCGCAGATCAATTCAATGTGTGGTCTCCTGGTAAGATCTGCGTCTAGCATAACACCAAGGCTTTTTACAGTCTCAGACAAAGACATGACTGCCCCTCCCAGAATTCAATAGAATTGAACCCAGCCGACTCAATGTTGGAAAGGAATTAGCAATAGCATCGCAGACGTCTTTCCAACATTGAGCATCAAGAACGTAGACGAAGCCCAGTCCAAGACTGCTCGGACCGCGACTGTTACGTGTCTGGCTCCAGCCTCGAGGTTTACCCTAGGAAAACTATGGTAAATCTGAAGGCCAACGGGATAAATGATATGTCTTACATTCACAGAGTCCAGGGCAAGGCCAAGGTCATTAATGTGAAAACAGAAGAGCAATGGCCCTAACACAGAATCCTAAGGAACACCAAGCGTGGTGGAGAGCCAAGAAAATTTTATTAATCTATCCGAGATGACAAGTTGCTCTCTCCCAGATAAGTATGCCCATATCCACATTAGCACCCCTCGGGAGAAGCCCATTTGCATCATGCAGTTTAATAAACAAGTGGGACGTATAGTGTCGAACGCCTTGCTAAAGTCAAACAGTAACGTCACCTGTCTTTTATCTATAGCATTGCGCATGTCTTCAGTCTGTCTTAACAGAGCAGTCTCAGTCGAACTGTGCCGTCGATACCCAGTTTGGAGTGGGTTAAGGATGTTATGAGACACCAAATACTCCATAAGTTGGTCATAAACAATTCTCTCAAGCACTTTTGAAAGAAGGCAAAGCAGTGAAATCGGCCGAAAATCATCTGGTCCAGAAGGTGTTTTTGATTTGGCCAATGGCACTACATGAGCCTTCTTCCATACCTCAAGGAAGCGTCCACTTTTACGCAAGTTGTTGCACAGGCGCACAAAAAAAGACCAATAATTGGAAGACCCTTAACAACTACACTATGCGGAATGCCATCCTCTCCAACTGCCTGCGATGTGATCTTAGATACTGGCAGTACTATATCGTTAATAGTTATATCTTTAAACTAAAAAATACCATTAGTTGCAGAGTTGAGCATGCCATGTATCTGTACTGGGTGCGCAGGCTCTGAGCGCGATAAACGTAAGGTTAGCGCGGAGCATATCTAGAATAGTTGCGAACCCACGTATGCGCAGTGAATACGGTCAATTCGGCGTCAATTCGAATTAGGATCCGGTACGAGAGAGCACATGCGCAGTATGAATTTGTTTACTCAGCACCATTATTAAAGCGTTTTATGTACGCGCGCCGATAACTGTCTTCACTAAATAAATACATTTCGACTTTTTGGCACGAAGCCAACAAATACATTGTTTATTTATTTATCATATCGGTGGCGAGAACCGGCATCCCCGATCTCCCCCGCTCTTTTTGTGATTTTAAACAGAACGAGCGGTTCCAAGGACTACGCCGCCTTCGCGGAATGTGTCTTCGGCAACTCATTAGCTGAGTGGCCAGCCAGTTGACGCGCTACGCAGATTGCGCGGCCGAGGGGCAGGTGCTTACTACACCACCCCATAGCATGTAGAAGTAAGTGACGCCTTCTGTATCACTTACATTGTACACGGCCGGGTCGGAGATATTCTTCCCGGATCTCCCCGTTACAGCATGATTTTGTAATCGGAGAACACAAAGGAATAACAAAAACACATCGATAATTAAATTAAAAATACTAATAAAGTAAAGTTAACTGAAAAAATTACTAAGAATGAAGACGAAATAACCAGTGAAAAACATACACTCCCCGAGCACCAATGGAGAAAATCAGCCTCGATGTAGTCGGACCATTTCCTACGTCACCAAATAGCTTTAACAATACTTAACTATGCAGAGCAATTTTTCAGAATTTTATTTAGCAGTTTAACGAAGACAATCCCTTAACCATTGTCGTCTTGAGGGAAGACTATCTTGATAGCCCGATCACTCCGGAGATGTTTGCGCAATTCTGGGTAGCGGTCAGGAAGGAGTTCGATCTCATGCCACGCGGCACGTGGTCAAGATTTGATGCCAACTACTGTAGGTAAGAAGCACCAATTCTGATAGCAAACATCCCGGAGACGAAGGAGTGGATCTCTAATAAGATATCCACTCTGGACTTACTTTCGGGAGGTCCCGGGCTTAAGATGTGGGGGCCTGAACTCCTCTAGCAAAGACTGAAAATCATCGCCCGGATCCCTGAGGTATCAGAGGAACCAGTGGCGGTACTGGATAGGCTGAAGGCGTACAAGCCTTCCCTTAAGACAAAGTGGGTCGTGGGTGGTGGGTCGTGAACTCCCAGGTCGGAGAGGAAGGGGTGGAAGGCCCGGGAGATAAACAACTCTTGGTGCTAACCATCCCGAAATCGCACGGCGAATATTTAGCGGTCCTTGACGACAAGCCTTGGTATGACCTCGGTAAAATACATCTTACGGCATTCCGCTGAGAGGCGAACAGGTCTGTTGAAGGCGAAAAAGCGGTAGAGAGGGACCAGATGGAGACATAATAGCTCTATCAATCCTCTCTGTTCGCAAATTAACTTAGACCAGAGCAAATGCGCTTCTGTTATTATGCAGAGAGTCTTGGCTGCGATGCACACAGCCATAGCACTAATACAAGAAGCTTCGGTGGTGAAAGGTGCCATTAGGAGGCTAGCAGGTATTATCTGATTCAGGGATACCAAGGAACGGAGACCAACAGCCTGCAAAGTACTCATAGACTAAACATCATAGACTTTCTTGTAAAAAAATCTAAACAGTTAGCCGACTGTGCAATATCGTTCGGAATAGTATGTACATCATTAAAATCAAAAATGTAACAGGCAATTTTACCGACACTATTTGTTATTAACGATTTTATGCAAAAAATTGCACTGTTTTGGTTTTTTGCTTATAATTCAAAATATTACTCAGCGATCAAAATTCTATTAAGGACATATTTATAGATAATACAATAATGAACAATTCTAAATTCAAAGCAATTCAATCGGATAATTAGAAGCGGAGAAAATTTGGAAATAGTGGACATTTTTTGTTTTTTTTTATTCCTAACTTTGTGAATGATAAAACTGGAGAGATGTTTTTTTGGTAATACGTAGCTAATAGTTCACTTTTATTTTGTGCAAAAATGGTTTCTGTCAGTTCATAAATTTCGACACAAACATATTTTGAATTTCTTTCTGCTTTAAAATTGCAAAATGCTGCACTCACTGGAAAATAATTTATCGATTTATTTTTTATAGATTTGGAGAATTGAAGTTTTTTCGTTTAATGCTCTAAATACCGGGCAAAAATGTTTGCAAAGTTGACAGGTTTCGGTCTAGTGCGAGAAATGTTTCGAAGCACTCACGAGCAGCGCGTACTACGTACACCATACTCTATTACAGTGAATCTCTTGAGGAGGCAGCACAAACCTTCATGAGGGGATCGTAAAAGCCGATAAACGCAACTGCTAAATTAGACGAGCCAGATAAAAGGGTGAGGTCTGTTGGTGGAACGAAAAGCTGAGCCGTCTGAGAGAGGAGGTTCAATACTCCCTCAAAAGGGACAAGAAACAAGGTACAGAGACCCTATGGACCTAACATAGGCAACTTAGTACAGGCAGAGCGTAAGGAATGCTAAACAGGATAGCTGGAGAAGCTTCTGTGAGTACACCCAAAAGGGCAGAGAAGCGGCTAGGATAAATAAGATTCTATCTAAGAATCTAGAGGCCCTTTTTGGAACGCTAAGACTAGCGAATGGTAGATATGCTACAACGGATGAGGAAATGTTGAATTTTCTCGTTCAAACACACTTCCCCAGTACACAAAGAACCCTAGAGATCCACAGTAGCAGTTTTTCTAGATTTAGAAGCAGCATTTAATCACAGAGCACGGGAGATAATCAGGGCTGCTATGCGCAGGCACACAATTCACCCAGGGCTAGTAAAATGGGTGGACTACATGTTGAGAAACCGGAAGCTGGATGTTAGTAAAGATAGCACGACGCTGTCGAGTATCGTAGGGTCTGGATGCCCACAAGAAGGCGTTCTGTCACCCCTGTTATGGTGTCTGGTGGTAGACGAGCTCCTATGACTACTGAATGATGCGGGCTGTACGGCTATAGGATATGCAGATGATATCCTAATAATAGCCAGAAGTCCGTTCCTTGATCCCCTTATGGGGGTCATGCAAAATGTTCTTACATTGGTAAAAAAAAATGGTGCAATAGAACGTGGCTTAGTGTCAATCCAAAGAAGACCTCGTGTGCACCAGATATAAATGGGAAAAGGAATGTAATCTGACTTTAGGCGAACAGAAATTACCCCTAAAATATCAGGTTAAATACCTAGATGTAATTCTGGATAGTAAATTGTCCTAGAAGCAACACTTACAATATGTAACCGGGATAGTCACAGTCAATCTATGACAACTGAGAAGAGCTGTGGGTAGGAACTTGGGACTGAGACCGGAGACCATGAAATGGATTTACGAGCATAGACTTAATTACTTACCTACAGGTCGGTAGTATGGTGACCAAAGACAGTATTATCCCCGACCAATATGCTTTTGGAAAGGCTAAAGGCTAAAGGGTATTTACCTTAAGAAGCAACTCGGGCGCGTTTAGGACAACTCCTACAGCGGCGCTGTGTTTACTTCTAGATATCGAACCATTAAAACTGACCCCCTAAGAGTAATTCAAACTTATGCGGTGGATAAAATTCACTTGCGGGGCAACAATGACAGTTATAACACTAGTTACCATAGATTACTGCAACATGTTCCAATAGGAAACGAAGCAAAAAGTAGGGGAGAAAGGTTTGAGAAATTGAAGGAAATGAGCCCCTAGATTCATAGGAATGAAATGACATGCTATACAGTATTGTTATGAAAGCTACAGGATAGAAGGAAGTAAAGACAGAATTTCTTTTCCAGATGAAGAAAATGAAATTTGACATCTTCCTTCTAATTTTACAGTATTTTATACGAACCTAGATACTATTTGGATACAATTCACATATCTAATCTTACAACTATCTCATTTCGAGATGTCGGCAACAAAATCATCATGCCCTTTTCCGTGAACAGCCTACTGAAATGCCGGGATAAACGGTTCCCGAGTTACGGTCTTGTTGTTTAGCTCGAGGTTTTGCAAGTAGCAAATCGATTAAAACTCGTAGAAGGAGCTAGGACCTTTGTCTTACCAGAGGCTCCATTCATCTCACCGAGGTAAGCTTCCTTAATTTGTGCGTCCTAGATCGGCGTGATACTCATACCAGTCACCTCACCATATATCATAGGATTCTGGAGGAATTATAGAAATTAGTTTGAACAGTCTATACAATGATGCTATCGACCGTCGTCTACACGCCATGAAGGAAACTTCTGCGATATGTTTTACATTTGTTGCTTTAGTAGTTTATATATTTGATGCTTGATCTAGCGATCAATAATGAGACTTATTTATAATGGATGTTATAGTGTTAAGCCACATCAATATTTAACCTAACGACGGTAAGGTTCTTATCATTTTGGAAGAGATCATTTCTTTATTAACTTTTCACAAGGATACTGAATGGAACCAATTTTACTACATCTTGTGCCTACCATACGGTCAGCCGTGTAGGTAAACAATGCTCCGAGGTTCCGTCGGCGCGGTGGGCGGAGGTCAACAGGCGGTCGGCGCGAAAACAAAGCGCTGATCGTCGGGTGATCAACGGCCGTAAATTAGGTGCCAGTTGACGCGTGGCCCCGAGCGTTCGCGGGTCACAATCACGCTGAAGTCCGGAGGCACGAATTACCGCACATGAGCACGCCGCGAATTAGCTGCACCCCCTGGACCATCGAGACGCGCTCGACCTCCAGCACCACCGAAAGTCCGAGCAGTTACCAGCAGAAGCCCACCACCAGCGCTGTCCTGAATCCCACCTCCATCAGGGCGTGAGGCGTCCGTCCAACGAGGCGCGGTGCGATGGCGGCCTTCTCGAGATTCCGGGGCCGCAAGAGCAGCAGCTCTCCGGACAGGGCCGGCTGGTAGTACCCTCGCGGGCCTACCTGCACCAGTCGGCAGACTCCGGTGACCCGTCCGGGTCGAGGTAAGGGCTCTCGCGTCCCGGTACATTACTCCCCGGGCAGACTCAACATCTCCATGCGGCCGAGGTGAGGGCCTCTGCTGCGGACCGTCCGGGCGCGAATAAAGATATGTTCCCCAGACCCATCCGACTTATTATTGTGTCTCCTCCCTCCTACCGTATTCCCAAACCGCGTCGACCACCGTGAGGCTGGTCGAGCTAGTGAGAGCGGCTGGTGCTCCGGGCCCCTCCGAGGTACATCGGCCTCGGAGAGAAAACACCCACTCACAATCTACGTCATTGTTCTTGGGTAACAGTAAATGTAAAAAAATCTTTGATCTTGAAATGACCCTTAAGGTTATCAACATCACCATTAGAGTTCTTGGGAAAAGTTACAAAAAAGCGATGTCTTACAAAATTAAAAAAACTTATACAATCATGTCATTAAGTGACCTTTAAATAAATCTTTAAGTTATCCTTGACCTATAACCTCAGTACATATTTAGACGTAAGATTCTCAACTACATTGATTAACGTTCTCAAAAATAGGGTTTCGAAAAATACAGAATCACATCAAGGGCCACATCTCAAGAGCACGCATAGATCCTGCCTCTAGTCAGAACTTTGTCTACCCGAGATGGACGGCATTAGGAAAGCAACAGGATGAGATGCCTCGCCAATACACCCATGCAACTCCAAGTCACACAAGTGCCGATAGATCGACATAATCTGTCCATTGGCCAGTCGGGTCCACTCCGGGGCAAACGCGAGAACCTGTGAGAGTAGACGTTCTCTCCCTTCATCTTAGGTCGCGGAATTAAAAGGGGGACCAGAAGAGCAAGGGATTGCAGTCAAGCAGTGCCTTTGTGTCGGTCTGCCAGACCACGATGTCGAAACGAAGTAGCTTTACAGGTGACTGGCCTATATAAAGCTATAAGGACCGCCTTCGAACAAAGTCCCGTCCAGCCGCCTCAGTCAGAGCAAGACGCGACCTATGGATATTCGAGTTATCCAGGAGATGCGTAAGGCGAGGATGTTAATGCTTCGATTCATCCGTTTAAAACAAGCGGTACGGTCCCGAGGCAATGGGCTCTCCGCTTATCGACCTCAGCGCATCCGAGCAACGTACCTCTGAAACTGGGTCGTCCGGATCCAATTAAAGTTGAATAAACAACATAGTTTATTGCGTCAGATACCTAAGGGAGGCGACCCTAACCTTCTCTACTAGACAAAAAGAGGACGTAGCTCGTTTCGTACGGGTACTTGAGGTTTTCTGATAGAGGAGGATTATTGACCGAACCGTGTATACTGACCGTCCTGCACTCAGTCCTGTTAAAAGAAGCTAGAGACTAGTACCAAGGCCTGCTAAGGCATTCGAGGCGCGGACTCCTTTAAAATAAAGAAACTTCTGGGGGATGACGTAATGCTCTTTGACAACACTATGCAACGAATGATAAAGGTGAACGTCCAGCACCTGAAACAATTTTCCCTAGGGCAGTAGCTACCCTGAGCCACGGACGGATCGAAGAGAGTGGAAGGAGTAAGTTTGAAGTCCAAGCAAACAAAATGGGTGAGAGCAAGGGGAACATACAAAAGCCGGCCCACCCGATAGTCTATTTCGCTTATTTGTTTGTAGATGAACACGAAGGAGCCTAATGTTGTAGGCGACGACGAACCGATGCCGACTGAGGAGCTTTCGATGGAGCTCCCGACTGGTGAAAGTCGCGCGTTTGATGCGGAGATCCATAGGAAACTCGCGGCAGACTCTTCAACATCGGTATTGCTGGACTAGGAGTTTCTGCTGCATTGGATCGACCCTTAATCCCCGGCAGCCCTGCATAAGACGCCGCAGGTGCTGAACGAGGCAACCGGTGGGGCAATGGGTCTGGAGCCTGCGGAACTGGCAGGAGAGATACTTGCCCACGTCCTCCGAACGTCTGCGGTTAGCCTGAAACAGACCCCTGAGCCTTTTCATAGCTGGTCCGAGCGTTAGTAGTCCGGAAACTGAGGCACGTAAAGGCGCGGTTGGTTTCCCGTCCATTTATTGGCGTTGCGTCCCGTCCGCGTCCAAGCACTCCGCGCATGAAGTTGTCTTCCGAGGCTCATCCGCAGTTATGTGTCGTTCCTGCTGCGGGAACGCGGTCCATCGGCTGAAATTCACGACTGACGTAGATGGCTGTCGTCCATCGGATAGTGAGGGTGGCAACGGAGGGTGGGTGTAGCCCATGGGATAATGAAAATGGCGTCAGTGGTAATCAGCCATCCATCACTCGGACAACACCTTTAAGGAAGATCTAACCGATCCACCGATGACTTCTACACGTGGCATAAAGTAGCCACGTGATAGCGGAAGAAAAAGTGTAAACTCGAGGAGAAAGAGGCCAGCGATGAAGAATGGTGAACCCGACAGTAGAATATCGATGGCACTACTGAGAAACAGTGTTGCTCTCCCTTAAGCTAAGCGAGCGACTGCAACAGACGTCGCCCCTCAATATCTGACTAGTTGACGAATAACAGCCGAGGCGGCATGGTACGGTGAGTGGGCTGACGGAGGACAACTTCCTTTTATACGAAGTGTATGGGCGCGAACGAGACGCGACACTGACTAAGCAGACAGAAAACTAACTGCGCCGGTTATTTATTATATTTATTTTAAATAATTGTTATAACCAATATTATTGTACATATATATTATTCTCAAATATATATAATTATAAATATATATATATTTATGCGTTGGCTCTTCTTACTAGACAAACTAGCGGGAGATAATAACAGAGGATACGACTTCAGTAGAGGCTCCAGCGACAGCTTTCACACTGCTGCATAGTGCAACTGTATTTGGCTGCATTGTTTAGCCGATATCTGGAACTGAGGACCAGATGAGAGAAGTGGCTGAGTCGAGAGCCGCAAGTTCCGAGTTTCCTACCATAGGCAAAGTGCCAATACCGGTGCCTCGTACATCGTCTTCAGCCACCAGATTACACGAGCGCGCTCCAATCTATATACTTGACCAGGGTAGTGAGATGCGATTATGGCTGCGGGTGGACATAAAAGTATTTCGACTGCGGGCACTATACGATCCGGGAGCCGCCGCTAATCGCACTCTCACCAGTGCACAGAGAGAGGCACGAAAGTGAAGATGAAGGAGAGGTATTGTTCGCGGATCACGAGCAACAACGAGTTAACTTTCAAGGTTAGAGGCCTGTTAAAGTTTCTGAAGATAGCATTAATACCAAATTTAGCTGCAAATTGCTATGTAGGCGTGAACTTTAGAGAGTATTAGAGAGAACTTTTAGGAAGTTTAAAGCAATTCTTGATTTCTGCAAAGATACGCTCTTTTTCAAAGATTCGAGGAAGAACATAGACCTAGAGCTTGCTAGCATACAAATGACAAGCATACATAAGCTAGCAGCGATCAACTTAGCCGATATAATGCGCGACAAGCGCACACAGGTGACAAGATTAGTGTCATGCATACTCGAAAATGACGCAGATACATTAAAGTGTACAACTTAGATTGAATACGCAATTGATATGAAGAACATACGGCCGATTGAAGATCTATTAACCAGGTCAAGATCTATTAAAGAGATGTATCTCTTTAGCGTCTGATTAAGCCCAATAGTAATAGTGAAAAAATCCAAAGAGAAGTACCACTGGATAGCTGAGAAAATTCTAAATATTTTTCTTGCCGGTCCCGAAAATGTTAGAAGCAGCCCTACGAATCTACAAGTGTTTAAAAATGGTAATAATTCAGCCCCTGCAATCGAAAACTGCGGCCTCTCTCGCACAGCGCAGCCAATAAGAGTAAAGGAAACAGTCAGTAGCAGAGAGTAAGGCTTCCCCTCAGCTCTGGAGGAAGGGGAAGCGATGTGATATAGTAATAGAGACATGCAAAATATTCTGTACATGGTATATACAATCCGCGTTTTCCCTCAGCTCTTCCCTTACTACTCAAAAGATTTTGCGCGTGAAACTGAAAATTCTCAACTTTGCAAACATTTTTGACCAGATTTCGGAGCATTAAAGAGAAAAAACAAAATTTACAATTATAGTAGAAAATTTCAATTTTCTAAATCCGTTTTCAATGTTGTAATTAAATAATCTCGTGAGTGAAGAATTTTACAATTTAGAAGGAAAAAATTCAAAATACATTTGCGTCGAAATTTATAAACTGACAGAAATCATTTTTCGTACACATTAAGAGCGCAGTAATAACTACTTATTTCCAAAGAAATATCTCTCCAGATACTTAATTAACAAAGATATGAATTTTTAAAGAAAATCAAGAATTTCCAACCCAAACTTTTTCCGAATTTTCTCCGCTTTTAATTATCCGATCAAGTTGTTTTAAATTTAGAATTGTTTGCATTTAAAATATTTATAAATATGTTCTTTATAGCATTTTGATTGAATTGTAAACTTTTCAGTTATAGGCAAAAAACAAAAAAATTACAATTTTTTGCATTAACACATTAATAGTAAATAGTGTGATTAAAAATGATTTACATTTTTTATGTTAATAATAAACAAACTGTTCCTGACATTATTCCACAGTCAGCTAAATATTTAACAATTTAAAAAAAAGTCTATAATGATTGGCCTATTAGGCAATGAAGCATTGGAGAAGCGCCCACTGTAATAAAGCAACTGATATCTTAATCTACTCCGATAAAGTGGCGCAAAGGTTGACCTCCATAAAACGCAGCACCGCAATCGCAGTACGTCCCTGTGGAGATACAATACTCGTCATAGAGATCTTTGTTTCCCGCAGTTGCGCGTCTGCAATCGTTTCAAAATGGAAAGGGCCACACAGTAGCGCTCACGGCTGAACTGCCCATACAAATTAGGCCTCCGTTAAATTTGGGTCCAAAAGTAGGACTGACGCCGGCGCATGATCTTACTCGTTTGATTCAGGTCTAAACTTTGGTGTCGGCGCTGTCCATAGTACAAGTACAGTAGGGCACTGAGCACTAGAGGACTGATCGCCGAGTAATCGGCCGTTTTGTGTTTAGTTTGCGCGCAGCCCCGGATTCTCTCGGACCGATTCACCCTGCAGTCCGTGAAACCACGCAGCCTCAGGCCCTTCGTAAGGGCAGTGATTAGCGGCGGAACGCCTCCGCCCTTAAGTGCGTCCTCCGCAATCCACCACCAACACCAAGCGAACTAAAGGCCGGTACCCAACTACACCAGGGGCCGACCGCCAAAGGCCAGGACGTACCAGGCATGCAAGGAGACGAGGGCGCCTAGAGGCCGGCCCCCAGCACCACCAGGAGCCGGCAGCGAGGCGCCAGGGCATAGGCGCGTGGAGGTCGGCCAATTACACCTCTACGGGGCCGGAGAGCGGCAGATTCCCGCGCCGAGTCGGTTGGCGGCCCAAGGCCCTCGCGGCCCTAACAGTGCCAGCCGGCGAACTTCGTTGACCCGCCCGGGTCGAGGCGAGGGCCCCTAGTGCGGACCGGTGCACGCCTCGCGGGCGGATCTTCCCGCCAGTGTGTAATGGGCGCTGCGGCGGTCTTCCTTTGCGTGCCACTGAGTTTTGAATTACGCGCCGCGTCTAGTGCGCTTCCTCGCGACGATCACAGCGCTCTTTGGTGTTTGACTTACGAACTACGCGTAAGGGGTCCTACGCTGGCGGAAGGCCGCGATTCACATGTATAGCACCTCATGCACGCTCTTTTAGATAGTGAGAAATTAAGAGGTTATATTTCTCTCTCTCTCGCCCGCGCAACGCCACTGATACAAAGAGAGTAAGAGAGAAGTATTTTCTCTCTCTCCCGCTCACTCGCGCTGCACTGGCAAAAGTATAGCCGGCTTCGCAGCCACCGGCTACACAATTGCCGTTATTTTATTGTTTAATAAACTGGTGCCCTACTTGGGCTCCCACGTGCAGCTGTGTATAGCGCGGCGGGTCCTTGGAGGAATCTCCTACGGGTCGCGCTCCCGAACTCGGGAACCCCTAGAGAAGATTATCCGGAGCTGGACTTCGTCCGGATGGTCGCCGACCTCTTCCTGGTATCTCGATGTCGGCGCAGTTCCTCTGGTCGTCCTTCCTTACTTTTAAAAAGGAAGTATCGCAGGCCGAAAAAGAGTGTCTCTCTTCCGTCTATCCCGCGCGAAGGTACCGGAAAACTGCCCTTTCCCCGCCCTCCTTCACCTAGCCTTTCCTGGAGGTTTTCCCCATCCTACCTAACCTCTCCATGTTGGCCTTGACGAGCCCTTGGCACCTGTTATAAGATATTCACAATATTGAAATTTTTAAATAATTTTAATTATGTAAATAAATTATTGTCTATACATTATATTAATAATTAACTATGCACAAAATTTTTTCTTTAATTTACAATTATTTTAAATAAGTAATAAAATATTTAACAAATAAATCTACACCTACTATTTCGAAAATCGCGGCATCTCGTACTCTATCTAGAGGCAACGGCACAACTTCGCAGCTTAATAATTTTGAGTTATGGCGACGGCAGCTTATACATTTACTTATAATCGTTTGTGACGTGGTGCTTCCGTCGGGAAGCAGCAGGCTTCCCGCGGACCCGGAGCACCGCGCCATTATCCCCGGTCGCGCCGTCCTGCCTACGTGCAGGCTCTCGCGGTCGCCCCGGAGGGGACCCGGCCGGGCCAGCCCGGGCGGCTGGCCGACGATGCTCGCGGCGGTCTGTAATCGGGGGAGGGAGGGGGCATGGCGGGTGAAATCAACAACAATGAGAGTCCGCACTTCTCCTTTTACTCATGTCTTTATTCGCGGTCGGGGAGGACGACACCTCCCCGCCGCACGCCTCCTTTACAAAACAACATCTTCCCCGATACATATATCGGGCGCCGCGGGGTCACGCGCGCTCGCCGAGGACGTCCGCCCGGGCTCTCTCAGAGCCCTCCACGGACGCCTACAGCCAGATCGCCGCCGCTGGAACCCCGGGCGCATCGCACCCAGGCGGCGGGCTCCGAAGAGCCCCTACACCTGGGGCGGGCGCCCACAGTCCCGCCTACTCCGCGCCGTGCCCGCGCCCGTCGCGTCCGCGCCGCTCTCTCTCTCTCTCGCTTCCGCGCGCCTTATTGCATCGGCCTACCTTGGCTGGCACGGAGATGGTCCTCCCGGACACAGACCGGCCGGGAATGCTGACCCCGGCGCCTCCCCGATGTCCTGGGGGTGGCGGCGCTCGCTCCGGTCGCTCTCTCTCTCGCACTTTTGGCGCGTGTCCCGGGGAGAGGGGCACACGCCGAGTTAGTCGGTCACGGTCGTGGCCCGCGCGAAACTCTCCGCGCATCGATCCGCGCCTGTCGATCGCGCCGCGGGCCGATAGCTCCGCCCTTTTTCGGCGCTATGGGCCCGCGCGCATCGATTGCTCGGCCGCGAGATCGGCTCCACGCGCGCGCCGATGTCATTTACCCCGTCACAGCCCCCCCCCCAAACTTTACATCCCCCGCGGATGTCAAGTTTGGACGAGCGACGTGTCGCGCGCGCGGGTGCCCCTAAGGCGGCCAGGAGCCCCGACATCACTCCCCGGTGTGCGGGCGAGGGTCGCGGCCGCGCAGGTACGCCGCCAGGCCTAGCTGCAGCACGCGCTGCGTCTCGGGGTCGGCGACCGACTCCCGGATTTCCCGGAGCAGGTTCCTGGCGGCGTCCATGGCCGCGACCGCGTCTGTCGCCCGCCCTTTGGGAGGAGCCTGGGGGTTCGCAGCATCGGCAGCGCCGAGCCCGGGGCCCGAGGGCCCCCTCTCGGTTCCGCCGAGTGCTCCCCCCCATGGTGCAGTCCTCCTGCAGGAAAGTGATAGCGGGCTCCTTCTGGTTCGCCTTCCCGGGCACAAGACCAGGGAGGCGATCGACGCGCAGCCCGGGAGGAGGGGGTTAACCCCCAAACCGGGCCCACATGCCGGGGCCCCCTCCCTTTTGTCGCTGCCGCGCGTCGCCCAGCGCCACGGCCTGGTCCGCGTAAAAGCTGTTAATCGCACGGACTTCGGCCATGGTGGCTTCTGGGCGCGCTCCCCTGGCCTCCGCCAACCTCCTGTCCTCGCGCTCCACGACGCCGCGGATGCGCCCGGCTGCGGGCGTGGGTGGTGGTGGTGTGGCCTCGCTCTGCTGGGTGGATGGTGGCGGCGTGGCCTCGCTCTGCTGGGCGGATGGTGGCGGCGTGGATGGAGGGTCAACCGCCATCTCCTCCACCTCGCTCATCGGGCTGGGCGTCCGGAAAAGCCGCTTTCAAAACGCTCATTGAGTGTTTTGACTCGCTCCTTCCGCTCTCCTAGCAGGACCAGATCGTTGAGTGTGCGAATATCTTTATCCATAAGATAATCGCGGAACTCAGACCTGACTCTTTCTAGAATCATGACGATCTGTCTGCGTTCGGATAAGGGACGACGGAAACGTCCGGCTCTCGCTCGGAAATTGCTCACGAACTGGCCTATGGTTTCCTTGTCCCCCTGGCGCATATCCTCCAGGTCCCGACGCAAATCAGAATCCAGCATCCGCTTGCAAAACCTGGCCTGAAATGCGCTTGAAAACGCCGGCCAATCTACAAACGTCCGCTCTAAATCCTGATACCATCGCCGGGCATCTTTTAGGAGCACCGAGTGGAGGGCTGCGATAAGGCATCGTTCCGTATAACGGCCTCGTTGCCAAATTAGCGTGACCCCCTGCAGGAAATCGTAGGCATCTTCCCTGTCTCCGTTAGAGAAGGTCAGAGAAGCGTCACGGAGTGCCCGGGCGCATCGGATCTCGTCATCCATTTTCTTTAGCCCTTCGCCTCCGGACTGCGCTACGGATTTCCTTTGCGACCCCGTGGCCGCAGGCGCGTCGTGGCCGGGAGGATTCCCGCTCGGGCCCTGGCCATTCCCCTGGCCTGGTGCCCTCGGGTTCTCTCCTCCCTCGCGCCTTCGCCTGTGCGAATCCTTCAACGGGGCCGGAAGCGAACCGAACAACTCCTCTCCGTTGCTCTCCTCACTCCCCGTCGACTCGGACTCACTCTCCGACTCTCCTTCTTCCGGGAGCGAATCCACAGGGATGGATGCCGCCATGGGCTCTGCCGGGGCGGGAGGCTGCTTGCTAGCCTCCGCCTTCCTGCAGGCTTCCGCCGCTTTTAATGCGACGTAGGGGCCCCCGTCTCCACCGGGGCCCAGATCGGCGGCCATCCTTACCCCTCCGATGGCTCCCTGTAGCGCCTTGATTCGGGGTCCCAGGTCCTTTAACGCCCGGTTATATTCCTGGGCGAATTCCAGGCCCTCGACACCCGAAATTTTCAGGGGTGCTGCTCCTGCCATAGCTACGGGCGTTGAGATGCCCGAAAGGCGAAGCAGCATATCCAGGCTTTCGCCTAAGCCCTGGACTGCTTCGAGGCTAGGCAGCAGTCTTACTTCCTCCTCGGGGGGTTGCTGCACCGTCCCCTGCACTCGTGGCACCTCCTCCGGGCTCTGTCTACCAGCCTCCTCCCCATACGAGCTCCCGTGATCGGAGACGTCGCTGTGCCCTGCCTGTCTGCCGGGCCGCATCGCTTTCTTACGGCGACGCTCCCACAGGTCCTCGCAGCACAGCGGCGTCGAGTATGGCACGACTGCAGGGTCGTCGTCATACCCGAATAACCAGGGAACGTCAAGCTCGGGCCTTGCGACCCGCAGGGCGAATCGCCACTGACGCTCCCTTAACTCCGATTCGTCTCCTCGAAAATTAAGGCCATTTGCCACTAATTTCCTGGCTATCTCGACGAGCGGGAGTGCGCACATCTCCCGTCGGAGCTTCCTAGCCGTGCGATCTCCCAGGAGCGCCCTCACGCGGAGTTCATAGTTCTCCGCTCCCGGGTGCTCCTTAATCGCCGGGTCCTTGAGTTCGACAGGCGGGCTGGTTCCTCGAACCTTCCCCTCCACGTCCGAACTCACGGACCCCGACGGCCCTCCTTCAACTCGCTGGCCCTTGGACGAAACATTCATTTTCCGGGCCTGCTCGTTGAATTCGAGCTTACGCCTCGCGGACCCTTCCAGGATCCGCCCCTCCCCTCCCTAGCTTCCTTGTCCCTTATGACAACCCCCCCCTTTGGTCGGTCGGTTATCGGGACTTAATCGCAACGTGCGAGCAACCTCTCGCCTCCCCTCGGCCCTCTGAAAAGACGGGTAAAGAAACGAAACATTCATATTATAATTTGTATATATATAAACTTAATTTTAGCTTCGGAGAGGGAGACGAATTTCGCTACGACGCACTCGCCCAGCCCCGAACCATCCCTGACTAGGTTACAGGTCATCGTCCAGGAAGCTAGCTGGGGACATTTCGCTACTATTTACACCGCGAACTAACCTACTTTTTCGATCTTTCTCGTGCCTCCATGTTGCATTGAACACAGAGGCGTTTTCCCGGCCAAGCCATCGGAAACGAGGACAGATCGACAGGCTCATTCGTGCCGCCTACCGGCTGCTTCGACTACCCCTGGCAGTCCCCCACAGTCGGTGTCTCCCGGCGACGCCATCGGAGACAAGCACGAACCGAGCGAGCTATACCCCTGCCTGCTGTTTTGACTGCAACGGGCAGTCCTCCACAGCAGGTATCTCCCGGCAAAGCCATCGGAGACAGGTGTAGGCTACGTCACTCCCAACCACGTCAGCGGCCTAGGTCGCTCCCAGCAACCCGTCCCCGCCGACTGCTTCCCCGTCGGGAAGTGGTGGACTCGACCATAGCTTAACACAACCTATCACACAACACACACAACGGAAAACAAAAGAAACCAAAATTAAAAACTACTAACCTAACCTAACCTATATGTACAATTGGGTACATTTAGCCCGTTGGCCCCAAGGGTTGTGCACACCCCCATAGTCGCAACGGCTGTTCCCGGGCCCGGGGGTATTCGTGCGCTCGGGTAGGATTGGAAAGATCCTATAGCCGCGTACTCGCCGCACCACGCCGCTTTGAATCAAAGAAAAACTATTAAAAGGATTTAATTAATTCCGCGAGACTAATGATCGGCCTGCTTCCGGGCTGTAGGACTTTCCCCCCCTCTCCCTCGTACGATTCACCCCTCCACTGGGCCCTGTACCCTCACCTAACCTAAAACCTAATCTAATTGGCCGCGCATAACTCGGGCGCCTTAGCCACAGCCTGGCTATACGGAACCCTTTATGCACGGCCATCTATTTACATACTAACCTAAAGGCCGGGAGTTCTAGCCATAAACCTGGCTTTAAACTCCCTATCCCCTCTCTTTATCTGCTCTTAGTGCATTCCCATATCGGGGACCAATTGCCCATGGCACCTATAACCGGGCGCCATCTTTAGCTAATTAATCCCCTGGCGAAGCGTGCCGCCTATGCCGGCAACGCACTCGCCGGGTGCAGCTCCCAGAGCCCACAAAAACCGGGGATAAGCGGAATAATCCATTCCATCATAGGGATTATTTGCTGTTAATTTCTTTTCTTCCCTATAATCTTATAGACGGAAAACAAGCCAAAAAAAGAACAGCAAACCGCTATTAATTGCAATAATTTATTAATAATAAATTACTGCAACCAACAGCAATAATGCGTCATCAGGCCTGTTTTCCTATGCGGAAAAGATCCCGGGAGAAAACAGCGAGAAAATCCCGAAAAAGCCGATAATTGGGTGTGGGGCACCCAAGCAGGTCACCCATCCGGCTACTAACCGCGCCGAATGCTGCTTAACCCGCGCGAGCTGTGACTCTCTCTTCTGCCCGCGCGGCCGCGCCCATCCCACTCGGCGCGCTTTCCCACCGGGCGCGCGCCCCACTCGGCGCGCTCTCCCACCGGCCGCGCGCCGCACCGCCCGCTCCCCGCGGAGACTCCCATCGGCGCTCCTCGCCGATTCCGCTTTATGCGGATCTTCGTAACTCCGCGGCGAGCGGAATATGCTCACGGGCGGCGGGGATTTTCGCGCGCAGGCCTTCGCGGCCAAAGGCCGCACACCAGGCCGCGCACGAATTTTCCCGCGGCCGGACCCCCCCCCCCCCCCCCGGGCTTCCCGCGGAGCCCGCGGCGGTCGCGCGCAAGCCTTGCGGCCGTGTGGCCGCTCCCCAGGCTCACGCGCTATCCGCGCGCCCCCCCCCCCGGGCCGCCCGTACCTCGCGCACGAGCTCCCAGCGCGCCTCACCTCTCTCGCGCGCACCACCTCGTCGCACTGCCTCCTGGTGCGCGCTCCCTGCGCGCCTTGCGGCAGCGCCTCGGGCTCGCGCACCAGGGCTCTTGGCGTGTGCCCTCAACCGGGCACCTTCCCCCGCCCCCCGCTAACGATTAAACCGCGTTAACCGATCGCGCCGGCGTCCTGTCACGGTCGCCATTTGTGACGTGGTGCTTCCGTCGGGAAGCAGCAGGCTTCCCGCGGACCCGGAGCACCGCGCCATTATCCCCGGTCGCGCCGTCCTGCCTACGTGCAGGCTCTCGCGGTCGCCCCGGAGGGGACCCGGCCGGGCCAGCCCGGGCGGCTGGCCGACGATGCTCGCGGCGGTCTGTAATCGGGGGAGGGAGGGGGCATGGCGGGTGAAATCAACAACAATGAGAGTCCGCACTTCTCCTTTTACTCATGTCTTTATTCGCGGTCGGGGAGGACGACACCTCCCCGCCGCACGCCTCCTTTACAAAACAACATCTTCCCCGATACATATATCGGGCGCCGCGGGGTCACGCGCGCTCGCCGAGGACGTCCGCCCGGGCTCTCTCAGAGCCCTCCACGGACGCCTACAGCCAGATCGCCGCCGCTGGAACCCCGGGCGCATCGCACCCAGGCGGCGGGCTCCGAAGAGCCCCTACACCTGGGGCGGGCGCCCACAGTCCCGCCTACTCCGCGCCGTGCCCGCGCCCGTCGCGTCCGCGCCGCTCTCTCTCTCTCTCGCTTCCGCGCGCCTTATTGCATCGGCCTACCTTGGCTGGCACGGAGATGGTCCTCCCGGACACAGACCGGCCGGGAATGCTGACCCCGGCGCCTCCCCGATGTCCTGGGGGTGGCGGCGCTCGCTCCGGTCGCTCTCTCTCTCGCACTTTTGGCGCGTGTCCCGGGGAGAGGGGCACACGCCGAGTTAGTCGGTCACGGTCGTGGCCCGCGCGAAACTCTCCGCGCATCGATCCGCGCCTGTCGATCGCGCCGCGGGCCGATAGCTCCGCCCTTTTTCGGCGCTATGGGCCCGCGCGCATCGATTGCTCGGCCGCGGCCGCGGCGTCTCGCGAGATCGGCTCCACGCGCGCGCCGATGTCATTTGCCCCGTCACACGTTCGACATGTTTTTCTGCCTCCTAAAATCCAAAAATTTTCTCTTAAATTATTCATCAGAATCTCTACCCCGGCGTGATTTAGATCTATGTGTTTTTCATTAATAAATAATTTAAGGATTTCATTGTTTCCGGGTAGTAACACGGGGCATCGAAAATTTAGAGCATCTTCGCGGTATAATAATTTTGTTTTTATTCTTAATATTCCGTTTTTATCTTTAAAAGGATGTAAATATTTAATTTTTTCGTTTTCTTTTTCGGCAAAGAAAGCTTCCATTTGAATATTTTTTATCAACAAGTTTTCAGCTTCTTCAATTTCTTTGCTTTTTAATTGACCTTTCTTGCGCGACTCTGCCGGTTCTTTTATATTATTGAAAAATCTATATATCCATGCTAATATAATACGTTTTAACTTTTTATAATTAGAAAATTTCTCAATTCAAGACTCTTTTTCAAAAGATAATAGGGTGCGGCTTTTTTACTGATTTTTTAAGTTCATTATTTATTTCTTCTTCATTATACTTTTCGTTATTAACTGGCCAATTTTCGGATTCCAGATTTAACCATTGCGGTCCCTCCCACCATCTGGAATTTAACAGTTGTCCTACGGTACAACCTCGCGACGGTAAATCGGCTGGATTTTTGTCACCGGGTACGTGCCGCCATTGCTTTGGATTCGACAAACTATGTATTTCTTTCACGCGATTCCAAACGAATGTTGCCCAATTATTTTCTCGGTGAATCCATGCTAATACTGTAGTCGAGTCGCTCCAAAAGTAAACATTCGTGATTTTAATCGTAATTGATTCCAAAACCGATCTTGTTAAACGAGCTCCAATAGTTGCGGTAAGGAGTTCTAATCGCGGAATACTCGTGCGCCCATGTGCTGCCTCCGACTTGGTTGGCGCGATGCGTGTTTTTGCATGCACAAACCGTATCTGGACTCCCGCGGCATTTTCAACGCGCAAAAAAATAACGGTTGCATAAGCTAATTGACTCGCATCTACAAACGTGTATAACGAGACTTTGTCCTCTTCTTGAATTTCGCCGAGGAAGCATCGTGGCACTTTAATTTCATTCAAATCTTTTAAACTGTTACTCCAGTTGATAAATCGCGTTTTTATCGCGTCGTTTACTTCTTCGTCCCACGATAACTTTCGAGCCCAGGTTTCCTGCAATAAGACCCGTGGACAAAGTATTGCCGGACTAACAAAGCCTAACGGATCATATATGCGATGAGCCGCCGATAAAATTGACCTTTTCGATATCTTGTTCAACTCTAATTTTCCTGTAAAAGACGTGTTCACTGACAAGGTATCATCGCGTTTGTTCCATATAATTCCCAATACCGAGGTTTCATCTTCGTCTGCATCATCGTGAGTAAACTCCCACCCTCGCAGATCGAATTTTCCCATCTCCATCGATGTTTTTGCATCCCGAATAAAACTATGTAACTGATTCACACAATTCACACTTGTTACGCAGTTATCTACATAAAAACTATTCATGAGTTTCACGATATTTTCTTTTGTAATTTTCATTTCATTGTTCGCGTCTAAAGAGGTTAAAATTTTATTTAAGTGCATCGAAATTACGGCATTCAAAATAAAAGGGCTACTCGATACGCCAAATACCACTCTACAGTGTCTTAATACAATTTGTTCGCCTTTTTTATTTTGCCAAAAAAATCTCAAATATTTCCTATCTTGTACATTCATGCTTATTTGTAAAAACGCCTTTTTAATATCGGATACTACACCTATTTTACCTTCGCGAAATCGTAATAATATCGATAAAATCAGCTCGATGAGATTGGGTCCCTTCTCCAAGCAGTCGTTGAGCGACGGAGCCTTGCTTTTTCCCTTCTCGGATTTTGGCGCCGCAGATGCATCAAAGATTGGCCGTATAACAGTCGTGCTGTTTTCCTTAATCACCGGCCGATGAGGTAAATAGTGACCGCCGTCAAGGGTTTCCGTATCGGGCACACGCTCAATGATCCCTTCCGCCAGCCATTCATCAAATACAGCGTCGTAAGCTTGGTATAATCCGCTGACGTGCAGCTGCCGACGCGTAGACTCTAGCCTCTTAATCGCTAATACTTTATTGTCGCCGAGTGGTGGGTGGTTCTCTCGCCAGGGCAGACGTACTTCGTAACTTACCTCGATATTTTCAAGTAGGGTTTCCTTTACTGCTCTTTCGTAGTCTACCTGCAGTTGACGCTCGATCGGATCCGTAATCCCCAAAACGTCTAAGGACCATAAGTCGCTTATTACCTGGCTATTTGCCAGCATCGTTCTGGTGAATAAAACATTGGCATCGTGGGCCGCCGTATCTTTTACAGCTCCCATCACCGTCCAGCCGAGGTAAGTCTCAATGGCTACCAATCCGCACGGCAGTATGTGTCGTTTGCCTGTAAGCAATTTACCTGCGACATCGGCTCCGACGAGAAGGGATATTGCTTCATCTCGCATATCCAAGTCCGTGAGATCGATACCCAAACCTTCCACTTCCTTAATCCATGAGCCAGATTTTACAGTCGAAACATCACACCTATAATTACTGTAAAATTACACCTATAATTAGTGTGCAATCCACCAACGTGTACAACATACTTTTTATGTTGCACTGTTCCTGACTCGCCTCCCCCGAATAACGAGTGACGAAGTAATTGCTCGGCGATCGGTTCGTATCCAAGCAACTTAGCGGCTTCCTTAGTTATATATGATCTTTGCGATCCACTATCGATTATAAGCCGCACAATTAATTTCTGTTCGCCATTATATAAAACTCGTAGCGTCTGTAGCAATACTTCGGGATCGCGACTACAATTCGCTAGATTACACTCTATCTGATTTTCCGCGCTGTCGGAATTGTCTTTCGCGTCTTTCAAACGCGAACACATAAGCATCACGTGCTTTTGCGAGCACCATGCACATTTTACATTTATGCGACATTGTTTATAAGAGTGTCCAATATTTAAACATTTGAAACAAGCATTCTTTGATTTCACTATATCTTGATGGGTCGAAAAGTTCATTTTTTTGGCTTTTTCACACCTGTCACTAAAATGTTCCGTCGAATTGCAAAAAACACATCATTTTGCTCGCGCTTTCGCTACTAAAAGTCCTGCTGCACTAGGAATATCTTTTTCGTTACGTTGTTTCTCACTCCTTTTTCCGCTATCGGCACTGTTATTAAGCGGCTTTAAGTCAAAACCTTGTACGGCCATCGATATGCGCAACTCATTTTGCACTTCGTTTCCCAAAAATTGAATGAGCTGTGTCAGGCGATTCTTAGATTGGGCGTTGGTATCGTTCCCATCAATGCTAATCGTTCGCACTGAACTTCTCTGCCATGCTCGTAACAGTTCCTCGGGTAACGATGATTCCACGAGGGGGAAAAGCATTGCCGCGCATTTATTCGTAGTTACTCCCAAGGACTCTAGTGCGCGCAAATGTGACTCGATCTTATCATACAGAGTCTTATCATACATACTACATTTTTTGGTGGCGTTATTGCGTTTTTTAGAACCAATTGTAAGAGTTCGCGCACATATACTTCGATCTGTAGCTCATCGCGTCCAAAACGATTTTTCAAACTGTCTATCACCTTGTCATAATTTTCAGCCGTCGGAGGAAAACTCTCCACCAGTTCCGCGGCTCGAGAATTTGGAGACATTGCTTGCATGAGGTACTGGAATTTGTTCTCTCTCGCAATAGCGCCGTCTTCATGAATTCTTTTGAATTGACTCCAAAACTGTCACCACTCTCGCACATTTCCACTGAATTTCACTAATTCAATCATTGGTAATTTAAATGCTTTTCTGTCACTCGAAGCAAGCGGTGTAGCATTTTCTGAGGTCACTGCGATTCGCGAGGTCGACAACTGTGCTACGGCATTTTCGAACTCCACTTTTGCCGTTAAAAATTTTGTCCTATATGCAGTGGCTTCATCATTTTCTTTGCTAAGGATATCTTCACTAATTGAGTCATCGTCTAATAGAATATCCATCACTGCGTTTGTACAGATGGTCAATTCTTCCATTTTCCCCTCAAGAGACTTATATGCCACAACCGTAGCCGAATGACTTACTCCTTGAGCGAAATGAGTCTCATTAAAGGTCTTGAGCGCCTTTGTAAATGCGATACGCTCAACCGTCCTTTTCCTTTTCGCCTTATCCATGTTTTCTAAGAATAAAACTACACAAGCATTAAAATTCACTTCCAAAAATTAACCGCGTCCTGTCACGGTCGCCAAATGTTTTGTTATTAAAAGGCACGTGGTTAATACAAAATAAAATGAAACATATAAAGTGTCTTGTATAAAATGTAATTTATATTTTAAAAACTTCTTATAAATTTAAGGCTACAAAATAGAGCTAGCGTGCGAGTTCTTTGCTCTCGCAACGTTGTTTGGAGACTGCCGGGCTCTTGTACTCCGGCTTACAGGATCGCTTAATTTCCTATATTACATTGAAATATGTCAGCTGCCACTTATCACGGGAGGGGGGGCAGGTACGTTGAGTGCACCTTTTGTATGTACGATCTCAAAGTCCCACTGCTGCATTTTGAGGGACTACTGCACTAGCCCCTCTGTAGCGTCTTTCAGATTCTTAAGCCGTAATAGTGCACTATGGTCCATTTTTGCAACGAACTCATAGTTTTCCATGTATGGCATCAGTTTCTTGATCGCCCACAATAAAGCAAGGCACTCCTTTTCCGACATAGTATAATTTCTTTCAGCCGGATTAAGAACACGACTGATGTACACGATCGGATGCTCAAAGCCATCGTCATGCTTCCGAGTCAAAATGGCTCCAATAGTGTAATCACTAATATCGCTTTGGACAGTAAATGACTTACAAAAATTCGATCGGGCAAGCACAGGGGCCTTTACAAGGGTGTCCTTCAAAATACTAAACGGAACTTGTTGTTTTTCTTGCCACTACTACGCTTGACCTTTCTTCAACAACTTCGTGAATAGCACTTTAAGCTCGGACTCTCTCAATAAAACGTACGTACCAGTCTACCGTACCATGAAACGTCCATAACTCCTTAACATAGGGGGTTGGATAGTTCAGGAATAACTTAACCCCCTTCAGGATAAAGCTTTAATCCGTCAGCATCCATCCGGTAACCTAAAAAATGCACACTCGAACAATAAAACTCACACTTCTCACGATTCACTTCAAGTCCGGCTTCCACTATCTTACGCAACATAAACTCTAACATTTCAGGTGATCTTCAAATGTTTGCATAACCCCTGTTATATCGTCCAAATACGCCAAATCATAAGGTTCTACTTCAGGTCCAAGAACGGCCCCGATTAACCTAAAAGCTTCATTGGATGGACTCCTAGTGAATCCACCGATCCTTTCCATGTAACACTTGTTCGAACATCCCCTCCCCTTAGTAACAGCAGAAACTCCAAACTCTGAGCAAGCGTCTGATTAGGCACTCCAACTCGAACTCGAGTTGAAAGTTTTAATAAGGTATCTAAAATATTTAATTCAATATTTTGCAGTACCTAATTTAATTTCTTTTCTTTAACTTCCTCAAAGAAAATTACAAAACATTATTTAATTTAATAATTAACAATATTAGAATTAAATAAAAAATGCTGCAAAATACCAAATAAAAATTCCGCTCCACGCTGTTGATAAAGCACAAGGCCGAAAAAATTTGTCCCCTCCACTCGACACACACACATTCACACAACTTTAGCACTAACTTTGGCACGTAAATTTCGCCTCCCCTCACTCACAAAATTAAAGAAAATATTTGACATGAATAAAAAATGGTCACATAATTCTGTTGTGAAGTATTCCGGTCCAAACATTTTATTTTTGTAGATACTACGATTAATTTTCTCACATCCAGTGAGCTTTTTCTCTGTCCAATATCTGCAATTATTTTTATTAAAACTTCCATCAAGTTGATAAGTTACTTCATGTGTAAAAGCTATATTTGACGGAATGTTAGGATATTCGTACATTATTGCCATGATATCATAAAAAACTCAACAGAGCAATCGAAATCGTCTTCATTCAAATTCTGAACTATTTTAACTTTTATGATGTGGTGTCTCCTCGCCGAAACTGACGAGTCTCGGTGGAGTTCGCACACCAGTCACTGTCGCCATTCTCGAGCCTCGTCATTGAATTTCCATACCAGATTCCGATTCAGCGCAAGCCGTTCTACGAGAAGAACCTAGTACTGCATCTATGCCGGCATGGTGTGCAATTATTTGCATCCTATTAACATTTTCTACTCGGTTCTCCACAGCGCTTAATGGCGAGAGCTCTATCCACCGAGTAAACAAGTCTTCAAAGACGTATCGGTGTCGATACTTGCTTCAGAGGATCGGAATCAGGCTCCAAAATTCTCTGGCCCATTTATTCATTAGCCATATGAAACTCTGTTGAGACACGTTATACCATTGGTTCTCCTTGCAGGCTTTCATGAAATCCGCAGTTCATAGTAGAAGCCAGGCCAATAGAATGCTCGTACTATCCGGATGAATATATTTTGTATCCCCAAGTGGCAAGACGACGAGTGTTTATTTGCATCAACCATAACCCTCGCTATATTCTCAGCGAAGCTGAATTGGAAAGAGATCGATTCGAAGAGCTCATAGACCGAGTATCTGTATAGTATGCTGCCGTCACTTTTTTACTTTGGGAATTTTAAAGGGGTTTGCTGAACATCTGTCAGTTGATCTAGATACCATGTATCCGGTATTGTATAAAAAGTGATGACTCGGGGCTTGTTTTTTCTGTATCCTGTCAAAAGCATTCGGCATTTTGCTTAGAAATCCTTAGTTCAATTCAATTTCAAAGATGGGTTACCAGGGCCCATCTTGCCAGGCAGTCGGTGGAGTCTTTAGATTCTTAAAGCATTTTAGGGCTCTATAATTTGTACGAGTTACGAACTCATAAGCCTTGAAATATGGCCGTAGTCTCTTAATCACCCACAGTAAGATAAGGCATTTCTTCTCCGTAGTGGTGTAATTTTTTCTACCGAGTTAAGAACTCGACTTCCTAGATCAGATCGGTGCGAATAGTATAATGATTAGCATTAATGTAAACTGAGAAGACTTGGGCGCGTCAACACCGGAGCCTTCACAATGACACCTTCAGAAACTTGCCGAGTTACCTCCAATTCTAAGTTGATTTCTAGACCCGCGCCGACGATAGTGCGCAGCACATACTCTAACCACTTCAAGTGTTCTTCAAAAGACTCGATTACGATGATTAGATCATCTACGAAACCAAATACATGTGGTTCGACTTCGGCTCCTAAAGAGGCCCTAATCAGTCGACGAAATGTTGCAGGTGCATTCGAGAGGTGGTATGGCAAATGCACGAATTGTTATTGTTCTGAGCCATACACATCGAAGACGGTTTACTATTGTCTACATTCGATCAGGAACACCTAAAAGTACGCCTTCTTCAAATCAATCTTCAAGATAAATTTTTTTGAGGATGGCATCCATGTTAGGCAAGATGTAGCTATCCTTGAAGGCAGAAATGGTAACTACCCTACTCCTGTATTATTATTGGCACGCTACACCATTTGCTGATGCTGGATTCAATGATGCGTTGATCTTGGGCGACATACGTTGGCATGGATGCCGTACCGGTTGTGATCCTTGTACATCTATATATTGTTCAATGAGCTCAATTATTGCCGGGCTCTGGGATAACACTATCTACTAGTGTCGTTACCCGGTGTTTCTGCTCATTGGGGACCTCAACGATACCGACTTGAAATTCACCCATTATTTCTGGAATTTGCTCAGGTTGCCCCTTTACGAAAGTTCTTCAATCCATTCCTAGAAAGCGCCATACTTCAAGATCGCATCTCCAGAAAAAGTTAATGCCGAGAGTTATTGAGTCTTTAATTTCTAGTAGTACGTCCGGAGGGACTATCTTCTTGAGCTGTGTCTATCCCACTGGTCGCGATTTTGAGGCCTGTTCACTCTTTGTCGAACTAGGATAATTCCCTCCTATGGAGGGGCAAGGCCCTGCGAGGAATTATTGGCTCTAATGCGAGTGTAGGTTCCAAAAAACTCGACGAGTCAGACGAATACGACTCAGTCTCGCCCTCCAATCATTCTGTCGGCGAGGCACCGAGTCTCCGATGCGAGAGAGCCGCGCTCGCTTCGGAAGCTGTTTATTCACGGGCGTGTCGCGCCTTGTCAGAACTCTCTCCTGAGCTGAAACTCAGTTGACATTTGTAGCGATGTAACTTGCTTGGGGCTTCAGACCCTGGCCGGGCTGAGTTGAGAACAGTGCGAATACGCCTGTGGGTGCCCCTCACTAAACCTTCAAAGCTGAAATTTTTGAGAGGATCCTGATTGAGCATCGATGTCTGAAGTATATTCAATCCTAATTTTTGCATTTTCTGTATTAGAAGAATGATGCCGTCGATGGTAAGTTATATCAAACAATCCTTTACTTACTGAAGAAACACGATGTAAACACCATGTGGTTTTATTATTTTTTTCTGACGTGCTATTTAACACGTGGAAAACATTTAAAAATCTAAATAAATCGGCAGTAGCAAGAGAATTTCGTTTCGTTAAGTTTTCCTAAAAATTTAAGAAATTAATATGATACTAACATATATTATATTCATATATTGAACAGTATTTATTTAAATAATTTTATCTCAATTCATTAGTATATCTGTAATAAGATTTGTTTTGATACATTTGCACTCAACACTTGAACAGTATGCTAGACTCGCATTGTCTAATCTTATAAGAATACACATATTCGTTCCATTTTTAAGTTTTTTGTTTGCATTTGTGTCATTGATTTAATAGAAATCAAGCCGAAGTTAACAGAAGCACCAAAAAACATGAACAGCGCTTGTCATTTGCTGTTCAAAGAATTAGAGTGTCAGACCTCTGGAACAACATTATTAGTCGCCTTGCAAAACATTTCATTTGTAGCATTTTTGAAATATTCATATCGATTAATTTTTGGAGCGACTTTTTTACGTTTACTTAGATCACTATTTTATAAAACCACTTTTAATTAAAGTCTTATTGATACCGATTAAGCAAGGTGAGCAGTATGTAAAAGAAAGATTCGTAAAAGATTCGTAGAGCCGAGATTTATTATTTTTTTACGAAAAGTAATAAGCGCTAGGTGCGGGCATGTAAACAGAGGTAAGGGAGTGTGAACTCATGAAGGCCGCGGATCTCTCGGGTGCGTAATATTTTGAAAAAGGCGATATCCTTTCTGCGCACGACAGAGTAAAGTCTGTGCAAGTGAGTAAAGTAAGCGCGCATTACCCGGTTTCTTGGTAGTAAAATCATACACGGACGACGCAAGCGAGTTATTCCAGGGAAAGGAAGTATTCAGAAGTATTAAGTAAGGCTGCTGCTTACACCTGCTCTTGCTTGGTGCAATCCATTCGGACAAGATTATCCATGCCCTGTTGAGCCCGCCCGCCCTCAGCCTGTGCACAGTTAGCGCTAGGAGCCTTCCTGTCTCCGCCGGTTCTGAGTACCCGAACCGAGGAGGTTTCTCACAGATGACCACCTGTCACAACAAGCGACGTTTGAAATGGCAGCCAGGAGGTACTGTCACTTACATTTGTAGGAATGAAGAGGAAACGCAGCGAACTCACTCCTACGTCAGTGAAAGCGGCCTTTCTCCGTGAGCAGAAGTTTATCAGGCGGTTGTCCCCTACCTCTTATGAATCCTATGAGAAAGTCAAGGCGCGAAGCGAGGCGATACTAAGCGCGCTTACGTAAAACGCATGTATAGCAAGAAAATTAGCGGGATCGGCGTACGTTATTGTTATTGTAAAGTGGCCTCGAAACGCTTTTCAATACAAGTGTTGTATTAATGAATTCAGATCGTGGATGGTCAAATATATTATTCAAAATATCGTCGATTTCTTCTATATTTTTTACTTAAATGATGTCCCAGGAAATAAAAATTTCATAGTACTTTTTTCATAGTACATTTCTCGTATGTTATACGTAGAACAATCTCTAAAAGAATATGATGCACTGATTTATACATGATGCGTACGATATAAATCCAAACACAATCAATTAAAAACTGTCTCATCTAGCATTGAATTACACAAATTCTTTTAAAATGTTAAATAAAAATAGTTTATTTGTAAAATAATAAACATTATTCAATAAATCATATTAAATTAAACGATTATGCAGGAATGATTATTGCTTACAGAATAGAGGAAGATTAACTCCGTTTTAGTAAAATTATTGAAATATTTGTTGATAAAAAAATGTCTATTTGTTATTGCAGGAATATGAAAACGAGTATTTTAATGAATAAAAAAAAATTTTTTTCTTAAAATATAATTAATCTTCCTAATGTATTTGGGGGGGGGGCGCGCCTCTCTCTCTCTCTCACGCGCGGGGCATAATACTGTATGGCCCTACTTGGCCGTCGCCTCCTTGTCGGTAGTCCCGGCCACAATCCGGCCGGGAAGTCGCCGCGGCTTCCTCTCGCGTCGCCAGGTGGTGTCGGGCCGCGCGTCAGCTGGGATCGCTCCCTCTCTCTCGCTCCTTCGCCTTCTCCCTATCTCTCCCGTTCGCTCGCGCGTTGCCTCTCTTAGTCGGCGATCGTGGCCGATGGCTCGGCGTCCGGCGCGAAACTAGACGGCGCGGCGCGGTCGCGCATTTCCCAAAATACCGCGCGCCCTTCCCGCCCCGTGGCCGCGGTGTCCAGCTGACTCCTCGCTCGCTCGCGCGCGCAAATCCGCCCGTCACAATACTACCAACTTAATATTACTTCTTCATTTCAAGAAATAAAAGTTATCTTAATCTTCTATATTTTTTGTCTAGTTTCACTTTGTTTTCATGATTGATAAGTTTTTTATCCTTTCATACCTTTTTTAAAATGTTCCGGTTAAAACATTTTCGCAGCAGGAAAGATGTACAAGATTTATGTCTTGCAAACAGATCCCGTACCACTAATATGTATAATACAGCTGCTGTAAATCACGTTCAACGCAATTCCATTCCCGTAGCGTACTTGTAGGTTCAAATGCGTCACAAGATAATTTGATGGCTTTTCCATTCTCAATGTCTGGAAATGTTGACTCTTTGTTAAACGAATTATCCATTTCTAATAATGAAAGTGACGCGGAAGTAGACTCTCTAATTTACAATAGTTCTGAAAGAGATGATTTCGATTCAATCTTATCTTCTTCTACGGCTATGAACATCGATGAAAACCTAGAAGATTTCGAAGGTAGACTAGCCTCAGTCTTCAGAGAGCAAAATATGATTCACCAACAAATTAAAGCTATTTTGTTAATTTAAAAGGTCACAGATGTTTTTTAGATTTACATATTGACCTTCGGACAATTTTGTAGACTCCATCTTATGTTGCTCCCATTGTTGACGTAGCTGAAGGTGAATATCTTCACTTAGGTGTTAAAAGAGGCCTTTTAAAAATACTTGAATCAACTCCTTTGAATTTAATTCCCAATATTCTCGAAATAGATTAGAGCACAGATGAAGCTTCACTAGATAAAGCAAGTAGAATTTTAATGTGGCCTATGTTAATTCGTATAGGCAATATTCCTACTTGCTCTCCAGAAATCGTTGTTATTTTCAAAGGGTCTAAGAAGCCCACAAACATCACCGATTTTCTTAAACCATTTATAAACGAGTTACTCGGTATTTTGCAAGATGGTATCGAATTTATTGGTGAGACAAGGATAGTGAAATTAAGGTGTTTTATCGTTAATGCACCGGCTAGAGCTTTTGTTTTAAATCACAGAGAGCACAATAGTATGGCTCCATGTAGTAAATGCTGAGTTACCGGTAAATCTATGCTACCAGGTGTCATGGTCTACAGAGGAATAATTCACAAGCTTCGTACAAGTGAAGAATATTCCTTAATGTTAGATCAAAACAATCATAATGGCGAAAGCTCTCTTGCTTCTCTGCCATTTAATATGATTTATGATACCGTGTTTGATTATATGCACTTGGTACGTCTTGGCGTAATAGGGAAAATACTTCAGGGAATCATCGATGGCAGATTTGTAAAATCCGTTCATCTTCCGAAGAATTTTCGACAAATTTTAAACCATCTGTTTGAAAAAGTAAAGGAATTCTGCCCAAGAGACTTTGCTCGGAAGCCGCTTAATATCGAAAAGCATGGCAAATTTAAAGCCACCGAGCATAGATAGATACTCCTTTACAGTGGCCCAGTCGTTTTCAACGGTTTAGTTGTAGAAACAGTTTACCAGCATTTTCTCCGACTACATATCACTATGAGGATTCTTACAAATCCTCTTCATAATCCTGGATTCATAGATTTCGCAGAGAATTATTTGCGAATCTTTATCGAGACCACCTCCAATGTCTATGGTCTAGAATTTCTATCTTATAACGTTCACGCTTTGTTGCACATTTCAGATGAAGTTAGACGATTGGGAGCTTTAGATTTTTCATTTTCAGCAGTTCCATATGAAAACAATATGACTTATTGTAGGAAATTGTGTAGGAAGCCTCATAAACATCTTCAACAAATTTTCAAAAAGGTAGCTGAAAATGTTTCTACAGCGCCTAAAAAATATTTAGAACCTACCGCTGTCAAATTTCTTCATGTCCACAATAATGGGTCTACTCCTCCTCTAAAGTCCACCAATTTCATTGAATATAAAAAAATAATAACAGGACATATTCACTTCTCGACTTCTAAACAGGGCAGTACAGTCATGCTTTTAGATGGTTCAATTGGAATTCTAAAAAATATAATAAAATATAAAGAAAACGAATGTTAGATTGTTTTAAAACTATTTTCTAATGTAAGTAAGCTTTATAATCTTTATAATCTTCCGTGAGATTTTTCTTTAATAGATATTTTTCTGTGCTCATTTTCAAGTCGTGAAAGCTTGATGCAGTAGCCAGTAAATGTTTTAGAATGCCATACTGGCCTGCGGGTATTCCAACAGAAAAATGTCATCCTCAATATTTTGTAGTTGCCAAGATTATATCAGGATCCTTCAATTAAAATTAAAATAACTTATATTTTTAATAATAAATCAGTTTTTAGGTTCTCACTCTTCATTAAATAAAAATGTTATCTTTAGTATGTCATATTTTAATGCTTGATTTCGATTTTCAATCATTTTTATTTAATTTATTGGTTAACATTAATGATAAAAGGCTGTATTTAATTAATACAGTCAGATAAACCAAAATGAAAAATTTAATGTCATCGTAAGTCTTCTGCATAATTGAATCAAAGTAGGAGTCAGCCGATTCAATCTACTTCCGCGCAACGTAATCTATGTCAACCAAAACTGCAAGGACACCGAAATAAGACTCCTGGAGAATCGTCAAAGGTGAATCGGCTGCAATAGACTCAGGCTGTAACTGTCAGGCTGCAACAGCAAAAGAGTCATGCGTCAACAACGTCCTCTAGCCAACAATCGCAGGGACGGTCCATGCGAGACATAACAGTGTCTTTTCAAAATAAGCAGAAGCCAACAGAGAATTTGATCGAGCAACCGCAAGATTCAGTCTCCATGTCAAAAAGACACGTATCTAATCACACATCTTGTAGACGTGGAATGTAAGGAGGAGATGGAGTCCAGGTATAAATGATACTGCTATTGCGTTGTGTATGTGTGTATATTATTTGTGTAGTTGGCAGGTACAGAACGAAGCTTTCTTGCTCTGCTCGGATAAACGTACAAAAACAAAATGCCGCGCATTTGTCGGCGAAAGTGATTGCTGCGGTCAATCCCCGTTATTAAGGCTCTCCTTAGCCCTATCGTTATAGCCGAACAATCGTCGTTTTCGCGGGAACGACGGAAAGGCAACAGCATTGGAAACTATATGCCGACCCGCGTACCCCCACTCGCGCTCTTTGCATGTCGGGCAGGTCACGACACATGCCTCCCTTCGCCCCGGTGTAGAGGTGCCGAAGAGGCCCACCTCCTGCCGGCGGGGTTTATTTAAGCCAAGAGCTTGCCCACCGTGTAACGCCAAAGACAAGCCCTCCCATTAGACCCTACGGCCCAGGGACGATTTCTAGCCCCTGCCCACCGGCGACCGCCAGGCTAAGGTGTACAGCCGCCCCGCCCGCGAAGGTTCCCTCTTCAAAAGTCACACTTGTTAGCCCGTGTTTCTGTTCGACTTTTCGCGCACATAAGAGCAACACTCGCTACGCTCCTGATGATTGTCCTGCGTCGTTTACACATCTACTGTGATAGAACAAATTAAAACTATCTCGAATATAATACAGTAAGTTTCTTTTATATTAACTTTTATTATTATTACAGTAATCATCATTTCATTTTTATACTTTCAGAATTTTGAAATAACACTCCTTTACATGACATTTTTAGTTTAAATTTTTTAAATTTTATAGTTCCAAAATTAATTATAATTATAAATTATATAATCGTTTTCTTATTTTAATTGTAGGTCTGTTCATGTAATATTGGCTAAGATGGGAGGTCTATATAGGTACAAATAATTTTATTGATTACTTTCGTTATAGTGCTTTCAATAAAATCTCGGGCAGTTGGAGACTCTTGTCAGGTAGTATATTCATTAAACATCTTCAATTCGACTATATTTTCAAAACTATTTCAAAACTATTTACAATTGTTGCAGATCTACTAATAAAATCTGGTAAATTTGACATCCAAGCAGACTCGACAAGCAAGAACGCGCCCAAATTATCTACCATTGGAAAATGCGGCCGATCTTTTGGGCTTCAACGATGTCGATGATGAAAAGTTCAAAGATTTGGTAAGTTTCTTATTAATATGAATAAATAATTTGTAAAAATAAATTAAAAATGATAATCTTATGATTTTAGGTCAACTATCTTATATACCTCGGCGAAAATAATTCGACAGATGCTGCTGGCAAATACATTAAGAACTGTTTGAAAAGCAACGAGCACTTGTTCCACTTCATCACCTAGGCTGGCTGCAGTTATGACCAAAATATTATTGCGTTAAAGGAGATGCGTTTCGCCTAAGCTTGCGAGGGTACTACTTCAGATTTTAAATATAGTTGTATATTTACACATTATATTTATGAATTAATCATTATTTTTTGCAATTACAGATGCCATGACACTTAATATGGATACTTTGAGTAAGCCCGACAATGTCGAGTTCGGTTGGGCCATGGCCAAAGCAATAAACAGTGCGAAGGAGCGATATCATTGACAAGCCATGATTACAAAGCATCGCAAACGCCATCTAGGAATCGACCTACTATTGGAAAGTGAAGATTCAAAAAAAAGTACAGTGAAAGTACAAGATTCAAAAAGCCGGATCAAAGAGCCGAATAGTCTAATGTCAGCGAATGATGAGTTGGAAATGATTTCTGAAGATTTCGAGGACTTCCAGAATGAACAGCCATTAGTACCTAGCAAAGATGAGACCAATTATGAGTACTCTGAACAATACAAAGAAGAGAATGTTTTCAAAGGTATTTGTAAAGTAAACATACACTTTTTCGTTTAATCGATCTGTATTTTTTTGTAAATAACGCTTTTTCATTTTATTTCTCGGTTTAATTGTTTTTTCATTTATAATTACAAAATTAACTATTATTGTAAGTTATACAAGTTTATTATTACAAATATTGTTTGTAAGTGTGACGTCGGTGTCACTTGGCTTATGCGTGAAGCGCAAAGCCGTGCTTCTGGTTTTAAGCCTAGTCTCAAGAGACTAAGAGCTAGGGATCGAGGCAGTGATTGAATAGGTGGGGTTACTTTGTGTTAAGATTTTGGGGAGTCCTATGCGTCAGAGAGGCTGGAAAAAAGGATTGAAGTCTTCCTCAACAGGTCCTTTCAGCCTGTACGGAGACTTCGGACGGGAAGGGAGAACAACCCTATGGATCTCACAGTTTGTGAGATCGATCTCCTTACAGCTCGCTTGACGCGTCTGGCGGAGAGAATCCCTGGACCAACTATGATGATGATCCGGGATACCAAGAAATAGGAGCGGGCAAACTTAATTTACAATACTTACTTCTTTTAAACGGTTGAGTATAGGATGAATAATTGAACGTTGTTTCCTTCGCAAGACTTGACTTTATTAATTAGCCTTTGGTTTCACTGCGACACAGGAAAGATAGAAAGAGACTTTGATGTCTGTAGTTTAAACTCGAATTAGTAACTTAGGATTTTTTTGGAACCTGGGACTTGAAAATCCAGCTCGAAGATGAAGTTTGATTTTGAGGCTTTGGAATTTATAGTTTCAAGGAAAATAGGAAATTTTTTAAACTTTCCAGCTCTAGACTGAAAAATTTACAGAATGATTCAGTCCAGCTCGAAGCTGTGACCTTTGGAACTCTGTCCAGTTATTGACTGAACAGAGATGGGAAATAGAATTTATGTTTTGAGGTTTCGAGGAAATAGGAAATATCTGAAATTTTCCAGCTCTAGACTAAAAAATTTACAGAAGGATTCAGTACAGCTCGAAACTGTGACCTTCGAGACTCTGTCCAGCTCTTGACTGAAGAGAGGTGGAAATAGAAGTGATTTTCCCAAAGGAAACGCATCCCTTTTATACCCCCAGGCCTCCATAGGGCCCAATGAGTGCGACAGAGAGGTTCTCTCTTTCTCTTATCTCTATCTTTCTCTCTCTCCTGTGCAGTGTTTATAGAAATTTTCTCATTATAATATTTTACATTTGTTTGAACTTATTTTATGTAGTGTTATTTTTTACGTCATAATTTCTTATTGTATTTTTGCACATATATATTTATTTTATTAAATTTTGTTAAAAACAAAATGAGTTATTTTTGTGGCATAGTTTGTATGTGTGAAAATATATATATGCATAAATATAGTGTTTTATACATGTATTGTATTGTTAATAGTTAATGTATTATATGTTTAAATAATTTTTCTATAATCTATATGTACATGTATATTAACTATTCGTTTGATTTATAATGTTTCTTATTTTCTAATTTCACTTATATAGTTATATTCTATTTTATATTCATATATTCACATTGAGTATTCGCTTAAACTTATAATGCTTATAATGTTTATTATTTACTAGGTTCATTTATATAATTGAATTTTATTCTTACATATATATTATGTATATTAAATGTTTTAATATACTTTAGTTAATTATCGTATGTTCTTATTAATTACGTTTATTTATTCCTAATGTTTGGAAATGTATGTGTAATTCCGATGTGTATATTTATTAATTTCTTTTTAGTAAATATATTCTATTTCATAATATATTTACATGATTTTAAATATATATATATATACACATTTTTCTTATCATAAGTGTTTATTTTTTTGTGCATTTCATTATTCTATATAAGGTTGCATATTTATTTATTGGAAAACGGTTTGTTTTTGAGTTGTGTACATGTATGTACGTATAAACATATATATTTTAATAGAATCGCGAAGAAATATATGATTTTAGTGGTTCATCGGGAAGAAATCTTATTTTCATAATATATGGTTATTCGATTGTTGAATGGCAATTTCGGATTGGGTATTATTTATGTATTCTTTTTTCGTTTTAAATATAAAATATTTTCGCTTCTGAAAATCGTTCTAGAACATTCTTAAAGAAAGGGAAAGCGTGGGCACTAAAAAAAAGATAACACACCGTTAGGCAAGGGTCGGCGGTCAGCGTCACCCTCGAACTTTGGCGGGTCGCGTGGATCGGCTTGAGGTAGAATCCACAGGTTCGGCCTCTCGGCTTCGTTTCGCTCACGTGCTTTTCTCACTATAGTGTTTTCGGCGGGAACGGACGGTTTTAAACGACGTTATTTAAGATTCCAACGAAAGGATGCAGAATGAGCAATTTTTACCAAGCGACGATGAGAACAACGATCAGGCAGCAGAGGACGACATGCGCTTATGCGACTCATCAATCTTTAACTAAGATTTCGTTTTGTTTTTCATTTTTAATTATTATTATTCAACTATGTTTACTTTGAATTAACTTTCATTTCTTTTTTCAGCGTTATAAAAATACAGATCAACCTTGATTTTGTTCTATAATCCTAGTTTCGATTATAATCGTATTAGTAAACTTACATTAATAAACTTACTTTTTTCGTTTAATCGATCTGTATTTTCTTAAATAACGCTCCTTTACATTTATTTATTTGTTAAATTGTTTTTGATTTTATGATTACAAACTATCTTTTAAATTTACTATTAATTTAATTTTTTTTTTATTTTAAAAATGCAAGGGAGCGTTGGAGGGGTTGCTCAATGGCTGAGCCTCACAGATAGAAGCGAGATTGGGGCTCCTATCACAGAAAAAAAATAACACGAGTCTGCTCAAGCTGTCCATAGGAGTTTGCTGATGCTGTTGGAGGTTTCGAAAACGTTGCTATTGATGATTCTTTTTTAGGTGTGTTGTTTTATTATGGTATTGTTTCATATTTCATGTATTATTTATTCCAAAATACAATAAGTAAAATATAATACAATTCCTTATATAAGATTTCTTTTTTAAATTTTTTCAAATAATCTACAATTTATTATTAGTGTACAATGAAATTTATATAAATTATATTTTATTGTGTAGGAGCTGTTGAAACTGTGAAACCTATTCGAAGGAGCTTCTGGAGGTAACGAAAGTGCAGTTGCATAGTTATTTAATATCATATTTGAATAATTAATTTAGTTTTGATATTTTTTAAAGATTTTTCTAAATAATTTTTAAGAACTAAATTAGTTATTCAATTTTCAAAGATGAGAAAATATTAAAATATCAATGTTAAAATTATCTAAAAATTTTTATTATATTATTATTATATTAGTATAATTTTATGTAAATATTGTATTATTTTTGTTATTTTTATTATAGTATAATTTTATTTTAATGTAGAAAATATTTATTTTAATATATATTGTTTTTCATTTTTATTGAAATTTAAATTATAATTTAATATGCGGGTATACGTATTAATGCCGCCATGCAGCCCCTGAAGCATGGGCATAACGCTTGTAAAATGCTAGATGGGACCAGCACGTTGGTGGCACGAAGAGGGAGTATATCGCAGTGTGTCGATTTCGGAGCATAATGCCTGCAAATACGTGTCCGCAAGCTGGCAAAAGTGCATGCTGCATGCTTGTAGGCGATCTGCCACCATTGTACTTCGGCCATGTTATCTGGGTGGGTAGAGATATTGTAGAATGCTTTGGCATTTTAAAGCGTAAAATACGCACAAAAAATCGCTGAAAAATTGGTCGTATAACTGTTTTATGACAGCACAATGCCGGCATACAAGTGACGTAAGCAAGCCACACAATCTTGCTCGGCATACCTAATTCTTATAAGGAAGTGTTCTGGAATGTTATCGGGGCGGTGGGTTCTTGGCCGGGCAGTACACGCACCTGGCATCTGTATTTAACACACTCATTTTGGTTGATGTCACAAAACATAAAGAGCAAGTTTAATGACATTGAAAATGATTGCCTAAATCTTTGTAAATTTCAAATTAAATAATATCAATATACAATTTAAAAAGCAATAATAATGAATAAAATTAAATAGATATTGAATTAAAATTTATTTTTAATGGATACAATAAATAAATGGATTAAAAATGAATATAACTTCATTATTATTGACAGAATATCAAGATCTCAATTCATTATTATATACACCTCTTCATACAACAAAAAGAATCCAAGTAATACAATATCATTATTTGTTTTAATTTATTTTAAATTTATAAATTCTTTTTAATATTAACAGTATACATGCATAACTGTATCAAAAGATTACATTGTTCTTGGTGCCATAAGTGGTAGTCTTTATTTATTTACTAGAGAGCCATGTACCTTTAAACAATTAATTCCATTATCGGTAAGAGCTAAGAAAATTAATACTTCGAACAGGAAATTCTACAAAAGATAAAATAAATTGCACATATTTTGTAGGGTGGGCAAGTATCTAGAATACGAATATCACCTGACCAAAAAACTATAGCTTTGGCTACTATTAAAGGAAGTATTTGTTTAATATCATTAAAGCCTGTTATTAAATTAATGAATGTTTATACTGAACATGTTGGAAAAAACGTTACATGTATTTGTTGGAATGATAACAATAGTGAGATTTATGTTGGAGATCAAGAAGGAAAAATATCTGTTTATCTTCTTTCAGCATTTAAGGTATATTAATTAGTCTAAGGAATTAAAAATGCTTGAACAGATTTTTTTTTCAGGTTAATGATATGTTTCAATCTCCATCGTGCTCATTAATGAATTTAGGTTCTAAAATTGTCCAAATAGATTTCAGTTGTACTACAATTTTAATTTCTACTCTAAAATGTTGTTATGTTTGTGATACTGTGTCAGAAGAATACAAACAAATTGGAAATAAACTTAGATATGGAGAGTTTGGAGCTTGCTTTTATCAACCATTTCATACTGAAAATAAAGTTATAGTAAATAACTCCTTAATGAAAAATGCAAAGACAGACAAATTAGTTATATTAAATAGAAAAATAAAAAATGAATCAAATTATCAAAAAAATAGTTCCAAAATATTTTGTGCTCGGCCAGGTTCAAGATTCTGGGAAGTAACTGCAACAGGTGATGTAATAAGAACTCATCAATTTAAGGAAGCATTAGCTATTGCACCTATACCAGTATACAAAACATTTGCAGAAAACTTTTGGAAATTAAAGGAGTCAAACAAATTATGGCCAATACAATCAATTAATTTTTGTCAAGTTTTTGTAGTTAGTGATAAATATTTATTATCATACACAATTGATTATTTATATATTTTTGATCCAGAAAATTCTAAAGTAGTATTGTGGAATGATGAATTTAAAGGTATATTTATGGTGTCAGTAATAAATGATGATATTTATTTAATGATGTCTTCTGGAATCTTTCACCATCTCACACTTGTATCTGTGAGTTCTTTAATTTTAAATCTTTATAAAACAAAATTATATAAAGAATGTCTTGTTATGTGTCATATATTTCAACCAGAAATCATAAAGTCTATTACAGAAAATTTTTCTTATAAAAATGATAAAAAAAATTCAGATGATTCAGACAAACTTGATTTAATTATGTCTCTAATCAAATCAAACTATAACTTTGAACAAAAAGAAAGCAACAACTTAATAAATTCAGAAAATAGAAGTATAAAAAATAATTTTATTTTATTTGATAAAAAATTTAAGATATGTAAAAATTTAGATAACAATTTATCAACATTAGACACAATTAATGACTTATATAGCTTACCTGAAATTCCAGGAAAAATAATTCTGTTAGATAAAAATTCTTTACAGAGAACTATAAATAATGTACATGATGATTTAGAATTGTTGTACTCATTATTAAGAACAAAAATGAATCCAAGTATAACAGAAACAGATTTAAAAGAAATTATAAAACTATTCACTGAAAAATTAAATAATATAAAAATAAAATACAAAGTACCAAGAAAATTTTCGAATCATTTATTTGAAATTATATGCTCTACAGAAATTTATTATTGTAAAAGTATATTGCAAAATTTATCTCTTGAATTACTCAATAAAATAGAAAATGAAGAAATATTAAATTTTTTAACTAAAATCTTTATAGATTTGAATTCACTCAAATACTCTGAGTGTTGTTGTAGTTTTCCTTATCCAATATTTGGAACAGATACTAGCCAAGCAGCAGAGCCAAAGTTTTTTGAAATAGGTAAAATACTTTTAAAAAAGTTTCATAAAAATGAAAACGTCGATATGATTTCACGAATTTGTAAGAAAATTCCACCCATGTGGGGAGAATACTTATTACTAGCAGGGCAAAAAAAATCATGTATACCAGATTCTTTTTTAATACAGTGTCTTCAAACAAGAGATAATTTTATATTATCAACATTATTTTCTAATATTAACAAACAACAATGGAAAGTAGCAAATCACTGTTTTAAAAAAATTAAAAATGGACATTGTATAAACTGTTGTAATCCGTACAATAACAAACAAATTGCTTGTCTAAAATTTACTATCGATTGGTCTGGTATTACATACCTTATTATTAAAAAACAAGGTCCTTATAAAGCTATGACAATCATCAACGAAATTCATGAAAATTTATCTCAAGTTTTATTTGACAAAAGGTAAATGAAAACTAATTTTTTTATGTGTGTATCATAGTAATCTTAAAAACGTTACAGCCTTTATCAATCGATAATATTTTCATCGATACTAAGCCATCATGGCGTTAAAGATATAATTCAACTTACACAGACGGATACAGAATATAATTCTATTTACGCTCCCGGGGTAAGTTAATAGTTTTATATGCAATTTTCTCACATATTTATAAATTATTGTTCATTTTAATTAGATATCGCAAGAAGCAAGACGATACCTTACATATGATTTAGGACAATCCATTTATAAAGAAAAGTTTGGTTCTGGGCCCTATCATTGGAGGATACAATGCAATTTATCTTCCTCATTATGCCCATGCTGCACATTATCGCTACAAACGCCAATTTTATTACGAAACAGTGGAGTTTCTCTTTTTCCCTGTGGTCATGCATATCACATTGATTGTATGATCCAGAAAAAGATTTCAAAATGCAAACTTTAAATGTAGCAAATAATGGTAAAAATGAGTGGAATGCTGTAACTACTAAATAATCCAATTTTTATTATCTAGTCTTTTTTAAATTAATGGTGATATATATCAAATGTAAAACAATTGACAAATGTATGTATAATGGGCATGTGTATGTGTGTTTGTCTGACATTGATTTTATTTATTTAGTTAATACTTATCATATGATACATCATATTTTAATTTGTTTTATACATATAAAATATACATAAAATGAGAACAATTCATGCTTTTAGATTTATGATACAAAATTTTTATTATCTTAGGTGAATTCGGGGTAGATGTAAGTTCTCAGTCTTATATTATATAAAAATAAATAAAAATTATAATATATCTGAAATAAAAGTCAATCAAATGCATTCAATGGAATCTTCTACAGTAAAATAAAGTTAATCTTATAGACTACTCTTGCTATCATAGGCTATTTCAGCGGCGGTATAGTATTAGGAAGGGATGTTTAAGGACACAATGAATTTAGATTCTATTTTTTTTCGTTTCACCTACTGTTCTAAAATGCTTCAGAATGATAATTAAACCGTAATTACAATATTAATTTTTAAATAACTATAATTTAGTCATCTTTATCCATCCGCTACCTTTCATAACGCTATTGACACATAAAAATACGTTGAATACCACATTCCGCTTTCATTTTCGCATTTTATTGCGAATACTATATCATTTATGATCAATTACTAAATTTTCTTAATTAATTTTTACCGTGAGTAAATATTCAATAATCTTGTATTTTTTTAGTAACGAAGACTTGTATAAGGTTTTTGGGCTTGATTTATGATTGAGTTCCATAGGAATTAATGTATAAACTGGATGATTTATAATACATTTGTCTAATAATTCCATCAATAACCTTTTTCTTACCTAAATTAAATTTTTGAATGTTATAACTATATTTTATATAAATTTAACGCAAGAACATATTTTTAAAAATAGTCGATTTAATTAATGCATACAAATAAATAATAAATAAGTCGATGCTTATTTTTATTAAAGTACTATTTCATCTATGCTAATAAATTTTAACGAAACATTTAAAAAACCAACCATGATCTAGTGTTGCATGCAAAACATCAACAAACTATTGACATTTGCTCAATATAATATAAATAACTATTTTTTAATACAATTCTTGGGACCTTTTTTTATGTACTTCAAATATTTTTTAAAGCATAATTTAATTAAAAACTGTTACATCTTACCTAGTTTTAACGTTTCATTTAACTTATCCCAAACTGCAAAACATTAAACTAAACTATAAAAGGTACGTCATTTTAAACAACAAATCGACAATAAAAAAATTCATTACAAAAAACGTAAAAATATTCTCTCATAAATTTATCAGCGTATGTTGATAAATAATAGCAAATAGGAATCCTATAACATACATTCTATAAGTTCTAACATATAGACCTTATGTATTTTAAAAAGTTCTAGATTAGCTATTAGAGAATCTACATATTTCGAGTCAAGACCTAGATAATTATTTATATATTCATCATTTTAAGGTGCACATTTAATATCTATTTTTTTACTCTTTTGTTTTAATATTAATAAAAAATGACAAATTAGTACGATTTACAAAAAAATTAAAAACGATTTATACAGTAAAATAAATCTTTTTTGCATTACATCTTAATACAAAATGATTATTAATTCTAAATTGAAAGTTTCATACTTAATTTTTGCGATACTGTAACACTGAATAACGATGACACATTAAAGCTGACGACCTAAATGACTACTCAGTATATAGCCGATTTTTAGAACTTTCTAAAAAGAAAATAAAAAGTTTAAAAAAGTTAGCAAATTGTCTAAGATACTGCAAGATGAATATGAAAAAGAATGGTATATATTTAGTTTTCTACGTTCTGCAAATCATTCTCATTTTTTTTATCGTTTACCATTTATACGAAAACTGCAGTTGCAGATTTGAATTGACATAGGGCCATATTCTAAAATTCATACAGTATATAAAACAAAGACCAGTTATTTACAGCGATAAAAGAGGTGAAGTGTACTACTTTCAGGAAAACAGTAATAGATTTTGCGAAGCAATAACCTTGAGTCAGAAAATTTTTATAAACAATAATTTTGTAGGAAAAAAGTGTGTGTGCGTGTGTTAAAATATAATTGTGACTGATGTAAAAAAATGTATATGTGCATGTACGTATATACACATAGCCAATATTTTTTTACTGAAAACTTGAATGACTCCTTTTATAAATAATATGATTATTAAATATATTACTGAAACTTAAAAAAACTATGCTTTTATAAAGTTTCGTACAAAAACATTGCTTAGTTAATTCTTTATAATTATTTTAATAAATAGTAAATGTCAATTAATAATAAATTTTGTAATTAATGATAGTATATGGTATCTCCACATTTATCTACTTAAAAACGTATTTGTCGATATGTAATTTTAGCGATTCGATTTTGTACAATCCATTGCTTTTTAATTTTTTGAAAATATAAATCAATGTACGAAAATTACATAAACTATTATATATTTTATTTTAGTTATAGAATTGAACAATAATAAGTGAATTGCATTATAACCATTATTATTCACATTTTAGAAATTAATTTTATATCCTTCTAATATCATGTGTAGCCTTCTCCAAATAATTTAAAAAGATTTTCATTTGATCTTACTTTTACATAAAATTTCTTAAGGGGATGGTACAGTACTTGTTACTCAGAATTTAAAAAATGAAAAATAAAAAATATATCTTAATTAAAAATATAAATTTCTTTGACTTCATTGTATCTATTTCATACAATTCAATTTACAATTAAATAAGGCATACTAAATGTCTAAAGTTTCATTTACTCCTGAGATATAATTTTTTGTATATTTTGGCATTTCCATAGACTTTCGATTAAAGTGATCAATAGATTTTTAGTTAATTTATATTATTTTCGGATATAATTTTCTATTATCTCATTCAATCGCAAAAATAAATATATTTTCATTAAAAAAATCACATTTCTAATGAAAATATATTTTACGTTTCAGATTATTGAACCTTTTAATAGTAATAAATGCATTACTCCTAAAGTTTATTATTCAAAATATACCATATATAATCAAATATTACGAAGATAAAATTGTCATTTTTTAATTTTAATTACAAATACACAGACTTGAAACTTATTTACAATATATCGGATAAGAATATAGAATATTAAATCGCTTACATATATTGTCAGGAAACTTTTTAAGAGTAATTCAACATATAAATTAAAAGACTATTCATTTCATCATATTTTTAATACGATCTAAATTAACTCTGAACAAAATAATCTTAGGGCGATAATACATAATTTTACGTTTCATTTTTGCACAAAAACAATTTTTAATTATTAAATAACAATTCAAAAAATACTATTTGCAATGTTATTTAATAATTAAAAATAATAGTTGGAATATAAAAATTCCAGTTTACTCAGAATTAAAGTTATTTTTTCAAGTTTAATTGCAATTTAAACTATAAATAATTCTTTTTGGCCAAGTAAAGGACTGTATATTCTGATAAGTATTTTGCAATTTAAAAATTAAATTTTTTGCGAAGTTTTTAATAAAAATCTAATAGTGAGATAATTATTTACATTAACTTCTGTTTGGTCGATTTGCGGCTGCGAACCAAAACCAGTGACTAGAATATAGTTATTTGTATTGATCGGTTTTAAATACCAGAAAAGTAAAGTAAAAATATTGTATAAATATTTGAAATATATGCATTAAAATCACTTTAATAATTATGGAATTCTTTCAATACAAACATTTTACAGAAATAGTACCTGTTACGTAAGACTCTTTACTATTAACGCTTTAAAACAAAAAATTTAGTTTTTTGGGATTTTTGCTTATAACATAAAAAGTATGAAGAAATCTAAATGCTATAAAGAACTTTTATAAATTATATGTTTTGAGCATTCAAAATTTAATAGCACTAAAACTAATGCGCGGGAAAAATCCATTTTTCACGTATAAAAAAGGTATAGTAATAGCTATTTTCTCCTAAATTTTCCAACTTTAAATATAACAAAGATATGAATTTTTGTAATAAAATGAAAATATATTTTAAATTATAAGCAGAAAAAACTGAAAAGTACCTTCTTTTGAATAAATACGTTAATAATAAAAAGGTTCGTGTGAGTTGCAACTCAAAAGAATGACTATAATGAAAAGCGAACTATCTCAATCATTTCTGCATCGTCAGCAATCTGTTACTATTCATGTCACGAAAATGTTCATAATGCATTATTTCGCAAAAAAACCTACAAGCATTCTTCGAGATTCACACCTGTATTTAACAACTAAATCACTCATAATTTTACTTTTACATTATACACATTATGCATTAAGAATAGTTTCCGTTGAATAAAAAGTAATCTTGTATAAATGAATTAAAAGATATAAACAATGGAAAATATGTCCTTTACTTTTTAACGAAATATTTCGAATATAAATTAATGTTTCGAAATATTTATCTATTTTTTACATAAAAGGAACTGCAAATTACGATCATAATATAAAAGATAAATTGTGATACAAAACTATGTATTTGGTTCCATTCACTTTTCTAATTTAAGTCAAGATTAATAAAAATGAAATTTTTATTTATTAACTAATTGGCTTGACGAATCCGGAAATTTAAAAATGATACGATACGAAAAAATGCTAGATTTGAATTTTTTCTTTAAATAATAAAAGTATTAAATTGTTTTATAGAAAAACAATATAAAAAGGTTATACGTACAAATGTACAATAAAATACTGTATTTATTAATCACTACCAATCTAATTTTTGACAAAAAATGTATTTTCCATTTATATTTTTCTTATTGCAAAAAAATACTATTTCTAGAAATTTCAAAAAAATTTATTAAAATGGTAAGATAAATTTTCCATTTTTTACATTTGCACGTTCTTTATTACAAAAAATGCAAATCAATAATGAATTGTAATAAAATAAACAAATGGTACATTTTTGAGTGAGGCGATTTCAAAGGGTATTAAGAATTTGATACGTGTATTATAATGGGCTCTTACACTTCTTTTATTTAGATTAATATGAAAATTTAAATCAATTTGAAATGTTCTTATCTAAGCTAAAAGCAACAATATAAAAGTATGTACAAAACAAGTAAAATGTTAAATACACATTACTTTCCATTTGTATGTATGTTTTACGAAGTAATTGTTTTCATTCTTATTTTTAATCTTGACAAAATATTCCAATGTTCTGTTTCTTACTTGTCGGTGTAATACCGTTTTCACTAGAAACTAAAAAATGCAGCTTTAAAGGAGTATACCAGTGTGATGGTTTAAAACAATTTTGTTTATATTGTCACGTATACAGTCGCGGGCGCACGGGACGATACGCTCGGTCAATGGTGGATCTAGAGGTATGACGGCTCGAGGTCGTGTTGTGAGATGCTCGGTCATCAAAAGCTCGAAATCCGGAAAAGACCAAGTCAGTCTAGAGGCGATCAGCGACGCTAGCAGCGATGAGAGCTGTCGACTTTCTCGAGATTAGGCAAGCGCGACCCCTTTCTCTCCCGCGACTCAAAAGTGAAGATAAAAGTATATTCAACTTATATCCCACCTACTTTACTCACATCACATTCGTCGAAAAACTGACTACCCCAACTACTCCCATGCAATACACTGGCATCCCTCGTGGGACGGAGGATTCTTCAATGAAACAGTACACAGGGCAAACCCACTTCGCTTTCACGAGACCCGTGGACTTGCAAGAAGCAGTGGAAAGTATAAAGCTTAAACCTTTATAAGGCAGACCAAAAGCCCAGGATGCAAGCCTGAATTGAGATCGTAACTTTGTCTAAAAATGATGATGAACGCACAAAGAGCAAAGACGAGACAAAATATCTCTACGTGGAATATGTGGATGCAAGCCTGACTGCTGAAAGAGAAAAAACGCGGATGAATATAACCCGAATATAATTCCGGCCCCGCAGATGCTTTCGAGAAAAAATGATATCTAGACAGTCTATGTGAAGAGGCTACAGAGATACAGAGCGGAGATGAAGCTTTTTAAACCAATAACATGGCTCTACGTGTCCGATCGGCTGAGTCAATTATTGGAAGTCAACGCCTAGCCAGAGAACGAATATGATCCCGCGATGGCCCAGCGTAAACATACTCTGCACAAGGTGAGGGAAGATATGCAAGGCTAGCTCTGAAACGGTAACGATTAATGCGTCGATTGACACGTGGGTCCCGACGAACGGAACTGCAGAACTCAAGATGCAGCATTGACAACTCAGTCGATTACGAACCCCCCAATATTTGATAAGAATAGTTTTATCCCTAAAAGGAGTATCACCTATCTAAGAGAGTAACCAACGTAGGAAACCTGAATTTAAACTAATAAGTTGCTCGGCTCAATAGTCAGGGTTCGAGCAGTTGGACACAGAGAAAACAAGAACGACGTTAGAAGAAAAACCAAGATTAAATTTCTAAAACCCTATTATTGAAATAAAAAGTGATGAAGTCAAAGAGAACTTCAGTGCAATTTCATGTAGACTCCGAAGTGGACATTTCTATAATAAAAACGGAAAAGTGAACGAGTCGATAACGAAACTAGCGAGTAAGCCCATATTACTCTCCAGTATAAGTCAGGGAAATGTCAGATAAAACGTCATATAATAATGAGAGTGACGAGTTAGAATTGATTTTGCACATAGTGGACGACGAATTCCCAATTGAATCGCGTACACTTCTAGGTTGAGATATGATTTAATATTAAAAAAAGAGAATCCACACGCAAAATAATCACCGGGCACACGATGTCAGTGAAAGTGGTCAGGTTAATCATACAAGATTTTGCTAGGGGCCGTTCACTTCGAGAACAGGAAAAATTCTCTTTCAAATCTTCTAGTTCTCACTGTGTTCTCTTTAATGCTCTCGTGTGCACTTTCGATGTTTCTAGCGCCCGTTTTTGAGTGGAGAGAATACGGCGAGCGCAGTGGAATGGACAGCGGGCTCGGCCGCGGGACCCCGACGTAGGCCGGCTCAGCGGGTAAGGAATGGGGGGAGCGCATAAGAGAACCTGTGAGAATTCGAGAGTTTCAGAGAGAATTGAGAGAGCATTGTTTTTCGTCAAGAGTTCACAGATCAAATAATCAAATAATTTATTAAAATTAAAATTTTAAATTATTTTCAAATAATTTAAAAAATACTAAATAATTAAATTAAATTATTAATAAATTCTTTAAATAATTAAATTATTAAAACATGGATGAAACAAATGTCTAAAAATGTGCCGAAATTCAGAAGGTCTTGTTCTCTTTACAAGATCTGTGAACTCATGGCGAAAAGCAATGCTCTCTCGATTTTCACTGAAAACTCCTGAATTCTCACAAATTCTATTTTGTGCTCCCCCCACTCCTTACCCGCTGAGCCGGCCGAGGGTGGGGTACCGCGGCCGAGCCTGCTGCCCATTCCACTGCGACCGCCGTATCCTCTCCACTTCGCCTGGCTGCCTAAATGCTCAGATTGATCTCCGTGTTCTCTTATGTTCTCACTCGCGCTCTCTTTGACTCTCATTGAAACTCTCTTGTTCTCTTTCGAAAGAGAATTAAGTGAGCAGCCCCTCGAGATTTTGAGGGTATTAGCCACCGACTGTAAAAACAGGAGCTGGGCAGTAGCCCGGTAGTTCAAGAAATCCGATATTGGTCCAAGAATTTAATAGAAATGAAAGGTGTGTGCCGATCCCACATGATGGTTTTTAATACCATCTATCTGTGGGCCGATGATTCAGACAACAGATGAACTCCAATAATGTAACCAACTTAGCATCGGTTCCACTCTCTGGAGGTGAAGCATTAACCAACATTAACTGAACACTTCCATGATGACACCGGTGCGAGGCCTTCTGAAGTAGACACCGTTTCCTCGCCATGGAATATTGTTCGCATAATCCTGGATAGAAAAAAGGCCTTAAGAAGTTTTGTAAAGTTGATGAGTATCCGAAACATATTGCATCATCCAGTGTCTCATAGCATGTTCGATATGTATCTTCCATAACTTAGAAGGTAGTCTCATTTCCGAAATCAAGGGAGTATTTCCATATATGAGGGATAAGACTCGATCAGAACTCTTGACTCTTTTGGAGGGTAAGACTAGAAACAATAACTGGTCAGCGGTATTAAGGATGCACAATTAGACGATGCACGCTCTTTATGGCAATGAAACAGTGTGGGGCAGTATTTGGCTCCAAAAAACAACTCGCAAAAGGATCAGTTTTCAGAATATACACTTTGGAATACAGACTTCGGAATAAGCCCCCTATTGATAACATATCCCTGGATAATGTCTGAAATACGTTATTTTGGGGTACTAGTAGTACATCAGTTCACATTAGAATGGGCGTATTCTTAACACCAATGGCTACTGAACTGCTGTCCTACCTCAGGTAGGAGACGGGACGGATAATAACATTGAAGATGTCCAGGGCCAAGCCGAAAAAATTGGGTTAGAGAGATAGATGGCAGTCTTTCCTGAACATAGCTGCTTCGAAGGGGTACGTGGGGAGCCACCGAAAAGCACACTAGTGCGTATGTTCTGCCTCATAGATCAGGCAGTACTTAAAAGATGAACGATAAATAACATCTTCCCAGGCCTTTTTGCACTGAATACGACGCTAACACTCCGCCCTGGCAATATAATAGATGCGGGTATTTCGACCCAGGCACCGGCATTTTAATGATAAATCCTAATTTGAAGGGAGAGGCAAGTAGACATAGAATCTGAACCTGAATCTCATGCTAATTCATCTGCTGTGCGTCGGGTAGGTGGATAAGAGCATGCATCATGGTCAGATATCGGTACCTAACTAGGCAGCAATATGATTAATACTATTAGCACCGGTATGGCGGTGCCTTGCAAGGTTCGTTTAGTTAATGCAACTACTATCACAGTCCTCGCAGTAACTAAAGGTGCTCATATTAATTTTACTGACTATACGCCAAAAAGTTTATAAAGATATAAGTTTAGTTCTTAAAGTTGAATTGCACGACGAACTCTGTGGTTTATTTTAAGATAATAAATAATCAATTTATTATCTGAATCTATGCCTGATTTATGCCTGAATCAGGTATTTTTCAGGCGTTCATGCATTCGGGAATTCACACTGGTATAACTCTTATTATCATTCTAGATTTTGTACTCAAATAGTATAATTTCTTAGAATAAAAAAATAAAAACGGAATCTGCTTTTTTCAATAAATCTATTAGTAATTGTAAAACGGCATAAAAATGTGAGAGTGGATTATTAATTATTTAATTCTTCAATAATTACTTTGGATATTTGATCTTATATTTTTTGCTATTTATTACCAAAGTCCAGAACCATCGAATCCAAATATTTTAATACAATTTCGAAATGTAAAATACAATAAAGTTTAAAATTACAAAAACTGTTTGAGCTATTTTTTAAATTTTCAATTCAATAATTTCATAATAGTATTGTTTAATATATTTTCTTATAGTAATGCATAGAAATGCATTTATTAATACAAATAAGAAGTACTTAAAAAAACACCCGCATACTTATCCACAACTTTGCATAAACATCCCAGTTAAGTAAGTGGACGAAAGATATTATTAAATCATATCATACTTATTGTACATGCTAATTAAAATAAGCATCCCATCATTTTCATTATGTTCTTTCTATTAACGTTTGTCTAAGATATCGAATAAATGAGCATACTTTAATTCCTTCCTTTGGTTGTTATATAATATTCTTTAATTGATTAGAGTACATCAAAAGACTTGTCGAGAGCTTTCCGTCATTTACTTAATTATTATTTGCTTGTTATTTTGCCTACGCGCGCGCATTCTGTGGGGATGTGCGCGCACGTTTCTTGAAGAATGTCAGCTCAATGCCTGGAGCGATGAGATGAGTCGGCCCTTTCATCTCGGCGATCCCTCTCTCGTTCCCGCTCGCGTTCTGGTTCTCTTTCTCGTTCTGCTGGTCTTCGACTTGTTCCATCCCGCTCCCTCTCGCGCTCACGTTCTCTGAAGCGTTCGTCATAATACCTACACAGTTCATTACAGTAACAATTACCTTAAAATTATCAACTATTGCAAGAGTAGATGTTCCATTTGTTTTTATTCTTACAACAAAATCGTAATTGTCTATCTGACATAATTTAACTATAACTTCCAAAAAATCTGCGTTTGATCCATCTACCCTACAAAGTATTTAGTTATATAATTTTATTATTTAAGTTCATATTAATCACTACAGTTTTTCGCTTTATTGATTTTATCTTGTATTATTGGCATTTTTACACTCAACTGCGCTCCAAATTAACATCTATTATTTTAATTATACAAAAATATTTTACGTGGAATCAGAAGTCCATATGTTATAATATATTCTTCCACATGTCATTAATTTTGAAATGTATTTATTTTCTTATTTAGGTTCTCTATAAAAACAAAAAAGGAGTCTGCAAAAGTAAAAATATCAGAAATTTTTAAGCTATTTTGATTACCATAAAAAATATAAAAAACCATGCAAAAAAATATAAAAATTTCGTTTTTACGTAAATGTATTCGTATATAATATAATGCATTTCAAAAATCAGAGCGCTAATTTGGAGCGCTGAAGATGGATAATATACTAAACTCAAATCTGTTTTTTTTAAAAACTGGATTTAATTGAAATAGTCCAAAAATGTCAAAAACTAGAACGGATTAAATTATTTTAGACAAGCAATGCTACTTATTGCTAATTATTCCGCTATATTGAAGAATCAGTGGCTACGATTATCTAAAAGGATAAACTTGGTTGATCACGGAGAGGAGAGGCCTCGCCTAGTCTTCCAAGTTTCAAGTCATTCTCTATTTGTCAACTTCAACAGTAAATAAGTTGGCCTAATGCAGTAGAATTTATTTTAAATTATTGTAGTTTTTAATAATTTTGATTAAATTTAATTTAATAAAAAATTGATTTAAAAATAATAACATTTTTGAGCTTAGAATATCACGTATTTACGCTCTACAAATCTAGGCACTGAATAAGAAAATACGTTGTTCACATATATTTATAAACATTAAGTGAAATATACCTTTGTAAAGAACCCTTTTAAGGATGGGTGTAGATACACTAATTGCTTTCCTGTACTGAAAAGTACTTGTAACAAAAAATATGTTACTACTAAAAATATGTGTCTAATATGTTAATTCGTTAAAATTCTGATCGATTAATAATTGATTTGAAACCTGACGTAGCTATGTAGAAAATACAAAATTAATTCAAACCTATTATAAAATGTAATTTGATTTAATCATAATTAGTATATTTTTTATTATAGGTATTTAACTTTCTAGAAAGTAATAAGTTGAGTTGATTTTCGTAACCCGGCAATAAAGCTTGCGCTTTATTTCCTTCACTTTGACGGCGAGCTGATCGAATTCGCATTGTAAAACTTTTTTTTTAAATAATTTTATAAAAAAGCAATCACAGCAAAATTTAAATTATTTAAAACAACAGAAAATTGGATATAAGTTATTTACAATTTTTGATATCAACCTACGTATTGTTCACTACCAATATTTTGTATACATACAAATGCATGTTTTAATTTTATATAACATTTGCAGTAATGTATAAAGATAAATTATGTATATTCATATAAAAACATATAAATCATTTTAATAACTCTGCATTTCTTTAATAAATCATAATTATAATTTTTTTAAATAAATTTTTTAATGCTCCCGTTTTCTGATCACGTTTTAATATCCAAAAACCAATTATTAATCACTTCTTTAGAACATTATTAATTATAAAAAACATGTTCAGTGATGAATTAGTATCTACTTATTTTCGGATGTATTCCTTTCGATGTACAAAAAAGAACATTTTTTTACTTTTTTTATTCTTTAGAAGTCGTTTTAGAATACATCAATTCGGTATTATATATTTGTATAAATGGCAAAACATATTCTTAAAGTTTAATTATTGCATTCATCATTATGCAAAAAAATTCATATGTACTCTTCAGTCATGATAGCAATATAGACGCAATCTTTTCAATATATTTTGCAAGGTCTTGCAGGAAATCTTATAATCTTAATCGTTTTATTATCAATTGTGTTAAAAACATGTAAAATATTAAATTATATAACATGATAACAGTGTTTAAATGTATAGCTAAGGCCAATTTTGTGAAACAAAATTAGACAATCGTAAAATACTGAATAAAATAAAACTTAATTTTAAATTAGCTAATATTTTATCTTATATTTTTGTAAAATATATGATAAAGATACACAAGTTATGTTTTTATAAATGTTTGTGTTAGTGCATTTCGTGCATTAACATGTGGAAGATTAGGAATACGTACAAACCTATGACCAATATTAAACACATTATTTATATTTTTGAATAATTATGAGCAGTGTATAGTTTTCAAACATATTTTCTCCGTAGTTTCTTATAGTTCATGATATTCTAAATGCAATGATGCTTTTAATTTTTAAATTCATTAATTAAGGCTAATCAATAAATGCAGCAAATTAAAACGCATTCAACAAGGTAAAGGAATTCTAATTACCCTTCCAGTAGTCATTTTTTTCGAGGGGAATTTTTCCCTTTTACCGGCGGGGCCGCCTTTTGACTTTGCGTTAAACTAAGATGTCAAACCCACCTGACTTGTCGCAGCATCCGATTTCGCAAGCCAATTAGCTACACCGACTTTGTCTAATACCCAGCTATAATACGTTTAAATTTGTTGCATTCATTCATACATTTTATTAGCCCTAACTTTGTAAAAAAATAATGAATTTGAAAATTAAAAGCATCATTGCGCTTTGAATATCATGAACTATACACGGTCAAAAAACGTACTGATTAATAGAGTTAAAAAATTTTAAATAAATACTACTTAATTCAATATAATCGTAATTTCTTTCAGTAGTTAATACGAGTTACAAATAATACTTGCAAACGGTTGGAGATTAAAAGTAACAAATTTTAAATTGTTCAAAGAGGACGTGTAAATAAATTATAACATTAACTTATAAAAAATTCTATGCTGCCTCATAAATTTTTACAAATGGCAGAAAGAATTAGAAAATAATATGAGAAAAAATAGTATATTTCTAAAATAATATTTACTGAAATCTTTTTGACTTGAGCATTTTTCAAAATTATATCTCAGTGTTATAATAAATCTTATCGTTTTTGATTAAAAAACAATTAAAGCTATTCTCTCTTTCTCTCTCTCTCTCTCTCTCTCTCTCTCTCTCTCTCTTTCTTGTCTCTCTTATTATAAATGTACTCCCAGAAAAATTACATGTATCAATGGTCTTTAAATACATTTAAAAATAATAAATACAATTTAAATTTTATTTAATAATTTTACAAATTAATAAAACGCAATTCGTTACCAATTTTAATAAAATTCGTTCTTCCAGACATATAAAATATTACTCTTATCAATAAAAATCTCATTACTGCAAGGGCATTCGTTTCACAGACATTTCTTTCAAGGTGTTGAACAATGAATGTTTCGCTAAAAATTGATTGTATACAATTTAAAAAGAAATACTTTTATGATTAAAGCTTCACAGTTGTCCACGGTGACCATTTTATTCCATAGAAATTAATAAAGATGTATCATAAATTAAAAATGTTATATTTATATGTTACAAATATAACTTTTAGAATATAAGTATTTTAATTTTCTTAAGTCAAATTGGTTTAATATTAATAGCAGGCGCTTTAATTATTTCTAACATTTTTTTATTTCACCTGTAACAGACGTAATGGTTATCACGCATTTGAAGTAAATATAACCAAATACTGATTAAGTTCAAAATTTTGACTCAACTTTCTCCATTATATCTTATGTTCAGAAGGTTGATAACTTTTTCAAAAACAAAATGGTGGCTTAAAGATTTGTTATGTAATGTACTAGTCTTTAGATGTTTCTACTTGTTTCTTGGTAACATATAATTGATGATATTATAATACGATGTGCTTTAAATTTAAAAATCCATTCATTTTTCATGATAGTACACTGAATCAGAATATGAAAAAAAAGTATTTCTGTGGCCATCTAGCTCTCTCTATCAAGTGCAAGGAGAAACAAGATTCAAGAATCAGTATATTCTATTCAATTAACAGAAATAAAATCAAATACATTTTGTTTTTTCGTTTTTGTTCAAAATTATCATCGTCTGCTTGTACAACAATTCAAAACAGAATTCAATAGGATTGAAAATTAATATCAGTCGTTTGTGAGTACCTGATTTATGTAAGTAATTGACATTTATAAATATAATGTGGTCACAAATCGTCAATATACAATATGTTTAAATAATTCCGATACCTAAAATTCAAAACTTGTTCAACTGTGAATGTTGTACATATAATCTTAGATTTATTATTAAATATTATTTTAAATGTCAGTTGAAGTTTATTTTCAGTTTTATGTCAAAGGAATACCTACTTTTTACTCTGGATACCGAAAGACTTCTAAATTTTATACTTGGAAATATATTTGGGTCAAGTTTTTCAAGTCATTTGACTGAAAATGTTCTGTATAATAAGTCATTTGAGTTCATTGAATGTAAGGAATAAAGTAAAACTACTCATTTTATGCAAACAATTTTGATTGTAATAAAAAAATAAACAAAAATTTCAAATTCCTGCTAGAAATCGAAATTAGATTTCTTAACAGAAATAACTACAAAAAAGTAACATGATAAAAAAAATAATGTGTTCATCTCCTATTTTTAATATAAAAAATTATAAACTCCGAAAGATCTGTACGTATTAGTTATTATACATTTTTCAAAGCTCTTTTGATTAAGATTAATAATACACTGATTTTTTAATTGCTTTGTAAATAACTATAACAAAAATATATTTATATTATAAACTTGAATTATACATTGAAACAGAAGGCAAATACTTGATATTTCTTGTATTCAGCCCAAAAATCTAACATCGATTTCAAGAAATTTAAAAAAATTTATCTTATTTTAATTTTCTTTCGATTGCAATTTAAATTTTTTGCATAAAATAAGTGAATTTACTGTATTTATTATATTTAAGAAACTCAAATGATACATCATAGAGAATCTATTAAATCATAACATGAATATGTGCACAAATAAGACATTAGTGTTCTTTCAATATACATTGTAAAAAATAGATAGCTTATTTGAAATAAAGCTGATGATTAAGTTAAAATGAGTTTGAAAATAATTATTTTTGTGTAGTTTATATAATAATAATTATTTTGCTTGCCTTGACCTAAACTACGTCTATAGTCTTCAAAAAGGTATTAATGTTTTCAATGAAAACCAGAATATAATCATTGAACACTGTCAAACGTGAGTATCAAAATAAGTTTAAAAAGTAAAGTTAATGTTTAAAAGTAAAAGTTTTTTACGTCCATATAATTAGAATATGTATAGTAATTATATATATTGCAAAGCTGTCAGATTAATATTAAGTTAAATACTTTAAACGCAGCAAGAAGTAAAACGAACGTTTTTAATTTTTAAAAGGCCGATTTAATCATACCTTACTAAACTGTAATTTGTTGTTAAGCAAATGTTGCAATTGCAGTTAAGCAAAAAATTGTACCTATAGAGCGAATGAGCTTTCTAAATAGTATATTCTTCCATTCCAACTTTGGCTTAGTTGTGATATTTTTGATTAGAAATAAAGCATTTTAAAGTTGGGAATTTACAAAATACAATAAAAACTTTTTATTATTATTCATAATGTATTCGATCGTTGTTCCGTACATAACTGTCAAGTAATCGATATTTGTTAAAAAATAAAAAATTATAATTTGTAGAAATCATTTTGATATAGTGACTTTATTTGTTAAAAAAGAAAGTCGACAGCATAAGAAACAAAGGAAAAAATCAATCAATAACTTTTGCAAAGATAATATTACATTTTTAAACATTAAAGAATATAATTGTTGTAAAAAATCTAGATTGTTCATTTTTTTATAATGATATTTAGGAAAAGTAAATATATAGAATATTGTGTTCAAATTTTGAACACTAGGAGACGAAAAAGGTTAAAAAATGTAAACAAGAATATATGCATTTTAGAGATTTGAATTGTTACAAACATTTTAAATCAATTATTTATTGTTGCTAAAGAAAGCTAGTAAATTAAATAAAACTATTCGAATAAACGATCTGTATAAAACATGAAATATAATCTACATTGTATTTCCGTATTAGTAACAATCCGCTAAGGAGTGTACAATGCATGAAATTCTGATTACAAATTTTTTTAATTTTTCTATTCACTAATTTAAGCTAAGCTAAACTTTATGAAATTTTTTCATAAAGGTAACATAATGGAACAGATTTGGTAGCAATAAACAAAATAAATACAGCTAAATGGACTACAAAATGGAAGAATAAAAAGATACGATGGGTGAGACAGGAGAGATATAATTACAAAGAGAAATGAAAGGACGTGTTCCGATATAGAAAGATATATATTTTATTATTTTAAAGTTTGTAAAAAATATTTTTCTCTTTTTATCTACCACTTTTTACATAAAACAGATTGTTTACTATGAGCAATTCTATTCAACAGCAGTACTAAACAGCAATTCTAAGACTCTCGCCAGCTACCAGAGCAGCACAACCTCGATTAAATAGTGGATAATCCAAGACCAAGTTGCAGAGTCGGTTTTAATCGTAGCGGTAACCGTGGAAATAGTTGAAGGAGACGTAGTTTATAGTCAAAAGCGCAAGAAGTTCTGCCGAGGGAAAGCAGTTAAGCCAATTCGACAATTGCATGATTACTTAAAATTTTAAAGGTGTAAGGATAGCACTATAGCGCAGAAGAAGCGTTTATGGGTTCTGTTTAAGCAGGAAATTTTCCACCGCAAGAACCAGTAGCATATTATTTAAAAGGCTTACAAAATGTTAAATTAAAAATGTTAAATTACAAAATCAATAAAAAATAAAATTCCGCGCTAGCAACAAACTAATCATTGCACCTGAAAATAGAAGAATTGGATTGTTCATTCCTGTTAATTATAATACACATTGTTTTTATACTAGCAACAATTAAATTAACTGTTTAACAGTATATTTACTTTGAATTGAAAACTACTTTAACTACTCACAGTATACAAAATTAGATCCAAAATGTAATCTGCTTAATTGTTTTACGGTCGCTATATTGGATCCGTCATTTTGAATTTAGAAAATGGCAGACTGGAATTACAATCAGCGCTCCTAAAACTCCCTATAAACATATTCTCATTGCATCATGTTCAAAAAATGACGTCAAAGCCGAATATAATTGGAAAAATTAGCTTTTCTAATTTAAATTGTTTATAACTAATTATGTAGATAGAAATTTGGATTTTTCTACTGACAAGATATGTTTTACAAGACATGAAAGGATCCTACGAGAAAAGGTTTGCATGGTTTCAGATTCAAAATATTTCTGCCGTAAACAAAAACGACACCGCCCCTTAAAGAGGTAAAGATATAGCACCGCACAAAGACAATATTCAAAATTCGATGCCAAATTTATTAAGATATGCCACATCACAAGCTTCTAAGAATCTCAGACAGAATGTCCTAAATAGACTATATTTCGCCAAGAATTTGATTCGGAACATGATTGTGTTCTGTTCAGGGGCTCATTAATGAACGTGGTAGAAGAAATACCTTATGCCTTAATGAAGACCTGTGATCTAGTTTTTATAAAAGACGGTTAAATCGCCTAAAGTATCATAACAAAAGTACCTCAAACACAAGGAGCTTTTACAAAGGATGAAGTAAAGTGTTCTATTATCGCACGACACCTTTTGGGTGAGAATAAATGTACTGGAAAGAGTCTTGGTTATTTACAGAGTCACGTAGGAGGCAGACAAGGATTGAATACATGCCTATGATTGGAATGGTTTCATCGAAACATCTGAGTTAATTAGGAGGAGTTTGGACTTATCCTTGATCTGCAGTTCTAACGAAATAGTTGTAACAAAATGTATAATAAATAAATATTAAAATTTTTTTTGGTAAAATATATTTTAATTTTTAGTTATGTATGACCATTAAAATAATAAAATTTTCAAAATTTTAGATTTGGCATAGTTAAAATGTAGTATTAAAGTAACTTTATTTTTTATTAGTTTCCACTTTAAATTGTAAAAAATTAGTTTATTTTAAAAAATATAAAAATGACAAAAAATTCGTTTTAAATTATATAGAAATTTCAAAGTTTGAATTTATTGAAAACAAAGCAATCCTCCCCCTTCCCACATCAAATATCTACATTTTAATTTTACAAAATTCATTAATCGATTGAAAAGAGTTTGACTCTCATTTAACTACAAATTATGATACATAATACTAAAAAATTCATATTTATTTATTATCTTATTTATTTTTTTCATATATATTTGTTGTTACAATTAAATAATAATTAAAACCATATAAAAAGTAAGTAAGTTGTAAATACAACTGTAGTCCAAGAATATAAATCCTTAAGGTTAGCTTGTCATGGAACAATTAGCTGTAGTACAAAAACGTAGACAGAAACTGGTTTCTGCACTCATGCCTACAGAGTAAAAACAAAGATGAATGGAATGTGACAACCTCATCGATGAGTGTAAAAAAGATTGAATAAACTTCAATTTAAAAACTTGTCGATTGCGTAATATTAATTGAAAGTTAATGGAAATTTTTGAAATTATTGGACATGTTTAGCCTATATCAAATGTTATCTGAAATTCCCCTGAATATCTGCACCGATCATTTGGAAATAAATAATTTGTATATTCCAATCCATACGGCTTACTATTTTTAAAAATTAATAAACCAGAATGACAGGTAAGAACAGGATTAGAGGTTAAATTAACAGGACACCGATTCACTTTGCGAATTACGTATATGGAATATACAAATAAGTAAATTAAACAAATTCAATACTAAGAAATTTGCATTTATTACTTTTCAGCCGGGGATTATCCATATTAGAAGTTGTAAATGATAAATGAAGTATGAGTTATGGTAAATGGCTATTTTCAACTATTAGTGCACTGTCAAACAAAGGAAATAATTGATAATGTATTAATTGTAATTGATCAACCGCATTGAAAAATATTTACATTGCCGCTTTATGAACGTAGTATTAAAAAATTAAAAATTCTTGTAATCAGAAACCCATGCATTTAGTGCTTCTAAAAAACAATATTATAATTGAAATACTTTATATATTATAAAATAAATTTAAAAATTCATAGAACAAACATTTATATACATTACAATGAAAAATATAGATACGTAGTAAATTAAAATTTAATTTATAATCCCCTAAAATCGCATGAGAAAAAACAGTTATATTAATAAGGGCCTTTGCGAGCAATAATATTTATAAACAAAAATGCACATCACATTAAAAGATTAAACAATTATTTTCTGGAATTCCAAAGAAAAGAAAACGTATGAGTTTACAGAATTTTCGCTTGCATTTAGGAGCCAAATTTTTAACGTCAGTACAATGTTGTTAGTTAATGCGGTGAATAACCGACTAACTTTTGCTACCTACATAACATACTGATATTTATAAATATTCTTATACGTTTATATAAATAGACGCGGTTTCATATATGTTAATGCTTATAACTATCAAACCGATAAATCTGCATTTGTTGACTTTGTACAAATTAAAAGAGACACGCATATAAATATAAATTATTTAACTATATACATGCATTCACTGTATTATAAAAAAGCATCTTTACCTAGAGGTCTTAGAAGATGAGACGGGCGCCGCTTCGGGCGGTTCTTCCTTTACTCTTGGCCTGGTGGATTGACGCGTTGTACTAATAAAAAATAGATATTTTGTTATATATTTTTTAGTTACAAACTAGTGCTTATCTTGATTAAAAAATTAAAATTAAGTTAATAAAATAAATCGTTTAAGGATATAAATTATTGTCTGTTTTTTCAATTTATGTAATTTTATAAAAATGCTTGTATGCAAGTCAACGCATATGTTTTTCTAATTTATTTAAAAGAGAAAAATTATATCAATGTGTGAAATAGAAAAATATAGTTAAGAAAAATAAATGACTGAGGCAAATATTGTATGTGCATATGACATAAATACTACACGGAGAAAAATCCATCTATTAAATCTTTTGAAAAATATTGAGTTACCGACAGCTACTTAAAATCAGACCTGTCAATTGCAAAAAGTTATTCCTCGCATGAAATTTCGCAATGTCCTACACTGACGCACTGTATAAAAGCAGCCATCTATTTTTGTGAAAGGATCTATGCGATCGGATGATTAAATTTTCATTTGGTTCTTCGATGACTTAAAATGACAAAAACTTTTTTGAAGCACCTAAAAATGTAAAAGCTAAAAGAAAATTGAAATTAAAATATATATTAAAACATAAAAGCTACCAATTTATTTTATTTTAATATTCGATAACTACTTTTTGATTTTTTATTATTTATTATTGGTCCCTCGAAGATCATGAAATAATGAAAAGTGACAAAAACCTTGAAGAGCCTAAAAATGTATATGCTACTACTATTCAAATAGTATCTGAAGAAAACACAATATTCATATATATTCATAAAATATAATGAATATTACAGTATACATTAAAACAAAAAGCAGAAATTTTATATTTATTATTTTAATATACGCACTGCGGGTACAAGAAGTAGATAGGCATTTATTGTAAATAGTTTTTGCAGAATATCTCACTCAAATAAATATATCCAATATTGTATCTTAAGCAAAAATAATTAAATATCACAAATATTACAGATTAAACATCTATCAGTCATTTTACATTTATACGAATTGATTGATACAGGCACTTACTAAGTCTCGTGCTATAAATTCAGAATGACCAAACATTCTAGACTTCTTTGTAATATAAATACAACCTGTTAACCGACAGTGCAATTATATCTGAGTTATCATGTCTTCGTCTTGTAACTCATTTAAAAGTCTGTTGTTAATGTTTTTGCAAAAACTCGTTCTTTTTGTTTTTTTTATTTTATTTTAAACAAAATTTGTATTCAAAACACTACAAAGCACATTTAACACTTCTTGTACAATAACAAATACTGAATTCCTAGTTTAATTGGATCATTAAATATAATGATATTAAGCATAATCATATAAATATCATTTACTCGCAATTAAAATCATTAATTATGTTTGCGATACTTATATTGCGATTTTATTCAAATATAGCTAGTTGGCCTATTTGCCTATTTTGACAGGATTCATTACGATCAATTTTATATGTAGCCAATCTTTTTAAAAATTCAAGAGTGAATGCTGTGACACAAAAAAAACTATAAAAAACCACAACAATGTATTTAATTACTCCAATTAGATGGCAAAAAAGAATAAAACAATGGAAAAATAGTCCTAGGAAAGTATAACAAGAAAGAGTGGTATTATCATTTCTCGCTGCATACTTCATTCAGAGTGATATCGATATATGACAGGTGTACCATCTGTAGAAAGTAGTGGTACTAGATAAGTCAATTTTCGAGCCCAATTACATCCGAGTAGTTATAAGAGACTACGTGCACTAGCTTAGTATCACTTGGTAGAAATCCAAACCATTTCTTGACCAGAATGTGGTTATTATTTGTATTTAAATCAGTTTTTGGATTCTTACAATCAATTAGGGTCAAAATATTAGATTTATCCTCGCGAAGAAACGGGTGATTAAAAAATGAAAGTATGAGCGGTCATGATCCAAAAATCACTGTCAGATCGGTAGACCGGTGTATCGACCGCTATACCTTTCTTAGAAAACGCTTCGACTGGTTTCGCAATGAGCTAACGGCATTCTGCACTCTTTGACAATAAAGTTCACATAAGAATTAAAAAGCAAATATACGAGCGAAGGCGATAAACTGGCACTTGTGATTAGGGCTAAACTCATCAAATGTCTGTTTACTAACATTTTATTTAATTTATTTTAAAACTTCAACAGATTGTAATTTATAACATGTCCAACAATTGCTTGTCTCCAGGTATATCACGAGATGGCTGAGATCATACTGATCATTTTTAGACCCACACTCGAAACTGTAAGATACTTTCCCGCTGAGCTAGGAGCAATAAAAAATAGCTAAAATTGGTAGTTGAGGTGTAGCCGATTTGGTTTTCTTCGATCCCCCAACCTAATTAACGACAAGAAGCAAAGGTGGAGTCGACATGAGTCAGCACGAAGGGAGTGAATGAGGTTGACAACAGAGATTATAGAGAAATATGACGCCGATAGCCTAAAACATTTTATACTCCTTTTTATTTAAACGCAATTATCGCTCTTTCAAGTTTCCATGAATTTTAAAAATATAATAAATGATTCGCAATGAAATTTGATTTAGAAAACATCAGAAAAACTACAAGTTTTGATTAACTATACTGGATTCATCAATTTGAATTTTACAAACATCCAAACCAATATTTTCAATATTGTTTGCAGAAATTTTCAGCTACATTACTAAATTATCGAGTAGCAGACTTTTTCTTTCCTTAAAAAAAATTATATTGTATAGTTATTTATTTATTATGCAATAATATTATGATATACAAAAAAATATCAATAACTTTGTAATCTTACAGTTTTTGTGTTGATTTCTTTGCATTAATTTCAGTGAATGCAATTAAATAATACAAAATTTATTTTTTATTTTCTGTTCAAAATGATCATCTTGAATTGCATTACCATTATGTACACATTTTCAGTTACGAATGTAAATCAAACAAAGATTTGTATACCAATCCCTTCCTCAAGTTGACATATTTAGAAAATTTACTCTAAAAATTTCAGTTAAAGATGTCAAGCGCACGCTTTAAAAGTTTTATTATTGATAAGTATAAAATTACATGATCTTTTATTTTCGTATTTATCTGCTTTTTCCAAATTTAAGTGCACTTTAACTGGATTTATGCAAAGTAATAATTAAATATAGTAATCATTTGCCAATAAAAATTTCTGCTAAAAATCCAATTATTGATTCTGTTCTTATTTGATAAATTAATTAGTCTATTAAATTAGTCATACCCTTATAAGTGCATGCTTACAGAATAAGTTTGCTAAAATATACTTCATACCCTATGGACTCATATATTCTTTAAGGCATTTTTTAAATTTATTGAGTTGGGGAGGAAGGAAAGGGGGGCGCTGATCTGTATTATTTAAACTTATCTTACCACTCCATTCAACATTTTTATTTTACTTCTTTCTTACCTCTCTTCTCTGCTCCTTTCTCGATATTCACGATCCCGTTCTCTGTCTCGGTCCCTGCTGCGCGAACGCTCTCGAGGGTAGGGCTCGTTGTAGTAGCGTTCACGTTCACGTTCTCGATCTCTGTCGCGATCACGGTCACGTTCCCTGTCACGGTCTCTATCACGCTCACGACTCCTCTCTCGATACTCGCGGTCCCGACTTCTTGATCTTTCGCGACGTCTCCTGTGGCTGCGGTCCCTATCGCGAGATCTTGAACGTTCTGAAAAATAAATAATATTTCGTAAAGTTACATTCCTTTACTAAATTTTACGTTCGTTATGTATAAAATGTATGTTTTATTTTAATTACGAATTATTAGACTTTTAGCATTTTATGTTAATATGTTTATTTAAAAAACTTAAATTTAAACAACCCTATTTTACTTTTATGTCGCATTTAAGATTTTATAAAATTGTTCTATAGCAAAGAGGAAGGAAGTAAAGAGGGACTAATTCTAGTTTGTGTAATATTGATGTACACTTATATTTAAAAGTCAAGTTTAAAAATTTATGGTAGGTCAATATACTAAAAATTTTGAAAGTTACAATCAGGCTTCTTATATTTCTAATAGCAAGATTAAACATTTTTTAATCACAATAGTCATTAATAAAATACGTATGCCATTATTACACAGATAAGTTAAAAGATTCAGTATTGAACACTTCCTTAATAAATTTATAATGGATCACAATTTATACCGATGATTAATATATTTTTATCTTTTATTGTGTAAATAAAAGCGACTATCATATATTGCGACTAACTTATGCCCAGATCATGTTAATGTTTTATACTATAGATAATTCATAACCTCAAATTCACGATATCAATAATATACATGCATTATTGGAGGATCGTATATTATTTTAATAGTTAATGAATGAAAAAAATTATATTCTTATGTAAAAAACCGCTTTAATACTAAGAGCACTGCCCGTTACATTTTTAAATACTAGTAGTCTATATGTATATACAAGAAATAGGTACAGATGTGAGGAACAGCGCATAGCTGTGTATATCGAATTCTTTCCACCTCTCTACCTCGCTCTACCAGCTTTATTCCTTGTATTTATTCATTGTAAATCCTAACCTCTTATCCTGCCATAATAATACCACCATGAGTTAGACGCACGTGACTCTTGAAGGCCGAGTAAACAAAGAGCCTGATCTGAATCTGAACTTATGCCTAATGTATCCAGAGTATTGTCTCCCCCCCCCCCTCTCTCTCTCTCTCTCTCTCGCTGAGCGGCCCTTGAGCTTGTGTCGTTCAAGCTTAACAGAGTAAACAAGGCAAATAAAGCTTCAGATGAAACTTTTAATTTTATTTACACACCGTTTGAGTGGGTATTCTCGTACAGTCAGTTTTGATTAAGCCTGGCAATATGTGTATGAAAAGGATTTGAAGTTATTATAAGTCCTAATCATTCTTAGCATAATTTCAACATATTATGGGCATAAGCTCCTCGATTTCCTACCAAGGTTCGTATTTTCATTAATAGCTTGATTTTCAACATAGATTTATATAAAAAGCTGAAAATCCAGGTTGTCATTGATAATTTTCTTTTCCATTGTAATGGATTTTACCAAATGATAAAGTCACGTCGTTTTGGCGTGATAAATCAGTTGTTAGTAAAGTTATTAAATTCTACTGTCTCTATATGTACACACACTTTACTTAAAATTTTAAATTATATTAATCTTAAGAAATTGATAAAAAGGTTAAATATATAACAAATCAAAAATATAATTAATGTGAATTAGGGTTATACCTCTGCGCGCTGAACCATAACTCTTCGTCTCCACTCCCCTGAGCGTATCCTGGAGTGAGCTGATGAGGATCTTACAGCGGTCGTCAGCAGCCACCTTGGACTGTTTTATCAATGATATTGCTGTTACTAACGTCTCAATTGCGCTCGCGTATTCACCAGCTGCAGCATCTGCCACTGCTCGAGCAATTGCTGAAGAAGATACTGTTCTGTTGCGTCCCATGATCTCTTCGATTTCTTGTTCAGACAATGGTGGTGGTCCATCAGCTCGATGGTCAGGACCTGGCCCTCCATAAGGTGGCTACGAAATAATAAAAAAAAATTAATTCACGCTAAAAATAAAATGTTTGGAAAATTTGATTTAAAAGTTAAATTCGAATCTATGAGGCTACATGTACATGAACCACATGTATTTAATCTTTAGATTTGAAATATGCATTAAGTAAATAGTCTTTAAATATAAAACATATTTGACACCCAATTTTTTTTTGAATTGTGAACTTTCTACAAAAGATTAATTGCCTGTTAAGTTGATACAGTTGAATAATAAGTATATTTAAAACATTTTGATCTGAAAAGATAACCACAAAGCATGAAATCTAAATAAAATGATTTATTGAGCAAAAAGATAAACCAATATGATAGACTGGTTTAAAATCGTGCTTTTGTGGGAGCTTCTAGCTACCACAGTTTTGAGTTTAGTAGTTTTTGTAAAACATAGTTGTTATAATTGTATTTTATTTCTTCTTATTGGTTACTAATTCTTTTGTACTTATATTCATGAAACGATAATAAAAGCCCTAAAATTATTCTGGGAATCGTTATACTATTATTAAAATACTAGTTATAATTGATATCTAGTTTCTAACTACTAAACTATTAAAATAGTTAACTTTAGTCTAAACATTGTTTAATTTTCTATACTAGGGAACTATCTGATTCTAAGATATGGGTATTAACGAAAAAGTATCCACTACTCTTTTTATAAATGTAACTAGAATTTCGATAATGACGTATTAACGATGTATGTATAAGATTAATTAAATTCAAAATTGTATTTAAAATAAAAATACAATTTAAACGGAACAGAATTTATAATCACCTCAACCGCGCAACTTCCAGTTCGAGACTGAAAGGTGAAGACAATAACTGAAGAAAAGGACCTTTCGGTTAAGAAGATAGGAAGGGTCGACAATAGTAATATAGAATATCGCAGGGAGAAGTAAGATAAAATATGTAAATGAATATCTAAATAAATTCGATGTAGTAATTCTTTAGGAAATATGACTAAAAAAGGAGAAAAGGAGTGACTAGGAAGGCTGGATAATAGTCATATAGCCTGTTTTTTAATTAGTTGTCAAGAGTTGTAAAGAGCAAAGTACGACCTGGAAAAATACATGAGAACAGTAACCTAATTTAGAACTTTAGGTTTTAAATCATAGCCCCTAAAGGTGCGAATAATTATTGTTTTATGAAATCTATCGAAAAATTGAAATTTCTGTTTAATTAGACTTTTACACTTTTACATTCTTATTACATAGTTGACTGATTCTGTCTATTAAAAAAAATTATTAACAAAAAATATTTAAAGATTACCTGTGCGGTCGGTGGCCCATATCCATGAGGAGGAGCGTGAGGCGGTCCATGCGGAGGCCCATGAGGTTGCCCGTGCGGCGGTCCATGCGGGGGGCCATGAGGTCCATGCGGTGGTCCAGGGGGTCCGGGCGGAGGACCACCTGGATGCTGGCCTGGATGTTGATGCGGGGGACCTTGTGCAAAGAATGCAGGATTGACGTGAGGAGCTGGCCCGCCAGGAGGTCCCTGAGGCGGTCCTTGCGGAGGACCTCCGTGGCTCGACGGCGGTCCTCCCGGGCCTGGCAACATTCCTAATGTTTTGTGTATGTTCCGTTTATAGTTCCGTACACACCAATTACAGACATACCAGATATACGTATCTACACAGCAGACTATCACTTTCAATCTTCTTCTCTCTTACCAAAGATTTTCACATTTGGATGGCACGATTTGCTCATTACATATACGTATCTAATAATGTTTGAAATCACTTTACTTCATGCTTAATTTTAATTCTTAATTATTCAAAAATTTAAATAGTATACGTTTAAAATAAAACTAAGCAAATTTAATGAACTGGTTTGATTACAATAGAACACTTTCAAATTTGTGAAAACTTGCGATGGTGTGGAAATAGTAATTTTCAGTCGAAAAGTTTAGTAGAAGTACAAACACAGTTATGTTAATTGTATTAAAATGGTAAAATATTAATATTTTGATTTTGTATTAATTATAAATTAATTAAATAAAAATAAGGATTTAAAAATGAAAAGAAAATAATTTATGGGCCAGAAATAGCGTAAAATACTATCATTTAAAATTTTAATCGTGTAAATCGATGAAGTGATTTAATATGCATTCAAAATTAAAAAATAATGAAAACTTTCCAAGTCAAAATTTTGAAAAATTTCAATATTTGTTAAATATGTTGTAAATAAATAATATATTCTATTGTAACAAATATTGTATAAGTAAAGAATTGATGTAAACCCATCTTAAGGAATTATTATAGATGCTTAATATTTCAAGAAAATTAGATTTATCCAACTGTATTTTAAAGTATAATCTAGCGAAGATCTTTTTGAAAATTTAAATAATATTAAATCAGTCTATACATTCTAAACTTCAAAAAGATAAAATTAATTAAATATTGATCCCATAATAATAAACATATTAAAAGCAAATACAATACTAAGAATATTAACTGAATAAATTAATTCAATAAATAAAAAATGAAAGTATATTGAGAAAAGAAAAGGTTATAAATTAAAAAATAATCTAAAAATTAAAAAAAAAATTAAGGATGTTACGGGTATAAAAATTACATGATTATTACAACAAAAATCATTGTGATTTTATTTCAATATCAATGCTAGTCATTTTTATCATCATGCAGTTACGGTTTGCTATATATTCAAAATTATATATTGTAAAATAGGATTTAAAGAAAAATTTTGAGATAAGTTAAGTACATAAATTCATCTATTTTTATATAAGAATAGACACATTGATAAAACGACTACATTAATTTTTACCAAATTATCTGGTAAACTAATAGATATTGATTATTTCAATAAAATTATCACACTCTACAGTAAAAACATAATCATAAGAAAATTTTTAAATTATACAAAAATTTAAAGATTTTCAATCATCACAATTATGCATTAAATTCTTTGTAATTTTAACTGTTTTCAAAAAGAAAATTCATTTATTGTTTCATGTAAACTTTTAAGCCAACAAAAATAAAAATTCGGAAAATTAATATATCGGAATTGAATATGCTTACAGACTACTAAAAGACTTTCATATAATGAATGAATTTCAATATATTTCATGAAAAAATTCATTTTTGTATAAACAATACACATTTCAATACAAGCATTGGAATAAAGTTGAGAAAATTGAAGTAAGCATAAACCGTCGATTATATCGCTTTAATATTGAAAAAACTTTATTACTTTATAGATTAACGAACAAATAAATCGTATCATGAATTTATATATTCCCACCTAAGTTATCTTTTTAAATATGACCAGAAATTTAACTCGTTATATTTAACTTTATCCTCACTAAATTCACGTTTATTGGTTAATTTGTCATATATTTATACAGTATAATCTGTTTAATTAGCCGGAACAGACGGACTTATTTTTGTCAGTGTAACTCCGACTATGTAACGTAATGTTTAGGTCTAAAATAAGCTTCAGTATTTTTAAATATCATTTAAATAATCAAATTAATATTACTTATTGAAAATTTGATCGGAAGTAGTTTGATTTAATCTTATCGCCAGAATTAGTTAATTAAAAAATTCATTTAATAGTCAAAAGATTATTAAAACTAAAAACCTTTTAATAAGATGCGGACATAGAAGATTCTGTTTTTTGAAATTCTTTAAACATGCAAAGAAAGTTATGGAAAATCATTTACTGTATTATTTAGTGTAATCATTATTTACATAGAAAACATAAGGCAAAATTTTTATTTCTTTTAATTTTGTACTAAAATTCTTTTAATCTAAAATTGCTATCTTTACTTTAAAAATGTTACAAAATAAAAATTGTTAAGTGAATATAAAAATTAACTATAACTATACACTACACACTAAGAAAAATGTTTTATAAGAATTATGGTATTGTGTAGTACGGGTCAGAGGAAGTCAATTTGTATTAAATTTTACTATATGTTAATAATTATTACCCATGTAATAGTTTTTACAATAAATTATTCAAATAAAAAAAATAATATAGGTATAATTGGGATAGAGTGCAAATCAAGATTAATTTTGATACTGTTAAATTTTTAACGCTAATAGTTCAAACCTAAATATATCATTTCTAATTATTAGTATAAGGAATTTTTATTTGTATGACTTTTGACGCTGTAAAACTATTTTTGTTAATAGCACATTTGATAATTCCGTTCATCAAAATAAACTGTTAAATGTTCTATTTTGGTGTGGCTAGTCGATATAGTATCAATTTATTTAAAAAGTCTGTTGTAATTTCACACCTAATTTCGCTGTTTACACCTATCACACGAAAGCCGTAGTCATATAAAAATAGAATACTAAGTTATTGATTTCAGAACGAAATTTGCAGTCATTATGAAATAATATAGGAAACGGTTTAATATTAGAACGTATACATGCATATGTACTCCAGCATCTATTTAAGGTGCTTCTTTTTGGATTTAAACGTCTTTTGAATAAATTTAACAAATACTTATAAAAGTTAAATGTACGTACCACAAATTATATCACAAATATTTTCTTTTTTAAATTAGGATCTGCGCGGAATAGTAGCATAAATACGTTAGCTATAATAAACTGTGATGCAATAATTGTATTTCCAGCATTTCCCTACTAAATATTAAATGGAAAAACATATGTAGTCTTAACGTTTTTTAATAGAATGTCAGATGAGATGTCAGAGGTCATGTACACATCTATGTTAACATACATATAAAAAATAAAACTGCGATAGGTTTTCAGTTAATCTCCGAATTCCATTTAGCACGTATTTAAATACATTTATTACCATCTGCATCGATCTGTATAATAATATCAAATTATAGTTTTTTTGTAGTATTTCATATTTTTTATTTACAAAGATGGTTGAATCTGGGTCTGTTGAATCCTACATAAATACATGTTTATTGATATTCAAATACCAAAATTATCATCTTTTCTCAAAAAAATGAAAGAATAGTTAGTAAAGCTATGGAAGAAGTGGCTAAGAATTCGTGCATTGAGAACATTCAGCAGGACAAACACTAATCCAGATAGTATTTACGACATACTTTTTCCGACAAAAAACCAGCTTAATCCACAATAGTCTTCTAAACTAGAAGTCTAACTTATGTGTACTAGTAATTCAAGAAGTAATCTTGTTTAATGTTAATGTAATTTAGATTTTTAAATTTCAATTAATGTGCACAAAAACTATGATATTTAGAAATAATAATTTAATTCATACAAACTAACTTTGTATTTATATTCAACTATGCATTATTTATAAAATGTATATTTGGAATTAAATTATTCTACATTTAATTTTTTATAAAATAATTACAATAATTAAAAAACAATATTATTGTGAATAATACAATAATTATATAGTAAACACTTGGTTTCAGTTCTTCTTTTAAACATTTTTAAGTTTTTATTTCACTAGGAATGGAGAAATATAATACAAAATATACATGCAAAAATATGAATTATAGTTTATTAAAAAATAAGAATGAAGTGTGTATGATGAAACTATCTTTTGATACTAGTTGGCAGAAATGCGAAACAAGTGATTTTTAACAGTTGATTTACTCAGTAAGCATAGTTACAATATTATACTTAATATTATATTTAAAAGATTTTTTCTAAAATTGTAGTATAGGTCATGGTAGATTAATTAGATATTGTTAAAAAAAATTTTATATGCATTAAGATGATGAACACTTCACGATACCAAGCCAATACAATATTGGAAATCTTGACTGGACATCTTGTCTTGGTCTTATATAACAAAAGTTTTAGCCTTGGAAAGAAAATATTGGTCTTGAATTATTAGATAGATTTAGGAAATCATAAAATATTTTTACTAAGGACTTTTGCAGAAATTAAAATTTTGGCATGGTGCAATCAACTCAGCACAATACATCGCTATTTATCTTGTGTGACAAAAGATTTTTTATCAATTATGCCAACTTTAGTTCATGCCAAAGATCTTTTCTGAAGATTTGTTGATTACCAAAAGCAGCTGCTCTTTAAAAGAAGACTTGATAAGAATGCTTGCATAAATAGCTGGTCTAGGTGAGCTTACAACAAGAGGTTGCAAAGATAGATTATTAAATAATGTATTTATGGCATATTATTGTAGATTAAATTTTGTTAATATTATAAATATACAAAAGTATATCCAATTATAAATTTTATTCTTTATGTAAACTTTTATACGTGTCAAAATTATAGAAAAATTATTAAGAACATTATTTGTGGTCAAACTGCAGATGCCTAAGTAAATTTTGAGATATTAGTTTAAATAACTCGCAAATGTGAAACATTAATTAATGTTAACATATATTTTTCTTTAACATATCCCAGTAATTATATTACAGCACAATCGATCATTAAAGATTCTCTAAAATTAAAGTTTTTTATTATCAAAGCACTTAATTGTTATAAGAATTTATTTAAATATTAATTTTTATGTTAAATATAACCAGATATTAAAAAGCAACAGAATAAAATACAGATTATAAACGTTCAGAAAAAACTTTAATTCTATCTAATTAATTCTAAAACCTTATACGTAAAATATAATACTGTATTGGTAAAACAAGTATATTTAATCTGATGAACAAACAAAAATAGATAAAAATCTAAATGCAGCAAAGAAAGTTCCGATTTAAATAATAGAACTATGCCTATAAAAAAATCATTAAATTCATTTCTCAGATTTTTGTATTTTAAAGTTGTATTAGTATCAGAATTTATTATGATATCCTTGTAAATTAATTTATTAATTAAATTTATAAAATAAAAGTTTATTTAATTTTATTTTCAAGTAACTTGGAAATTTAATCCACTATTTAGGAAACTGTTTCACCTCTAGACCGCCGGGATTACGTCATATGGCGCGTAACTTTTTTGTATCAATATAAGTTTTGAGCAATCACGAAAATCAATGAAAACACTATTCTATGAGTTTTTGATATCGCTGATCGCGAATCTAAGGTCAGATTTTGAAAATTCACTCCTCAGGGACGGATATGTCTCTCCGAATCATCCCAAAGAAATTGGGAATTTTTGAAAATCTGACCTCAGATTCGTGATCAGCAACCTCAAAAACCCCTGGCCTCAAGTTTTCACTGAATTTCACTGTATATTGGTGAAATTCTGAACTTTTGAAAGTTTTAACATTGTGTCCTACCGTAGGCCGCACACATCCACCCTCAAAAGGGTTATATCTATTAGGCTTCAGAGCACTTTTCTATAGGGAAAATCGAATTTTCGTTTTTTCAAAATCCCGGCGGTCTAAAGGTTAAAGTACAACAAAAAAAAAACAGACGATTTTTCGCAAAATATCAGTTCATGCACTATTGGGATCATGCTTTTTACTTATAAAATGTACAAACATCTTCATTATTTAGATTTTGATTCAAAAAGCACAATTTTTTCTACCGTTCCACCAACAACTTAAAATATAATAAAGCAATCAAAATATTGTAAGGAGACAATGGATAAATAATATAAATACAATTCTATATTTAAAGCAAATCTCATCAAACAATGAGGAGCAGAAAATAAAGCCAAAAAAATTGCTTTCCTTTTTAAAAAATCATTTCTTTATTTCTTATCATATCGTCAACTAGATTTTTACTCCAAGGAGCTAATTCAGACTGCCAATTAATTTTGACGCGATTATAATTTTAATGTTTTTTATGGTCTATATACCAAAAACTTCAGTTCTTGCTTTATTTCATTTCAATTTTAATTAGTAAATTCTAATGTGTATATTTGAAACAATTTTCAGTTGAAATTTGTTGAAATGTGTTCCTTAAATGAATCAAAATCAAGTTAATTTCTTTTTTAAAAAATCAGTAATCAAATCCATTTTCTCTAGTCAGTTAAGAGGGATTGCTTTTGTTCATAGTTTAGCGTTTTTGCTGTCCTTACTATATTATATTAAATATCCAAAAAAAAGGTTCATTGAAACGTTTCACTATTAAGAGATTACTAGCTAATAATTCATATACTTAGATTCTAACTAGTAGACTCCAAATGATTCTTCCATAGATACTGCTTTCTGAAATCAACTAATACTTAATAGAATAATTTTTTCTTTTAATACCACTTTTAACACGTAATTTATTATAAGAACTCCTGTGAGAGTGAGTCCATAAGAGTGAGTATTATTGTAATTATTGTAATTCGAAAGGCTTAATTTTATAAAAAGTTCATGCGTTCAATTAATATTAAATTACTAAAAGACAAATTAAAATTTTTATTTTATGCATATTACACAACTGTTTATATGGATACTTGCATGTTTTTTTATACAATTAAAAAGTCATTTAAATTAATAAAAAATCTTAATACAATATTTTGATAAAAATCCTTTTTCTTCTCACTTTAATCAATTTTAGCTTTATATTATGATAAAATTTAAAGCAGCTAATTAATCCATTTTTATTCTAATTAAAAGATTTAGATTTTTTATGTAAAAAAATTTACATGCTTATACAAAATATGCATGCACTTAATATTCTAATAAGATAAAAGATTCTAGCTCCTTATTATAAAGTTTTATTCATAATATGAAATAAAAAGTTCCTAAACATTTTTTTAAGTATTTAAAATTTTTTTGTTTTGACAATTAAAAAGTAATTGGATCCAAAAATTAATTAATTTGAAATTTTCACTATGTGATTTAATATGATAATAAAACTACTGAAAATGATTATTTGTTTAAGCATTCCATTTTAGCAACCATTGTGCTGTAGAAGTAAAAATCTAATTTTAGTTAACATCGATTAATTTGTAAAGACAACAATCTTTATTATATTTTTTAACATAATTTAATTAAAACGATTAAGTATTCATTATACTAAATTCTCTGACAATAATTTTGTAACCACCAATGCTGGTACTAGGCCAAAATCACGGTTTCAATACTAAAAAATAATCTTAATGTTCCCAAAGATTTATCAAAGCACTGTAAGTAAACACACTGTATTCATAAATACTAAATGTATGTATATAAAGTTGTACTTTATTATGCGAACTGTAACTTGATATTATTGCAGAATATTAATAATTAAATTTTTGCAAATAATATAATAATTGCAAGTAATATAATAAAGTACTATTATATTAGAAATACAAAAACAAATATTCGAAAGCTAATAAAGTGCCTTGGCATGCTTGTACATGAATAACTGAAGTAGGATAGTCATGTTTAGTGTTTTACAATACCTGGTGGTCGATTCCATTCAGGACGTGGTGGTGCAGCTCGTGGATCACCTCCCGGTGGGCCACCTGGATGACCCGGGGGTCCACGAGGTATCCCCTGACCTGGTGGCCCAGGAGGACCACCATGAGGTCCATACTGTTAAAAGTGTCGTATTATTTTAGATAAAAACCCAACATAAGTACACATAGCTGTTATCAGCAACTTTACCATCCCAGGTGGTCGGCCTTGACCAGGTCCAGGTCCAGGTGGACCTTGTTGTGGAGGTGGGGGTCCTCCAGGTCCTGTTGGTCCACGTGGAGGACCTGGAGGTCCATTCGGTCTTGGCCCATTCCATGGTCCTTGCTGACCATAGCCTGGTGGAGGAGGACCTTGATTGGGATGCCCTTGAAGAGGATGATGCGAACCTGGACCTGGACCCATTGGTGATCCATGCATTCGAGGTGGTCCTTGTTGGGGTGGTCCTCCTGGACCAGGTCCCATACCAGGTGGTCCACCGCCAGGTGGAAGTCTTTGACCTGGTCTCATTTGACCTTGAGGGGGTCCCATCATTCGTGGTCCATGGTTCTGTTGTGGATGTTGCATCATTACATGAATGTGAGTTGAAGATTGTACATGTGGATGCTGAGAATGAGGTGGATGTTGATGTGGAGGCATTGACTGTTGATGTTGGTGAGAATTGTGTGGACGCTGATTCTGATTTTGTTGTGGAGAAGGAGTCGGCCTTGATTTGCATTGTGATTCAAACTAAAATTCATTTCAATATTTATTTTATTTAATAATTAATATAATAAATCATAAAATCTGTGTCTTACTTGATTTAAAGCCTGTTTACTTGGATAGGTTACAACAGGATTTTGTCCATGAAGCTCTTTCTTAGGCAGTCTTTCCATGCACATACGCATACTTTGTTCAGATCCTAACGAAATTACACAAAAACCTTTCGATCTACCATTAGCACGATTTTCAAAAAATTTAACTTCTATAAAATCTGGTACACCAATATTTGAAATAGCATCCGAAATATCTTGGTCACTTGTCCACTGCCATTTAACGAAATATTAGTTTACTAACATTACAAATATACTACAAAATTATATATTCATTTTCAAAATTTACCCAAGTCAAATTTCCAACATAAAGTTGATGTCTTCTACCAATTTGATTTGGCTGAATATTATTTCCAAGTTGATGATATGGTGCATTACCATTAGTTTCTTCATTAGAGGTTTCTCTATCTCTATCTCCTCGGTCACTACTCTCAGAAGTTCCCCGTTCATTATTGCCTGGAGGTGCTGCAATTACATCATCGTATAAATCAACACCATCTCCGGTAAATTCAGTTTGTACCTGAAAAATCCAATTATTGCTCAACTTTGTGTATAAATAAAATAAAATGGTGATATAAATAAATAAATATAATGGTGATGCGTTAATTTATAATATTAGTCATTTTATTCAATACTGCTCAAATCTGGTACAGGAAATAATAAAAAATAATACAAACAATTGTGCAACATCATGTTTAATCCTACGTTTTGAAATTCGAAATTTGTAATAGTATTTAATATAAACTGTTTAAATATCGTGTCACTTCTCTCAAGGTGCAAAAGATAAAAGTTTCAGCTAACTTTTCCTATGCAATCAAGTAATGAGGCTGCCAGCAACTGTATACAAGATCGTAATTCGCAGTTTGAACGTATAGTTAAAGTCACAGTAGATTTATTACAGAGCCTCAATCTAATACATTGTAATCAACCGCTTCACTTTTTGAATACTAGCTGTAAACCGCCGCTTTACATCCATGACGCCAAAATAGTTCGGAAACTTTGAAAGCTCGATATGCAATTACTTCGCGTAGAATTTTGTACTTGAATGGTAATTTTCCAGCTGTTTATTTCTTTTTTTAACTCGAATGAAAATTGTTATTTAAATCGACATAATTACCTGTGCAAAATCCTGTTCAAGATCATCGGCATAGAGATCAATGTCACCGTCCGCCATTTTACACCCACCGACGCTTCACGCTCCTTGCTCTCCAGTAGTTCATACGATGGGAATGGACTAAACACCCGGTGAATGCGTTGGTGTGCGTGTTCTCAAAAAAGCCTCGAGTCTTCGATCCAAAACGCTGCTGTAAGCGGTAAAATAAATTACGCGCGCGTGTGCGCGCCCAAATTCTACACCAAGCCGTTATTCTTTTTCGCTTTAATTTAGTACTTCTTACTTTTACTCACACTGAGTCCAGTAGATAAAACTCATTTGAACATAATTCGTATTTTGTTCGTTAAAAAAAGGTTACTAAAAGACAAAAAAAAGTTGGACAAAAGTGATTACTCAGTATCACTAAAAATTAGTAAAATACCGCTCCTACAAGAAATCAGATGCCTCTACCCTAATGCCCCAATCTTCTTTAAATTTCGAATACCTTGTTGCCGCATTTGCAATTCTTGTATTCTTATACAATTCCACCATACACCAAAGAAATTAGTCAAAAAAGATAGATGGATAAACGTATAAGCTTTTAATTTCAAATTGCATCTATCAATGAATGTTATTGTAACTGGCCTCTAGGGTGCTCGAACCTCTAGGTATCCCATAACAGCGCATGCCAAGGAATATTGCAACTTGCTCACGCCGCTCGTATGCCGGCATTGTGCCGTCATAAAGTAGTTATATACGATCAATTTTTCAACGACTTTTCGCACGTAATTGAAGCAATTGAAAGGGAGGGTGAGAATGTGACGAACATGAAAAAGTCCCGAATATAAAAAAGTATCAAATGCGCAGAAGTTATGACAACAGAGCGCGGTCGAGATAAAAATAACAGCATTGATGTTGTCAACCACCCGTGTAGCTGAAGTAATGCGTTATCGCAAGAGTATTATCATAATGATTTGTTGTTGAGTCGGTAAGTAGGAAGAAGCAAGTACGTTACACAGATCGAGCGTCCCGTACTCTGCAGAAATAGAAAATAGCATTCGGCTTATACAATTACATGCGAACTTCATGAAAATAATAAAACCACTTTTTATATTTATATAAGAATAAAACATTTAATAAAATATACATAAGTTAAATTTTTGCGTTTTACAAAAAATCACTACATACTCTGTGTTCGTCGGGTCGCTTAACCTCTGGTTAAACGCCCGTTTTTAAATTAAAGGAAAGGGAAGGAAGGTAGGGTGAAATAAAATAAATGCACACTTGAGCCAGCTATGAGTATATTTGGCTCAGTAGGGGAGGAAAAACCGCCGAAACGGTAAAAAAACCTCCCCTGAAATTATACAGAAAAGAAAAGGGGAAGGGCTCTAAGAGCGACAGAAATATGGCTCGTGCACGAGCACTTACGTGATATCGCCTCGTGGCGATCGCTGCTGGTTCGCGCTCGCCGGGCTCGTGCTCGTCGTCGGAGGAGCCGCCCGATCCGCAATGTCGCCACGTGGTCGGCGCCGCGAACGAGGTTAGCTGCACGATGGCTACGCGCTGCGAACGAGGTTATCCGCACGTTTCCTCGCGAAATACTCTAGAACGCACGCGCGGATGTTCTAGTTAGCCCGAACTTCAGCAAGGTAGCCCGCCGGGGACTGCGCAGGTAGGCGATGTCGACGGATTCGGTGAGAAAAGGCTGCAACTGAATTTTAGGTTATAGAGACACGTGGGCGACCACTTGTCTCTCGCTCTTTCAGTGCAACACTGGTTGCGCGCCCGCTGGCGCGCCGACGCGACGCCGTGCGCATGCGCTCTCTGCTGCAGAGTTGCCGGCGCGTCTGGCTCGCGTATTTCGCTGTTTCGCGACGCATATTACATACATTGACGCCGTGATAACATACACATATTCACTCTCTCTCTCTCTCTCTCTCTCTCTCTCATCCATGTACGACTGTACAGACTCCCCCCGTTTCGAGAGGGGAGCGAGCAAACTTCATCCCGCAATGTTGCCCTTGGTGTCCATTGTTCAGTGGGTCGTGCACTCAGCGGGAAGAAGAGGGCACAGCTGTGCCACGCTGCGTTTCAGCACGCCGTTGCTCGTTTTCACGGAAGCAACGCGTGTGTGGCCGTCGTCTCCAGGGTGAACCGCGATGACCCGACCCAAACGCCACTGCATACAAGGTTGCGCCTTGTCTATGAGGATGACGACATCGTCCGGTTGAAGTTGACGCGTTGTGTCACGCTATTTCTGGCGCTTCTGAAGCTCGCTCAGATATTCGAGCTGCCATCGCTTCCAGAAATCCTGCCTGGCCTTGGTGATGAACCGCCACGAAGAAAGCTGGTTCCCTGAAACTGCCAACAAATGCGCGGGAGTGATTGCGAGGGGATCGTTCGGGTCCGAAGAAAGGGGACATAACGGACGCGAATTTAAAATCGCCTCGATCTCGATAGTCAGCGTGTTAAACTCCTCGAACGTGACTAACTGGTTTTTTACGACGCGTCGGAAGTGGTGTTTAAAGGATATAACGGCCGCTTCCCACAAACCCCCGAAATGTGGCGAGAGAGGTGGATTAAAGTGCCACCTGATTTTGCGTTCTACGGTAAAATGAGACACGTCGCGTTGAAAGGATTCCGACTCGAGGACGACGTACAGCTCCTTGAGCTGGTTATTCGCTCCCACGAAATTCGTCCCGTTATAGGAATACACGTCGGAAGGAATTCCCCGGCGGCCAATGAATCGGCGTAGCGCTCCGAGAAATCCTTTCGAGGTCAAATCGCTGACCACTTCGATGTGTACGGCCTTCGTGACCATGCAAACAAAATCGCATCCGTAGGCCTTTATGCTGGACCTATTGCGTAGCTTCTTCTCCTTGATCAGGATCGGACCGAAGTCGACGCCGGTTTTCTCGAACGCCGGAGCTTCGCATACTCTAGCGTCGGGAAGGTCGGCCATTTTGGCTTGTATAGCGCGCGGTTTGAATCGTATGCACCGTGTAAATCGCCGAATGATTCTCCGTACCTGGTTTTTTCCGTCGTTTAACCAGAAACGGTGTCGCAGTGCATAGAGCGTACTCTGAATTCCGGCGTGAAAATTCCGCTCATGCGTGTCAGAGATCACTAGATCTGTGACGTGATGCTTATTCGGGAGGATTATAGGGCGCTTTGCCTCGTTAGGCAGTTTGGAATGGCGAAGCCTACCTCCTACTCAAAGTAAACCGCGTTCGTTGATGAATGGATCAAGCGCTGCCAAGCGACGCTGTTTGACTGACTTGTCAAGAGAAAGAAGCGCGATCTCGTGGCTAAACTGTTCCTTCTGGATGATTTTTATGATCTGCTCCTCTGCTCTCACCAATTCCTCAACAGTCATCGACTTGCGCGACTCGTCCTCTCGACGTGTTCGTGTGCCAAATCGCAAGCACCACGCCACAACACGTACCATTCGAGAGTAGGAAGAGAATCGAGAGAGGAACAATTCATCCCTAATTTCGGTAACTAAACACGTTTTTGATTTGACTCCTGGGAGCGCCATGGGTGCGAGATCCGGTTGACTCGGCCATGTGCTCGATGGTTGAGAGATCCAACGAGGTCCCGTAAACCACATATTATTTTTCACGAACTCTGCGGGGAGCTGTCCCCTGGAGAGTGCATCGGCCGGGTTATCTGCAGTCCTCACGTGTCGCCACTCGAGGGCCTTGGTGAGGGACTGAATTTCCGCTACGCGATTCGCTCAAAAACCTTAAGCTCACTCGGAGCCTTTCTCAACCAGTGCAATACAATCATTGAATCAGACCAAAATACGGTCTGATCAATCTTAAATTCAAACGCGGAGATAGAATCGCGATACAAACGTGCGAGGGTTAAGGCAGCGCTTAATTCCATACGAGGGATCGTTATCTCCTTCATCGGAGCGACGCGACTCTTCGCGCAGGCTAGCTGGACACGAATTTGTCCTTTGCGCGTTATTGACCTAATATACAAGCAAGCCCCGTAGCCTACCTTGCTTGCATCGCAAAAGCCGTGAATCTCGATTCGAACCAGTTTGAGCGCGAGCAGCTTACGGTCAATCGAGATCTCACGCAAAAGGCTCAGCTGACCCGCAAATCGAGACCAGGACGTGTGGAGTGCTTGGGGGATGGATTCGTCCCAATTGATCCTAGTTTTCCAGCATTCCTGCATAAAGGTCTTCGCTTGCAGGGTGACTGGACCTAATAGCCCCAGAGGGTCGAATATTTTAGAGATCCTAGAGAGAATCGATCTCTTGGTGATTCTCTCCTTGGGATCTAACTCTAATACGTGGTAGAGGACCGTATCCTCTTTCGAGTTCCACGCAGTGCCTAAAGTTTTGAGCACAGCGTTCTCGTCGACCGCGTGCTCAACGCCTAATTCGCGGATTTCGCTGTCGTTTATCGCTGGTCCGTAGTTCGATGCCCATTGCCTGATATTGAACCCGCCGCGTTTTAATAGAGCGATCGTCTCGTCCCGAATTTGTTTTAAACGACGTACGTCATTCGCGCCAGTCAGTAAGTCGTCCACATACAGGTCTCGTTTGAGTACCTGAGCCGCGAGTGGGAACTGAGACCCTTCGTCTTCCGCGAGCTGTTGTAACGTCCGTATGGCGAGATAAGGGGCCGAAGACACCCCGAACGTTACGGTATTTAGTTGGAATGTCTTCGTTTGTCCGTCTTGGCACCAGAAAAGTTTTTGGTACTTTCGGTCGTCCGGATGTAGGAGAATCTGCCGGTACATTTTCTCGATGTCGGCAGTCATGACGTAAGCGTGAGTCCTGAAGCGTAGTAGATGCTCGAAGAGCTTGCCCTGTATCGTAGGACCTACTAGTAGCTTCTCGTTCAGTGAGATCCCCTTACTGGTTTTGGCGGAGGCATCGAACACGACCCGCAATTTAGTCGTCGCGCTTGACGACTTTATGACAGCGTGGTGAGGCAAATAATATCCGTCGTCGCTTTCGTCCTCCACTACGGTCATGTGCCCTAACTCAAGGTATTCGCGCATTACCTAGGTATATTCGGTTTCGAGGGCCCTATTGGCTTTTAACTTTCGCTGGGTCGCAAGAAAGCGTTTAAATGCTTGTGACCTCGAGTCACCAAGCTCGCGTTCTTCGGTTTTAAAGGGGAGCCTAACGACGTAGCGCCCATCTTGGCTCCGCGTTGTGGTACTGCGGTAGGCCACTTCGCACCGATGATCCTCGACGGACGCTGGCAGATCGCCCTTAACCACTTCTATTTCCCAGAAACTAGAGAGCTGACGGTTCAACTCTGCTAGATGACAGGATGCGGCCGGTTTTTGGGGGGCATCTGGCAAACCGCCTGCGACAACCCATCCTGAACGCGTTTTTTGAAGAAACAGATCGCAATTCTCGTGGGAGAGATCGATCTGACCGACCGAAAGCAGGGACGCAGTTGCGCCCGAGCCGATCAGAAAGTCGATATTCCCTGGAATGTGGAATTGCGGATCTGCGAGTTTAATATTGGAGGGGATGCGCAGCTGTTCTCTCGGGAACGGTTCGGCGGGTACGGTGCCCGTGATTTTAGGGACCGTTAAGAACCGAGTTAAGAATCGAGTGAATAGTCGCATCGATCAGGTTACGAGATGTTGTAACCATTGAATCGATAGCGCCTATCACGATTTCGCACGCACGCTTGGGGCTTTTTATCTTCCGGGCAAACTTCTCCGTCATGAAGTACGCAGTGGCGCACGTGTCCAATAAGACACGCGCAGTCAGAAACCCATCTGACAGAGATCTTACTCTTACCATCGCGCTCATCATGAGTTGCGAGGAGTTCGTTTTCGCGGAGAGAACTAGTTCCGACCGGTCTAGTCAGGTGGGATTCGGCGTGACCTTACCGTCACCGACGGTGGCCCTGTCACCCGCGCGCTTGGGAGCCTGCTTCGCCCGTCCTGATGATGCCGTATTGTGCAGCAATGAGTTGTGCCCCTTGCCGCACAATCGGCACGTCCCGAAGGTGCATTTGCCGTCGTGCCTTAAGAGGCAGTTCTGGCAGAGTTTACTGCATCGGATGAGGTCCCACCGTTCTTGGACCGTCATCCCCTTGAACGCCGCGCATCGGAAAATGGGGTGACCCGTCTGCTGGCACGCGCAGCACGCTGGACGAGGGTAAGTCGTGGATGTGACGAGGACGGGAGTGGATCCTTCGCCGCGACGCGCCTTGTTTGCTCCGTTAACCCTATCGGTGGCCTGACGCTTTACGGTCTCGCTGCGGCTGTGCTTCATCCTACCCTCGAGCTTCTTCAGACGGAACGTCGTGTCTGAAATGAAGTTATAAAATTGCTCGAGGGTAGGCATATTTTTGGGGCCCACTTCTTCGTCCCATTTCGCGTTAATTTCGGGCGGAAGCGCTTGCTCGAGCAAATTGATCGTCATATCTTCGCCAGGATGGACGTCAAGGAGCGCTAGCATCGCGATATGCTGCTGAGTCTCGAAACGGAGGGCTGAGAGCTCTTTCACACCGTGCCTAACCTTCGATCCGAGAGCTCTCAGAGCGTCGAGATGGTGAGACGCGAGCGCGCGTCTTTGCTCGTAGGACTCGACGATTATGTCCCACGCCCGCTTGTAATTTTCAGCCGTCGCGCTGAGATGACCGATAGTTTTAGCCGCGTCTCCTTCTAAGGAGCTGCGGAGATACGTAAATTTTACGACGTCGTCAATATCCGATCGCGAGTCGATCATGGAGAGGAAGGAGCGCTTGTAGTCGAGCCATTGGCTCAACTCTCCGCTAAACTGCGGCAGTTTTGGCTCGGGAAGTTTAGCGGTCCGGCGCTCTAACGTCGCGAGTGTGGAGTGTCCGATCGGTTGCGGTGTGGCCTCGCTGGCCGCTGCGGCGCTCGCATTTGACCGATCCTTGAGGAGCGAAACTTACTCGTAATATCGGTCGCGTAGGTGGTCGAGCTGCGCAAGGATCTCGTGGTCCGGACGCAAAAGAGCGAGCTCATCGTGCAGCTCCTCGTACGCGTATAAAAGCGTGGTCGCACGCTCCGACCGCGGCTAGGCATTAGTCTCCGATAGACTGCCCGAAATCAATCCATCGAATAATGGTTCGATCTGGGCTTTGAGCGCCAAATATTTTTGCGCGATGAACTTGGCTCGTGCTTCTTGACGAGCCATGTTTATGAAGGAGAGAGACCTCGGCGGTCAATCGGACGCGCCAAGGATAGCTGTTACTGACTAGTGTAGTAACTACACCAATCCGGGGTTGTGCAGCTCAATCTATTTGAATTTAAATTAAAAGAACAGGTGGATTCTGAATTATCAACAAGCGAGCTAATGGCCTTTTAATTAAACAGCCGAGGCAAAAAATAAAAAATTGAACCTGTTCTCCTCGCGAAGGCTCTACACTGTCCCAGGAAGAAGGATAGCAGCTCTCCCCCTCCCACGATACAAATTTAGGATGGCCTCGAAATGCAAACTTAATTGCAATTCACGCGACAGGGCACAATACGAGAAATCTCGTGAAACACGGACCTAAAGTGCGGTGACGAGCGGTGGGGCTACGCAGTCACCTGTCGATGCACTGCTGCAGTCGACGCCAAATGATTCATGCCGATGATTCTCGCAAAGGCGTATGGGGGAAAATAAAAATAAACTCTCGCAAACGATGCGAAAGGTGAAAGCGACGTATGTGACGTCTTAATGCTTTCTCGCGGAATTTAATTGTCACTTGACACGCTGTCAAGTGGTCGCAAACGTTGCTCGATAATGCGGCCGAATTAGCGAGTCGCCACTGCGTGGGTTTAAACTACGCCTAACGTGGAAAGCGCACGGCTCGCACGAACTGGATACACCGCCGAGCGGCCGAAGCCACGCGCCGCGATCGACGCAACACCGAGCGGCCGAAGTCGCGCGCCGCGACCGACGCACACCGAGCGCCCGAAGTCGCGCGCCGCGACCGACGCAACACCGAGCGGCCGAAGTCACGCGTCACGACCGACGCAACACCGCGCCGCTGAACAGCTGACCGATCAAGCGATCGACGCAACACCGCGCCGCCGGGACCACGCGCCACCGAACAGCTGACCGATCAAGCGATCGACGCGCGCACCTTCTGACGATCAGCTGATAAATCGCGTACGAACTTGATTATGCCGGCTTCTCCCACACACGACGCGTGAATTTACTTGGGCGGAGGAAAAATGTACTGGGGTGGTGATCTGTCGCGAGAAACATACAATTTGGTCGATTGACCGAGAGAAAAAAGAACAAAACACTTAGCTTGGGCCAGGCAGAAGCGCAGCTGATGTGGAGTGGAAGCGTTGGCGGCGAACCTGGAGATGACGGCCGTGTGTACCTTCTCGAGAGCCGGCACTCCGCAAGACAGGCTGGAGATTCAGCGCCACGCTCGGCCAAGCGCTGCTGAACTGGACGCGAGTCCGGCCTCGGCGTCCTGGCTCTTCCCGCACCTTGTATGTGGAGGCCGCTGACCCACCGGTGCTTCGCAGGCGTCCCCACGGACCGGTACCTTAATGCCTCTCCACGTGAGAGGTTATGTTGCCGCACTCGGGAATCTCAGCCCCGAGGCGTGATTAATTCGTCCTAACGGACCACCCACTCGTGTGCATGAACGGGGCGCTGGCCGACGCAGCCGCCGTGCCCCTGCGTGTTACCTTGAGCTCGCCGGTGCACCAAGGTAGAGCAGGAGGGCTCCCAGAGACGCAAACGCCCGCCCGCGTGCAGACGTTCACTCTCACGGAAAAGGAGAAGAGAAAAAAGAAAAGAATAGATAAACAGATAAAGCGATAGTTGAGGTCGCGAGACGTCACAGGAGGCACCAAAATGTTCGTCGGGTCGCTTAACCTCTGGTTAAACGCCCGTTTTTAAATTAAAGGAAAGGGAAGGAAGGTAGGGCGAAATAAAATAAATGCACACTTGAGCCAGCTATGAGTATATTTGGCTCAGTAGGGGAGGAAAAACCGCCGAAACGGTAAAAAAACCTCCCCTGAAATTATACAGAAAAGAAAAGGGGAAGGGCTCTAAGAGCGACAGAAATATGGCTCGTGCACGAGCACTTACGTGATATCGCCTCGTGGCGATCGCTGCTGGTTCGCGCTCGCCGGGCTCGTGCTCGTCGTCGGAGGAGCCGCCCGATCCGCAATGTCGCCACGTGGTCGGCGCCGCGAACGAGGTTAGCCGCACGATGGCTACGCGCTGCGAACGAGGTTATCCGCACGTTTCCTCGCGAAATACTCTAGAACGCACGCGCGGGTGTTCTAGTTAGCCCGAACTTCAGCAAGGTAGCCCGCCGGGGACTGCGCAGGTAGTCGATGTCGACGGATTCGGTGAGAAAAGGCTGCAACTGAATTTTAGGTTATAGAGACACGTGGGCGACCACTTGTCTCTCGCTCTTTCAGTGCAACACTGGTTGCGCGCCCGCTGGCGCGCCGACGCGACGCCGTGCGCATGCGCTCTCGGCCGCTGCAGAGTTGCCGGCGCGTCTGGCTCGCGTATTCCGCTGTTTCGCGACGCATATTACATACATTGACGCCGTGATAACATACACATATTCACTCTCTCTCTCTCTCTCTCTCTCTCTCTCTCTCTCTCTCTCTCATCCATGTACGACTGTACACTCTGCTCGACATTTCTTTTGCATTTTTTATGTCAAAGTTATTGAATAAAATGTTTAACAACAAAATGTTGACCGAAAACTGTCAACTTCGCAGACATTTTTGATCAGTTTTCAGAGCATTAAACCAAAAATCGAGATGTACAATTGTAGTAGTCAAACTTCAGTTTTCCAAATCTGTTTTCAAAATTGTAATTAAATAATCTCCCAGTGAGTGAAGCATTTTTCAGTTTAGAAGCAGAAAAAAATTCAAAATATGTTTGTTAAATTTATAAGCTGACAGAAACCATTTTTCACACACAATAAGAGAGCATTAATAGCTACTTATTAACATCTCTATAGCTTTATAATTAACAAAAATATGAGTTTTTATTTGTATAACAAAAGATTCCACATGATAAAAATGACATTGTAACCAACAACCATTATACCAAAAGCTTGAATTACTTGTCCATGCACCTACACGGCAGCGCAAATAACGGAAATACAGCTTGACGATGTTTTAAAAATACTGAAGGTAATTGCCGCTATTACAGGTAGAAATATTTAATTCTTTTGTTACTCGTAATATTCTTTATCCAACACAGTCCTACGCATACTGCACCTACATTTCACATCTCAATTGATGTTATTCTTGTAGAGGGCAATGATACGGTAATCTTCGCTGCCAATATACCTGCTCCTTTTCATACTAAACACAACTTAATTAAAGTTACAGTAGAGGTACCTGTTCCTGAATCTATCTGTTGCACTTTCAGATATAGGGATTATAAGAGCATCGATGGTGAGGGGTTTGTAGAGTTGTTGGCGGGCTATGATTGGAGGCCATCACTGGCGGAGGATTTTGACGTTGAGTCTGCAGTCGCGAGGCTCAACAACAATTTAATGACGGCAATAGATGAACTCGTCCCCGAGAAAATTATGAAATAAAATAAAAATTGCCTTGCTTGGATTGGAGTTAAGCTTCGTGACCTACACCGTAAGAGTTGGGCACTATACAGACGGTACAGACGAACAGGACGAAGTTAAATCCTTGAGAACTTCCTCGATCTCCGCAAACACGTTCAGGAGAAGATAGATCAGGCGAGGACTGAATACGTTCATAATCGTCTGTTCGACTCTCAAAACTCCAGCTCAATCTGGCGTGAGTTGTGGAACCTAGAGTTGCTATTTCAAGCAAGTGTCTCTTTCCATGGGCTCATTCCGGATGAGCTTAACATTCACTTTGCGCGGGTATCTGTATCAAATACCATCGATGACGATCGGATACATGCTGTGCTCAGTTCTGCTGCTAATATTAATGATATTGTACTGTTGATATCTAAGTTCGCATCGCAGGCAGTTGGTGAGGATGGCATTCCGCATAATGTACTTGTTAAGGCTCTTCCGGTTATAGCTCGGTTTTTAGTGCGCCTGTACAATGGCTCGCTTGAGAGTGGAAACTTTCAAGAGGTATGGAAGAAGGTTCATGTAGTGCCATTGGCCAAATCAAAAACACCTTCCAGATCAGATGATTTTCGGCCTATTTCACTGCTTTGCTTTCTTTGAAACATTCTTGAAAGAATTGTTTATGACCACCTTATGGAATACTTCGTGTCTCATGACATCCTCAACCCACTTCAAACTGGATATCGATGGCACAGTTCGACTGAGACTGCTCTGTTAAGATTGATTAAAGACGCACGCAATGCTACGGACAAGACAGGTAATGTTACTGTTACTATTCGACTTTAGCAAGGCGTTTGACACTTGATGTCCCACTCGTCTATTAAACTGTATGAAGCGTATAGGCTTCTGGGCATACCTGTCTGGGAGAGAACAACTTGTCATCTCGGATAGGACAATAAAATCTTCTTGGCTCTCCATCACGCTTAGTGTTCTTCAGGGTTCAGTTTCAGGACCATTGCTGTTCTGCCTTTACATTAATGACCTAGGTCTTGCCCTGGACTCCAAGGATATAAGATATATATATAAGTCTATATGGCGATGACCTCTGGGTTTAGCATAGTTTTTCTAGGGTTAACCTTAGCGTTTACTTTTTACGTTTACCTTTACTTTAACCGTTGCGAGTATACGGAGAGAAGAATCCACAGAAAATAAAAGCACTAGATTTCAATAGCAGAACATATTCTAATACTAGAACATTTTGATCTGCTTCTTAGCTAGAAATTTATGGCGCTGACGATACTACTTACATTGTTCGTGCCTATAATTTAGAATTAGAATTTCAGTTCATGAATTTTTAGCACCGGGTTTTTCCGTTCTAGTTAGAGTTAAGAAAGACTATATGTAATATGAACGCGCCTGTATTATATTAATGCAATAGTATATAAAGTGACTTGGAAGGAAATTATAAATTATTTGAGCGTAGTAAATTAAATTGATGCACGGATGAAAATTTAATTTTAGTCTGCATTGACTAAATCGATTTAAATTTTCATCATTCATCATTAATCATTGAGCCTCAAGTACCTAAAATGCATTAAAACTAATGCTTGGCTATTGTTTATTTTAGATTTAATCAATTTTCTTCATATTAGACTGATGTGCTTTATGTAAAATCAAAATCTATTAGTCGATGAACCTAAATAAAATTTCATACAATGGTGAAAATTTAAAAAGTCAACCAGTGTAGACTAAAGCTTAATTTTCATCATTGTATGAATTCTTCTTATTAGGTTCATCGATGAATGAATTATAATTTTATTGAAAGAAAAGCAGCTTTCGAAAGCTAATATTGATTACATATAATATATAACATTATGTGAAAACATGTAAAATAAAAAATAGCCAAGCCTTAGTCTAAATTCATTTTAACTTCTTCAGGCTCATATTCATATATCAGAATCAGAACCCATTCATTGATTAGGCTAGTAGCAAGAAATTGAACTTTAGTCTGCAGTTGCTGACTTGTTACTTTTTTATAATTATTGCATGGATTTTTAATATTTGTCTAATCAATAATTGTATTTTAATTTTATTGAAATAACATTATCTGTTAACAAGATATGTGAATTAAGACTAATTTTGGATAATAGATATTAATAGGCTGCAATTAAAGAAACATATCATTGTTTAATAAATATCATATTTTTATTTATAACCTACATATAGCAACATATATCCATTCTTGGTGGTGCGATTTGTGACGGGCGGATTTGCGCGCGCAGGCGAGGGATCAGCTGGGCACCGCGGCCGCGGGGCGAGAAGGGCGCGCGTTAATTCGGAAAAGGCGCGACCGCGCCGCGGCTGTTAGTTTTCGCGCCGGACGCCGAGCGATCGGTCCCGATCGCCGATTAAGAGGCAACGCGCGAGCGAACAAGGAGAGAAATAAACGCAAAGGTGCGAGAGAGAGAAAGAGGCGCCCAGCCGACGCGAGGCCCCGAGACCACCTGGGGACGCGAGAGAGAGCGCGGCGACCTCCCGGCCGGATTGTGGCCGGGACTACCGACGAGGAGGCGACGGCCAGGTAGGGCCAAAAATGTATTTTTATGCCCCGCGAGTGAGGGAGAGAGAGAGGCGCGGACGCGGCCCTCCCCAATAGCGTGAGCCAGTGTGCGGCCCGGCGAGGGTTCGGACGAGACGAGGTGCCCGTATGGGCACCAATGCTTCGGCTCGATACCCGGAGGTCTGGTGCCTGCACCGCCGCGAGCCCGTGGGGGCTCGCCGGCCAGGTCGAAAGGCAGGGCGCGCGGTGCCCGGATAAGGCGTGCGGGGCAGGCAATAATTTTGTAAAGGCGAATGCGGCGGGGCGGGCTTGTTCCCCCGTCGCCTATTTTATATAATAAAAATACATTTTTATAATAGATGCCCTCCCGTTTAGTTTAATTTCGACGGACCCTCCCTTCCCCCGACTTTATAACCGCCGCGACCGATGTAGGCCAGCCGCCCGGGTCCCCTCCGGGGTGACCGCAAGGACCTGCATCAGGGCAGGAGGCGCAACCGGAGAAATACTGGCGTGGGGCTCCGGGCCCAAAAGCACCACGTCACAGATTTCAGATTCTAGAACGGCGTACAGCTGTTCTTAGTTTTTAAATTTTGCACACTAAGTACTAAAATGTAGATTGCTGCAGCTAGTATCTAAAATATAAGTTCTAACACTTATATTATAGATGGAGCGCAATCTGGTTTACCGATGCTGTGCCTGTGTATATTAAGGTTCTACACATAGAACCTACTTTTTCGGTGGATTCTTCTCTCCGTGCAGTCTCGGACTGGGCTTCGTCTGCGTCCTTAAAACTCAATGTTGAAAGGACGTCTGCAATTCTTTTTGAAATTCGCAGATTCCTTTCCGACATTGAGTTGGCTGGATTCAATTTTATTGAACTTTGAAGGGAGCAGTCGTGTCTTTTTCTGAGACTGTAGCCTTGGTGTTGTGCTAGACGGTGGTCTTACCTGGAGACCACATATTGAATTGATCTGTAAAAGAATTAACCAGGTTTTATCTAGTTTACCTTTATATATTCTTTATATAGTTCTCTGGTCTTTCCTCATTTTAATTATTATTCTATCATTTAGGTTCTATATCACTCCTTTAGGATCTGGTTGGGCTGGATGGGAGTAGACGGTTGGAGAGAATATTTTATGTATTCGCAGATCTAGAAGATCTTACGGCTGGTGCGTAGACTTAAGATATTGCGTTTATAAATGTATTTTGTGCAATATTTTGTAAATTATTTAGAAATAAAAATTTGTGTATCTATCCCTTAAATTGTTTTTTTATATTAAATGAACAGCAGTACTATGCATCGGTAGGGGAGACGGAGAGAGTCGGTAGGCAGCCGACAAACTATGCTGGCTGTTGGGCACTTGATAGGGAGTGGGACTCTCCCGCAAGCGGTATCCCTGTGGCCTGTTCGAGGTAGTTGGTCGCCCGGTGGGGACGAGCGCTTGCGTTGCTGAGCGTTGCCCGCTGCGGCGGGCGTCAAAGTGAGGTGGTATGAAGAGTTGATATGTGTGTGTAATTTATATTTATTGAAGATATAATGTATTGAAGATAACAAGAGTACTCAAGTGGTCAGGCTGCGAGACAGCGAGAGTGGCGAGAGAGCTGCTGGCCACGAGCGCTTACCTGCCGCGCTTCCCACACTTTTCTGCGGCCCTTTGTCTATCGGCGCCGCGCGAACGACACTTGCCGCGCTTTCCCCCATTTTTCCGAATTTCGGATTTCAGCGGATTTCGTTCATGACGGTCTCTTGGCTTGAGTGCATGTAATGTCACTCGTCGACCGATTGGAATCGGGCTAATTCGGCGAGCTCTTTGGGTACGATTGCTCTGGAAGACAAAGTTTGTTTACCACTTTTGTTTGTCACTTTAAATCATGACGATCGCGGGCTCGCCGTGTATTGATGCTAGTTTTATATGTAATTTTACGCCTATCTGTCTCAATATGCACCTGTCAGCCAGGGTCACGGTCGAGCCCTCGTCGGGGAGTGCGTACGTGTCGATGCTGCTCGTGCACTATCATTGTCTTTGTGCAGCAAAATATGGTGCCGGCGCTCGCATCTTTTACAACGGGCTGCATCGCACCCGTTGCGACGATGACCCTCTCGCAAGCAGAGCCAGTACAACCACCAACAACCTGGTAGCTTCCACCGTTGCGCACAGCTCTTATTCGCGAAACTTTTACACGCGGTCATAGCGTGGTTCGATCTCCGGCAAAACAAGCAACAGTTGTTGGGTCTCGCAGGTGAAATTCGGTTGTCGCACTCGCGCGTTCAGAGTCTATAATGAAGACTAATTTTGATTCTTCAATTATTATTTATACAAGTTGTCACGTAACACGTATATATCTACTCTCTTACTTTTGAATAATCCGAAAGTGTTGCTGGAAATCAGTGGGAATGTGAGATAGTTCGCGAATCCGCGGAACTCGGGGTTCCAGCAGACTCCGTTCGCGAAGCCGTTACATCGAACGAGTAAAACGTTGAGCTCAGCATGGAAGATACCTTAGCTCCAGTTTTTCGAGGATGGGTGGTTCTTTCATTCCCCTTCTTCCTCATTGCGGAGTCTGAAACCAAGGTTTCGCCCGTTTTAAAGCGAACCGCCTACAACCGTTCCATAATTCGGATTTGATCTCCTTCAGGTTCAATTGATCGGACACCGATTTTGTATACAGGTCCTAATACGAGACTAGCAACCTACTTCTTGAGTTTCCTAGCCGTGCGGTTGCCGAACAGAGCCCTCATCCCCGTTTAGTAATCCTGTACGAGGTTGACTCATTCTCTTCCCCTAGGTCACCAGTACTGTCCCTGTTCTTATCTGAATCTGCGACAAGCTTCATTATTTCCCGTTTTTGTAACTAATCCTCAGACCTCCTCCTCCCACGATTCCGAATACACTTATTAGGCTCGGGAGCCAACTTTCCTAAAATCTGCCTCGGCTGCTTCGAGTTGCCGATGGACCAGGTGCCTTGGGCGCATTGTACGGTCCTGTAATAGGATCTTTATTTCCGAGAGGCTGACACCAATAAACTCCTACCATCGCCTCGCTTAGCGTTATTTGCCAATAGCTTGCTCGTTGTTTCCTAATAAGAAGGTAACGGAGACCACACGGGCAAACGAACTTGTCAGTCGCGTTGACCTTTCTTGTGCCAGTCACAAAAATCAAAATTATATTGCAGATCCGTCTACGGAGGCGTAGACCTCGGTTGGGCTGTCGCTTTAGACTTAATTCGGTTCATTGCTGTTATTTTATCCTAATAAATAAATAGCTTTTTTTCGTGAACGTTACCAAATTTACTTGTTGGTTGCTTTCCAAACTATCGCCTTATTATTATTAGTACAGAGACGTCTTGCGCATGTGTCCACAATCACACTTTTATGCTCTTTATTCAAACTCGAAAAATTTTAATTATTTAGTCACTTATTATTATCTCACATTGTATATTTTCAAAATAATAAAAAGTTATTATATGCGATTGCCTGAAGTAAAACAAATATGAGGAAGGCTGAATGTAGAAGTGGAAATATATGCATGAGGGAGAGAATGATAGATAGATATTTGTTTATTCTAAAGTACCTTACAAAAATTAATTACCTATTAATCAGTTGAAATAAATTAGTCAGTTAGTCAAGCAGTTAAATAAATTAGAATTAATAAATAATATAGAATTTCCCAAAATCTTTTCAAAGATAGACTAAAATCATTTTTTTATTATATTACACATGGTTCATGATATGCGCCCTCTTTTAAATTCCTATAAACAACTAGCGTATCATTGAATCTGCGCTCTATATAGGAATCAATACTGGTAAAACCTCCACTGCAACAATATGCGATATATTGTGTTAATTTGTATGATTAATTGTCCGTTGACTAAAAGAAAATTCCTCAACATAAACAGAATCATGAAAAGTGAATCTTAGCAATTCATTCAAACTCGACACATAAAACATGCAAAGTAAAAGTTGAGTTCATCCGGAGTCAGTCCACTCAAGGACCCGATGTCACGAGAGAACAATCCTAATTTTCAGAGTTCGCATTAGATCGTATCAAAATTCTGACATTTAATAAATGCCTCCATTAAATTCTAATTAAGTCATGTCTCTGCCGACTCAGTGATTTCCAATCATAGCAACGTGTCTTTATAATTTATAAAAAAAAGGATCGTGCATGGATTTCTGGAATTTTATTTAGGGCGAGGTACTATAAAAATATATCCATGTGATTCTTATTATCATTCTTATTATTATGACTTCCAAAATTGTCAACAAGCACAAACAAGTCTGAGTAACTGCGAGGCGGATATAGAGAAGTGGGGGGTCGCAGGAGACGGGTCACAGCGTATCGTCAACGAAGGGGCACGCGTTTAAGCCTGGTGGACGAGGCCAGGCCCGCTGCTCGCCTTGTGACCCCGACAGCTACACCATACAAAAAGGTTTAGAATTGCCTCAGCTATTCCGTGGTATAGCTGGAGACAAGCAATTAAAAGTTAGTTGAAGTCGCTGAGACAACCTGGATAGTAATCATAATCTACTTCTGAGTAGAACCTTATTTTATTGTTGCTAAATCCTAGGGCCTTGCTTGACTAAGGATGAGTTTCCTCTGTGAGCAAAGGCCAATCTCCTTAAAAACCCCAGCAAGCTACTCTACAACAGTGGACGACCTGTGTGTAGTAGCTATTCCTAGATTTCTCTCATACCTTCAGTAACCCTGTTGAATAGATGTCTAAGAGACGGATACTTAGGAAAACCTAACAGAATATTAAGGACTTGTGTTTCGCCTCCTAGTCTCGCCCCTGGCTCGTGTATTCCTGTATAGGCTTAAAAGGACGCAATCAATAAGTGTTTGCACATCTTGTTGCAAATGAGAAGCCCTGTCTTGTAAAAGGGACAGGACGTCACACTACACACTATTTTGTTCATTAAGCTCTGCAATTTTACCTAGTTTCAGATTGGCCATTGCTTGAATTTCTCTTTTAATATAAAAATCTCTTATACAAAGGAATTAATGAATTTGATATTATATATTTAATGAATATAAATAATACGAGCATATAATATTTACAAAATCAGGCTATTTATGTAAAAAATACAGTTTTTTCTATTCAACATTACAATATTTTTTAAAATGAATTTCAGTTTTCATTGTCATAGTTCGTTTTTATCGCATAGGAATTAAAATATTTGGTGCTCTTGTACGCAAAGCGTAGATTCCTCCTTGTAAGGAACAGACGCCATAAACTTGACAACTCACAAGGAATTCTGCAAACTGTAAAATAAATAATGTACTAAACGATAAATTTTTTTCATGTAAAAAGTAACTCTATAATCAATATTGCGTAGGTTAAATAACATGTCATAATAAAATAATAATTCAGCTTATTCCGTTACGATATGTATGTGTGTGTGTGTATATATATATACGAGGTGTGTTCAAAAAATAACGAGAATTTTTGTTTTATGAAAAAAATATTTATTTATTCATGAATATCTATTTTGTCCCCTTCAAAGTAATCCCCCTCGGATATAATACACTTCTGCCAACGCTTTTTCCAATCCTCGAAAAACTTTTGAAACTCGATCTTTGCAATAGCTTTTAGCTCTTTTAGCTATTCGCTTTTAATGTCATCTATGCTTGCAAAACGACGGCCTTTTAATGTTCTCTTTATTTTTGAAAATAGAAAAAAGTCACATGGAGCCATATCTGGCGAATATGGAGGCTGAGGCATCGTTACAGTTTTGTTTTTGACCAAAAATTCACGAACAAGCAATGAAGTGTGAGCAGGTGCATTATCGTGGTGCAAAAGCCATGAATTGTTTTGCCACAAATCCGGGCGTTTTTTTCGGATTGCTTCACGCAAATGGCGTTGAACTTGTAGGTAGTACTCCTTATTGATTGTTTGACCTTGTGACAAGAATTCATGATGCACTATGCCATTAAATTATCACGTTTTCATCGGTTGTTGATGTGCTTGGGCGTCCGGGTCGTTCGTCATCTTCAACATTTTCGCGGCTATCTTGGAAACGCTTATACTACTCGTAAATCCTTGCTTTACTCATAGCAGACTCACCATATGCCTTTGTTAACATTTTACAAACTTCACTACACTTTATTTCATTTTTTACGCAAAATTGAATACATATTCTTTGATCCATTTTTTTTTCACAAACGAAAATCGCCGAGCTCGAAAAAACACGTCTAAGTTAGTGGCTGCCACTTAAAAAGTAAGCAATGAATATTGCTGAAAATTTTATCGTACTTCAGGGGCATGTGTACAAATATAATAAAAAAAATTTTTATACAGGCGGACTCTCCAAACCCGCGAAATTTAAAAATTCTCGTTACTTTTTGAACACACCTCGTATATATATATATATGAACTTTGCATACGTAATATTGAATTTAGAGCGCATTCAAAATCTTATTATCAGACCAGAATATTGTTTTGATCATTTGGTCCAATTATAACAACAATTTTATCTTTGTTTCCTGATAATGGCTTTGCTTGCGAACCAAGAGAATCAATTTGAATACGAGAAAGTTGAACATTCGTAAAAGGAATATTAATACTACCAACGATTGATCCTCTTTCAAATCTGAAAGTGAAGTTATTATAACACTAGGTAAAAATAAACAAATTTAAGGAAGTTAAAGCTATTCTCACTGTATATTATTTCTGAGATCCACTATAATTATTTTCTCAGGAGAGTTTTCCAATAAATATAAAAAATCATCTACACTAATTCTAGGCATTTTTTCAGTACCTAGTTCGGCTTCCAACCAGTCTGTGACCTATAAATGCAAGTAAATCAATGAAAATCTAATCATTCAGTTTATGAAACTTACTTTGTGAAACTTTAATTAAAATATTCTTTAGTATATACCTTTGATTGATTAAATTGATGTCTGCGATAAGTAATACTTGCTGGAGTTTTTTCATACATTAACATTGAATCTTTAACACAAAGTTCTATGTCGATTTCAGGGAGATCAGAAAATAGAAGAATGCACTCATTAAATCCAGATACTAATAGACTATCTCTTAATTGTTTTAAAATTGCTAAACCCACAAAAAGTGGAAAAGAAGAATCTCCCAATAATAGTTGGTCCCACAAATGTAAAATTTTATGAATGGGAAACACATCTAAAATTTCAAAAATTCAATCAATTAAAAAGCAAGAATTAAAATTTTGAATACAAAAATATTCACGGGAGAACATTGTTAAAAACCAAGGAATCGCGAATAATTCTGGTACGAAATTGATTAATTTTAAATGATTCGCTAAGTACGGGTCATGGAAGGCAATAATCTGAGAAAATTTTCCTAAATATTCTTGAATAACAGCAGAATTGTCTTTTAAAAAAAACTTATGTAAGTATTTTGGTATAAATGCAGATAAACACGAAAATGCTCCAGCTGAAAAGTAAATAAATAAAATGTTAAATAAACTCGAGATGAATGTATTTTTAAAAATATAAAAACTTTCCTTCATTATTAAAATTTAAATACAAAAATGGGGCTGTCAATGAATCAAGCCCTTGCCAATATACATAATGCGGATTATCTTTGACCCATGCTTTTAATAACCTTTGAAGTCTTTCATGGCCAGCTCCAGAAGACAAAAGTTCACTGTATTGATGACATCTAGGTATATCAACTTCAATTTGTCTATCTGTATGTGTGGGTGTTTCTTTATCAATCATATCGTATCGTTTTTGAATATCTCCAGAAACTCCTAAAAGAGCTGCCCACACTGCACCTCGCACTGGTGGAGGAATGTCTTTATAAGCTTCTCGTACTATAGCATCTATAGTTATTGGATAAATCTGGAATACATAATTATTTATTGTGGAATTGTTCCGAATTAAAAAATTTGTATATAAATACATAGTCTAAAATTTACCTGAAGTAGTCTGTCAAACAAAACAATGCGGTGAAATTGATATTCTGTGTCTCGCTCTCTTATAATTAGAGGCAATTGCGATGCAGCATCAGTCAATTTATCTTGAACTTGAATATGCATTCTATAATAATTTTGAATACTTATTATTATAGTAAATTAGTTTATTAATTATTAACAATATTTAAATCTTATTTCTTTAAAAGGACATTCACAAGACCTCAAAATTGCCTTCATTTAAATTTTAGTTGCTAATTAATCAAAATAAAATAAAAAAACAAGGGAGGATCAGTGAGATTTAGGTTTTGATTCACACTTTCGACTGAAACTTAATTCGAGTTGCAATATTAGCTTGTAAATATTGTGAGTGCACGCATTAGCTCACTTTTTGAGTTGGGATCAATGATATGAAAATAGGTCAAGCATTATAGACTATGATATGATATAAATACTACCTATTAGACGACTGTGCAATAATGTTTGGGAGAGTTCAGTGGAATAATAGATTAGCATTATCATGTCTGTGACCGGGCAAGCCTGGGCCGCTAGCTTCAAGGTGGTCGAGTGGAGTGAGCACAAGCATGAACACGTGGGGCTTACAATAATATCATATTTATTCGCGTCGGGAAAACAGTCCTCGCCCGGATGCACACTCCCATTGGGGCACGCGGTGCCTCCTAATACAAACCTGACCGATTGGCTTGCTCTCTATCTCGGGCATTGATACTCACCCAGGTGATGATGGCCCCACCGCTATCCGCGATGCGACGCTCTCGACTTGGTGAGGGGAAGGGGGTGCACAGTTACACACAAGATAACGACAAGAAGAGGCCGTCTGTCTTATGCGATGTTTGCACGGAACTATGCGTCTCCAGACTGTTGATTTTCATCGATCAGCGGGTGATCGGCGCCTCAAATCGTCGCTGACCTCCCACTCGCGCTGGCTCGCGCTACCGCGAACCCTCGGGGGTTTGTTTACATTCGGTCCGTCCGCGTGCTGGATCGCTCAGAGACTGTGGAACATGTGGCACTGTCTTCAGTCATGTATGTCTGCCAATAGGATCATGGTCATCCTAGAAGAGATTCTGCCGGGTTAGTCTATACGGTGGTCGTCGCGGAGGTTGAGATAGGCGTTCTTCTCGCCCACGGAACCGGAACGGGCTGCCGTCTTTGCTTGCTCGCCCGGGCTGTAAGCTAGAAACTCCATGGCCCTTAAATATCCGAGCCACTAGTTCGGAGATTCGCCGTTATCCCTACCCCCTTTGTCGCTTTTGGCGCTCGCTGTTCAAGTCTGCATTCACAGTTATGCTCGCGCCCGCGTTCAGTCCGCGTAGTCTCTTTCACACATTAACAAAAAGAATGCTCTACGTCAGCTGCCAGCTGTAAGCTCTGTCGAAGATGTCTCTGTTGGAGAAAAGACTGTAGGTTTCACTCCCACATCCGAATTGTGGGTTCGCTTGAGCTCTTGGTATCTCATGTTAGAGGTCACTCTTAATTCTCCATGCGCGGGTGAGACGCGGCGCAGAAAGTACGGGGACGCGATACTCAATACATGTTCCGTACAAGGCTGAATGGTGCCTTGTTCGTACTTCATCATTTTGGTGTCAATGGTCCAGCGACTATTTGCAGCCCACAGCTGCCGTGACAGTCCGTGGACTGTCGAGCGAATATTGTTTTTACTGACCATATTGTTTTTACTTACCATTACACTTTTTTCATGTTAGGTGGGCACGGCAAGGCTCATCGACTGAATATTTGTATAGCACATCTTCAACTCTCCACTTAGGGAATTTGAAAGGGGTTTGCTGGACACTTTTCAGTCGTTCAAGGTACGGTGGTCCAATATCGTATCGAATGTAGCGATCTCGGATTCGTCAACTAAATACTCTCTTAAGACTGCATACGGGACATTATTCAAGGAACCTTTGGTATACTCGATTCCGAAATTTCACTGTTGCATTATCATTCATTGATTCTGTTGCATTTCATTGCGTAAATCTTCAGTCAATCTTAACAGAGCAGTCTCAGTCAAACTGTGCCGTCGATACCCAGTTTGGAATAGGTCGAGGATGTTATGAGACACCAAATATTCCATAAGCTGGTCATAAACAATTCTTTCAAGAAATTTTTAAAGAAAGCAAAGCATTGAAATAGGCCGAAAATCATCTGATCTGGAAGGTGTATTTGATTTGGTCAACGGCACGACATGAGCCTTCTTCCACACCTCAGGGAAGCGTCCACTTTCAAGTGAGCCGTTGTACAGACACACTAAAAACGCACCTATAACCGGAAGAGCCTTAACAAATACACTATACGGAATGCACATCCTCACCAACTGCCTGCGATGCGAACTTAGATATCGACAGTACAATATCATTAATATTTATGTTTAAACCGAAAAATACAATCATGGGCAGAGTTGAGCATGGCATCTATCCGGTTGTCGTCGATAGTATTTGACACAGACACCCGCGCAAAGTAAGTGTTAAGCTCATCCAGCATGAGCCTATGCAAAGATCCACTACTTGCTCGTGGTAGCAAACCTATGTTCCGTAACTCACGCCAGATTGCGTTGGAATTTTGAGAATCGATCAGGCGATTATGAACGTATTCAGTCCTCGCATGATTTATCTTCTCCTGAACGTGTTTGCGGAGATCGAGGAAATTCTCAAGGATTTTCCTTCGTCCTGTTCGTCTGTACCGTCTGTATAGTGCCCCACTCTTACGCTGCAGGTTACGAAGCTCAACTCCAATCTAAGGAAGGCGATTTTTATTTAATTTCATAATTTTCTCGGGGACGAGTTCATTTATCGCCATCATTAAATTGTAGTTGAGCCTCGCGACTGCTCACTAAACGTCGAAATCCTCCACCAACAACGGACCTTAATCACAGTCCGCCAACAACTGCACAAGCCCCTCGCTATGGATGCTCTTATAATCCCTATATCAAAAAGAGCTTCAGATAGATTCGGGAACAGGTACCTCTTTTGTAACATTAATTATGTTGTGCTTACTATGAAAAGGAGCAGGTGTATTAACAGCGGAAATGACCGTATCATTGTCCTCCACAAGAATGACGTCAATCCAGGTGCGGATTATGGGTACAATATGCGTACGACCTTGCTGGATTTGCAAGGATAGCTCAGACGCGAGTCTGCGAAGAAACGCAGCACATCACTGGCAGTGCAGAGATTAGCATTTATATCACCGAAAATGATTTTATGATTATAATCTGGAGTTAATCGCTGCAATTTATGCAAAAATTTTGAATTCCTCGTGAAAAAGATATGAGCGAGCCTGTACACAACAGAAACTAACGTAAGCTTAAAGGTACGATTCTGCACAAAGCAGATCAAGTACTCGAGCACCCCTGACCTTCAGGCCGCTCAGTGTTTGAGGTAGAGAGTACACTTACTCGGAATTTCTTGTCGACATAAAATAAAGCGCGACTCCACCACCATTAATATTGCGATCTTGCCGAACCACAGAAAATCTATGAATCCCAGTCACTTCATCCATAATACTACAACCCAACCAAGTTTCCGCTACACCGAACAGATGACAGGTAGGATGATCATGTAAATGCTGACGGAGTCCCTCAATGTGAGCACCCTTAGTGCCTCTAAGAGAGTTCAGATTCATGAAGCCCGCCCTTAGAAATCTGCCACCCCTACTGCAACCCGCAGCTTTATCATTATTATTGTTATTATTACCCGTCCCACTCCCGATGACCAGCAACATAGCATTTGTCCGATCTAGTCAAATATGATCGGCCCTTTTCCCACAATCAGAGCGTCCGTCCTCACAACCCTGAGTCAACTCCGACGAAGCGAGAGGGCTACGACTTAGCCCTTTGCTTCTTCGTACTGGCCACGGAGCCGCCACGAGAACTCCTGAAGAGTACATGCTCATAAATAAATTTATAATTTCATACTCAGAGGCCACGGTACGAACCCTACTGCCTTCTCTCCATCTAATAAAGAAATTACCGCGTTGATGCCAAACGTACTTAAAGCCGAGATCGCGCGCAGTGTCTTTCCGCTGCATGAAGGCACCATATTGACCTTGATTTAACCACAAATTTATAAAAATAGTACGTTGTTTGACATTAGACACCGCCACATGCGAGTGAGAAATTATAACATCCTGAGTAGAGAAGGCAATAAGACCAGATTAGCAGCTTCCATTGTCCTAAGCTGCACCCTAATTGATGAGATTGACGGTTGAAGTTTTTCACCAACTCCTTCATATGAACTCGCCGTTCGCGCCCTGAGCTGCACCGCGGAGACCAGATTATCAGGTACGAAGGAGGGGAGCATGGAAGTGATGACGTCGAGCACGACATCAGAGGGCAAGACTCCTCTGCTAGCACGGTCAACCACCCCCATGACGACGAGCTCAACTGCATAACCCACTGCCGAGACGTCCCTCACATGATCCCAATAATTACCCGAAATATGTCCGGGAACCATGAAACAGATTTGTTAATATGAATATCTCTATTGTGATTACTACTGTTTTTGTTATGTTTTCTGCTGTGTTTATTGTTATTATTATTTGTAAGTTTACTTTTGCTCGTTTTATTATTGATGTCATAAGCTCCCGAGTTCCCGGTAGTAGTCCGCAGCCCCGTCGATACGTCGTCCTCTAAATTTAACGCCCGCGTTGAATCATCTTTATCCATTCGGATAAATTCAGAGCTATCTATATTTATACTTTATAAAGCACTCAACTGAGTACGCTTTGATGATATTTACAAGACCTGATTCGTAAGAGCATCCATAAAATTTTCCGATGGTACGGATAGAATCGAAAGATTAGGATGTTTCAAATCAAAACTCGTGGAAAGAAAAGAATCAGGATCGGTCACTACTCGAACAACGAAATCGAATTAATTACAAAAAAAGTCGATTGTGGACACCGAGATGTCCGATCACGCTTCGAGAGCCTCTGATGTCTTGCAGACAAGAATCGAGTGATATAAGACGGTGGTGTTGTTAGATTCATCCTGTAGGCCGCAAGATGCTTGATGCTTGTCGAGGTTGACTGGCTCAGCGCTGCCTGTTTAGCAATACCCAAGTACGAGCTTCTTTCCTTCTGTACTATTACAGACGATGATAAGCGCACATAAGGAAGAACATTTGATGGATTCCGTTCCGCGTTGTGCGGGGTTCGACGGTTTTCAGGCGTAACACGTGTACTTGTGTGCCAATATGCTATGCTTACATAAGGGTTGGGAGAGCAAGGTATGCATGGTAACCAACAAGCAGTCCCCATCTTCGAGATATCTCTCTTCCTGGTTGCTACTGGGTCGGGACCTCGCCCCAATCCAAGGACTCTCGTGCCGATGAATTCGTGGCACAGGGTGAGATGTGTCACAAGCGATGTTCGGGACCCCAGGTCGTATTCCGTCGTAGACAGACCTTACCAGGTAGAACAAGCAATGCCGGACGAACCATTTTTCCGTACTACTCGTGGGAACAAGAATGGATTATGAACATGGAATCATAGCAAAAACCGACGAGGTGAATCAAATTCGGGAGGAGCAGGACCGACTAGTACGGTACCGCTAGTAATCTAGGACCCTAGATTAAGAACGGGTTTGAACCAAAACCTAAGTGGAGCCCAGAAAAGGAAGCTGGTCAAGCAAAAAGTACTTGATTAGGGCAGACTGGAGCTTGTATTCGAATCGGGTAGGAAATAGCGGACGGCGGAGAGATGGGATCTTGGAACCATACCTTGACGTCGACACTTACGAATGTTCGCCTAGAAACGGATAAAATGCTGGGCTCCTCAAGCATGGGGTCTTTAGAGCAGAGTAAATCAAAACTTAAGAGTCCCATAGCTGAGCAGGTTCCAAGCGGATACTTTGCTAAACATGTATTCAATACCATGATGAGTCCATGAGACACTGTCTCTCAAATAAAGAAAGCAATAATTGCAGGGATTCTGTGAAGACAAAGACTCATCTGGCTAGGGAAGGAAAACGATAACTTGACTATGGGAGATCCAAACCTTAAAATCAGGGCAGTGCCCCCGAAGAAGCTCAGAATTACGAAAGTAATTACTTGAGTTCCTTCGAAACATCTGAATCCAAACCCGAGTACCTAAAACTGGGCCGGAGACAGAACAACGACGTGGACACGTCTAAATGGGCAGTGCTGAGCAAGACAGCTGATGACTGCTTACATTCTGGTCATAAACGAACTATCGACGGTTATAGTTTCTTACTTCTAAGAAGTAAGAAACTCAGGCTGATAGTCGCGGTAGACACAGTCACTTTCAAAGTACTGGGGAAACCCTCGATTGGTCAGCCTTCAAGAGCAACACAAACAGAAACACACTAAAGGAGTAGACTTTCAATCGTTACTTGCAGGATATGATTTTCTCAAAATAACTTGCACCATTCCAAAAGCGCCTCAATGGATATAAAACAAATTCTGTCAGTTTTTTAACATAGAAGAAACTTATTTTCAATCATTCTGCTTAAAAATCTTTATCATAAATCTTTTTTCTAAAACCTACTTTTGTAACAAATTATGTAAAAATTTTTTAATATCATAATTTTTTATTACTCATAATGAAATATGAAGAGACATTACTTTAAAATAATTTAATTGTTTTTCAAGAAAAACTCTTTGAATGCATTTTAATAGATTCTGAATTATGGGTTAATTTCAAATTTGTTTACAAATTTTTGTTATCTATAAATTTTGTATTAAAATGAATGTATTTCAAATAATAAATTTATATTATAGTTCAAATATGATTGCAAAATATACTAATATAATATTTTTTAAAATTAAATGGTATTCATTTATCTCTATAAAAATTCAAATTTTTTATATTAAAATTTGAATGACTATAACTGTTACTAAAATAATTCTTCAATGATCTTTTGTAGAATACATTATTTACTTACTGAGTTATAAGCCTAGGATAATTAGCTACAAAAGGTATATGAGAGAGTCTTTGATTTAATGTATCAAGTGGTACCTTAATGACCTTAAGATCAAGCAATCCTGATGTATCACATTGTCCAAACACTTGACCAAGTAATATTACTAAACTATAAAATAATATAAGAAATCAGACTCGAAATATTTTTATTATAATTATATTAAAAATAAAAAATTTACTTAGGAATTGATAAAATAGGAGGTCTTGAACGAATTAAGCCTTGTTTTTTTAATTCCACTGTCATATCTCCACCTGCTAATTGCCATAAATAATATAATTCATCCATTTTACGATTAATTACATTCTCATATACACTGTTTCTCTCTTTTTCATCATTTTTCAAAAATGTTTCAAATATGGGTAAATTTAAAAGATCTTCTGGTGTTTTACGTAGTGATGGATGGATTTGAAGACAAGCATTTATAAAATCTTTTAAATTTTTAGGAAGTTGCTGAATAATTAAGAAAATTAAATTTTATTTAAATAATCTATTTTAAAATAAATAATAATTCTTCCAATTAATTTATTCGTACCTCATAAATATCAAAACATTTATTTTCATGGGATAAATGTTCGAATACACTATTTTCAGAATGAATTAAACTTAGAATATTTCTTAAGCATTGTGATAATTTAACATCGTGCCAAAGAGTACATTTTAAACAACATTCTGCAATAATCATACCTAATGACCATGAATCTACTTTGTTACTTCTTAAGCCATTGTTAAATAATACTTCAGGTGCAGTATACTTTGGACAACTACAAAAATTAAGTTCCTAATTATTCCTAAGTTTCAAATTGTACAATGGAGTACTGTAATTAATTTGAATTTAGAATATTTACCCTATTGGAAATGAAACATTTTTTCCATAATCTGTCATATAATATAATCCAAAATTATACAGTTGTACATCACTATTCTTATTCACAAGAATATTTTCAGGGCTAAGATGACTATGTATTAATCCAAGTTGATTCATGTACTTTAATCCACCTAAAGTTTCATAACTTATTTTAATTAGTTCATCAATAGTCAAATCACCCTTTGAAGCAAGGGGTTCACCTCTGTACTCAGCAACAACGACAGTTCTTTCTATATTATAAAGTAAATTAAGTTGAAAATATAATTTTATCAATATATAGGTATAAATTATGACATGTCACCATGTTTGCTGCGAATTATATCTAAATATTTTGATAAATTTGGGTGATAAATAGTTTTCAAATATTGTGATTTTCCTAATATTGTTATTGAATTTGGTGTTAAAGGTAGTCCATTGCTGCCACAAAGTTCTGCAGGATGACTTTGAGCAAAGAAAGTCATCCCTCCAAAACTTCTTTCTTCATATTCCAGTAAAGCAGGGCACATATTAAAAGTGTTCAATTTAATATTTTAAATCAACTAATTAACTATCCAATTTTGCAATTAAAATGCGTACTCATTTTTAAACGAATTAGATATATCGATTTATTTATGCATGTTCAATTTTAAGAGTATGAGTGTTTATTCACGCGGAGAAAAGACCCACAGAAAATAAAAGCACTAGATTTCAGTAGCAGAACATATTCTAATACTAGAATATTTTGATCTACTTCTTAGCTAGTAAATTTATGGTGCTGACAATACTGGACGATACGACTTATACACTGTTCGTACGGATACTCGTCAATTTACTATACTAAATGTCGAGTGCCTATATACTTTAGGATTGGAATTTTAGTTCCAGAATTTTTAGAACTGGGTTTTTCGGTTCTAGTTAGAGTTGAGAAAGGCTATATGTAATGTGAGCGCAGCTGTATTATATTAATGCAATAATATATAAAGTGATTTGGAAGGAAATTATAAATTATTTGAGCGTAGTAAATTAAATTTATGTACGGATGAAAATTTAATTTTAGTCTGCATTGACTATATCGTTAAATTTTCATTTTTGTATCATTAATCATTGAGCCTTAAGAACCTAAAATGCATTGAAACTAATGTTTGGCTATTGTTTATTTTAGATTTAATTAATCTTCTTCATATTAGCTTTCAAATGCTGATGTGCTTTATGTAAAATCAAAATCTATTAATCAATGAACCTAAATAAGAAAACAATTTTCACAATGGTGAAAATTTAAAAAATCAACCAGTGTAGCCTAAAGTTGAAGTAAGATGTTAATTGTCATTGTGAGGGAAACGGATCCTTATAGCTTAGTCCGAGAGGAACATTCTCGTTCTCGAATGATTCAAATCGGTGCAAAACTCGAGGGAAGCCATAATTGTTTTCATTTTTTTTTTAGTCAAAGCAAGTGCTGGAAACAGCGCAATACGAGCGTTAACGACCGGAACACTGACTCGATTACTTGTTCTGTATCTCCAGATCCTATGGAGCGGCTTAATTCTAGCAGCTTATTTGAACCCACTCACACAAACCGTACTCGGAGTAACGAGCAGTGGAACATTTCACCAAGGCCCAAACTTCAAAAGCACCGCCCCGACATACTGTCAGGAATATAGGCGCCATAGTGCGGAAATGGCGTGTTAAGATCTCAGGAGAGAATGGTCTGGAGTTCTTGACTCGAGTCGACGAGTGTAGGGCACACGCACAGTTGCCCGATGACGAGCTTCTGCCAGCAATGTCAGAGCTTATCTGCGGTTCAGCATCGATATAGTACCGCAAGTTTGGATAGCACGCGCAATCATGGGCGCAGTTTTGCGCGAAATTGCGGGTGCGATACAGATTGGAACGTCGACAGGCACTAACAAAGATTTCCAAATATCTGGAGATTAGTGGCCCACGCAGCCCTCGGCAGGGGAATAGACAGCTTTGGCGGAGAAACAGAAAGCCTGGGAATAGCAGTAAGCCCGAGCGTAGCCGCAGTAATAGGCCAAAAAAACCGCGGTCTCCGAACTCCCACGATAGAAAAGGGTCGGAGTACAAGAGTAGCTGCTGAGGATGCGGAGCGCCGAACCAAAAGCAGCACTCCTGCACCCAGTGTGCGGTAAAAGCTTTGCATGAAGCTGTAGATCAGGTGCGCGGCAGGTGAATCGCTCACTGATCCAGGCATATTGAGTAGCTGTTGAGGGACATACCCCGATTTCAGACAACGCCAATATAAGCGCCTCACAATTCACTCACAGATACCAGATTGCATGAGCGCACCCTGATTTGTCAATTGAACCTGGGTGGTGGGACGCGATGAGAGCTGAGGGTGGATACCGAGGGTATTTCCATCCTTAGTAGGCGCATTAATGCGATAGCATTAAGAGATAATAGAAGGATCCATTCATGCCGAATATTTGAAGCGATACGTAGCAAATAGCGAAGTGGATGAGGAGACGTTTCCTCACATCGCAGACGAGCGGAACGCCGTAATTGCGAGCGGGCCTACTGCGTCAGGCCAAGGCGCTGAAGCGAGCGCGCCTAATGCATTAGGCGATGAAGAGCTCCTAGAGCCACCTCCTAGAGCAACGGCTGGCTCCTGGGAGAGCGACCCGGAGAGGTACCCCCACGGGAAGATTTAGCCCGTTGCCGCAGCGCCTGATTGCGAGCCCAGGTAGGGCAAGCGTATATAGTTTAAGTATGAAAGTCTTGCAAAGAAATAATTTTATGGTATGATCATATATTAATTACTCAATTACTCGATTAATCCCTAATGTTTTACAAACAAGTATATCCAAATAATACCAGATGTTCAAGAATGAAGATCTTTAAAACAAACAACTTGTTGATATGATCATATGTCAATCGACTACATCTAAACATAATAACATAAAATTTCAACTGGCAGTTTATTAATCTTCTAGTTTATGAACCAACCAGGATTAGTAAATAATGTCATAATTTTAACAGTATGTAAATTATAAAAAAATACGTCTTGCCAGTTATATAAAATCAAAGGATATACGTTTGTCGGTAAGCCTATCGGTAATATTAATTTCTTATAAATAATTTATCATGAATTATTTTTTAATCATTTAAAATTTCTTAAATTGTTAGACATACCGATATTTTGTCAATTTATTGCAATATAATAGATTAATTTATTACAATATAATACACAAATCAAAAAAGGGGTTTTTCTTAAGGAAAATTTCACGCTCTTTTCATTCAGTAGTCTTCAGATGCTAAGACAAACGATTCACGAGATATTGATGATGAAGCCAGCGCAGATGCGGCCCGGCGGGTCAGTCTTAGTACTGGAGGCTCGCATGGTTTAATTAATCAGCCATGCGGACAATTTAGCAATAAAGCAAATATCGAAGTATGAATTTTCCTAAAGGAAAATTTCATGTTTTTTTGAATAAGCAGTCTCTCGAGATATGGGTGACGTAGACATCGTTGTTGCTATTTTGTCATTTCCAAAGTCTGAGTAAAAGGTCGTTTTAATAACTTTATATTAACGTTTCTCAAAATAGGTATGGTTAGTCTTCGGAAATTTTATATATAACGTTTCTTATATCATTATATATTATGTATTAATTTTTTTAAGTAATGCACAATCTCATCTTTCTAAAATTGCAAAAAAACGTCACTTTCGAGGTTCTTGGCGTATGTATTGCATGTTTAACTTCTCTTTCAATGCGTATATCTCAGAAACAGTAAGACTAAGAAATTTTAGTGACTTATAAAAAATATTTTTACTATAATATGATTAAAATTTCAAAAGATTTACCGAAAACCATCAGATCAACGACCCAAATAATTTGTTGAAATATTCAATATATTTACAACAGATTAATTGATAACTGAATAAATAATCATTGTGATAATTCTAGTGTTTTACTGACATTTCCTTTAAATTTGGATACTTTTAGTTATGTTATCAATGGCATATTTTTTTCATGTCAAGTTTTAATAACCTATATTATAGTATACATTTATCATCGAATGTAGTTACTATGGTGATAATCATCTGTAGATTTCAAAACAATAAATAAATACTGAATTACAGTGTCTATGTAGTAGATATTAAATTAAATTAAATTATATTAAAACAATAATATTTTCTTTGAATTCTAAAGACATCTTTTTTATAATGGAAAGACAATTGTCTCCTAAATTGAAGAAATGGTTAAAAAAATGTTTAAATGATGAATTTGCAATTACAATTAATGATAATTTAAATAGTGATTGTGAACCGAGTGATATAGCTCTAAAATTAGTAAATTCAAATAAAATTACTGAATTTATTAGTGCCATAAGGTCTTCTTTCATAATAAAAGTCAATGCTTCAAAAGCCAATAAAAAAAATAATTCTGCTTTCAATCTTGTTACATCCTCTTGTCCACAAACTTCACTTTCATTAGTAAGTGACTTTTCTGGAGAAGATTGGTCTATGAAAGGGAATGTGATTAAAATCAAACACATTATTTATCAAATGAGCTGTAATAAACCAGATCATGTTAGGCTTGCTGGTTATGAATCTTTGCTAAATAGTGAATTAACTAATATTTGTGAAACAAGTTGTTGGGAAATGCTTTTAAAAATATTAAAAGATGGATTAATTGATGAAAGCAGATCTATATTCGAAGCAAGTTTATTAATACATGCAAAACTTTTAAATTCATTTCAATGTAAGGATACTTATATGAATTTACTTAATAGTATCATCGATCAATACTACTCAAAGAAATTGGCAAACATACTGCCAACTATATACAGTGGATTCAATTTAAAATTTTTCTTACATGAAAAACTTTTTAGAATCATAAAATTAATTATAGATTATCATGAAGAAATTTTAAAAAGAGTAAGAATGACAAATACATTAATAGAAGAAATAGTAGAGGAATTTATTGTATTTATATCTTCACATATAACTATAAGTACAGTTCAGACAAAACATTTGAATATTTTACATGTATTATCTGTTATTGAACCACAAGCAGCTTGGAGTAAAAAATGGTTGCATAGTTTGACAACAAGAAAAGCATTCTTTAGTGCTATTTCAAAATCACCAAAATTGATTAAATACATTATAACATGTGTCAAGAGTGGTTTAGAAAACCCACCCCTTAGAATTTCTGTGACTGTGACAGAAGAACCATCAAATGTTTTCATTTCTGGAGACTCAGTTGAATTATTTACTTTTTTACATTGTCTAAATTTATTAACTTATCTTTGCAATCATTCCACAGGACAAATTTTACTTCTGGAAGCTCAAACTGAAAATTCATTTTCAATACTAGATTTCGTAACTGCTATATTATGTTCATTAAATGTTTTAGCTACGTCAGGTGCATCCAGTGGTATATACGAAGCAATAAGAACAGCTTTATCTTGTTTATTAGAAAAACATAATTTTCTTTATGATGCAAGATTTTATCGTTTAGCTATAAATCCACTTTTACAGGTAGAAATTAGGATTTGGCCTCATACTTTGGATATTTTCACTCATATGTTGAATACCATAGATGGACCAATGTTTTTGATGACTGAATACAGAGTTAGCTCTAGCTCTTTAGACAACCAAAATCCAAATTATCCAATTGTATTAGTTCTTGCTTATGCTTCAGATCTATTAAAACAACCTATTAGTGTAATGAATATCAATCAAGCTGTTGAGTTATTCATTTTTATTAAGAAAGTATTTAATATTCATGGCATTTTTTACATTATTGAACAAATAATTAGAGAACAGTTTTATCCCAGTGTTACTTATCTGTACAGTAAATTACAAAATTATTATATAGAAAATGAAAATAAAACACAAAATATTAACAAGTAAGATCTTTTTATTTCCTCGCTTTAAGTAAATTACATAAAAAAAATTAATAATACTTGTAATAGACATAAAATATATGAATGAACTGCAAATTAGTTTTAAATATTTAATCACAACTATCTTCTACAAATATTAATAATTACATTTTTTATAACTTTCAGAATTATTATAGATATGTTACTGAATTTAGTATCTATACCATTGGGACTCTATATGCTATCCAATGAACCCATAGTTTTAGAAGAATTAATTCGAGGATCAATTTCTCCAATTCGGACAACGTGGAATTCATACAATATAGTCAGTTTTATATCGAATTGCGTTGTTTTTACTCGCGGCTCAGAAATTTTATCAGATTTAGCGCCTCATGTTTTATCAACATTGCTTATTGAGCTTAGTAAACTTTTGCAAAACCCTCAACAATTTTACGATCCGTGGGATAATGATGTCGTTAAAGTATTTCTTCATGTGATTTCTTTATTTTCTTTAAATGCTAATTGTAAATAATTTTAAACTTATTTAAATATACAACTCAGAGGTGGATAATATTTAATAAATTCAAAATAATAAATAATGTTAACTAATAATCTTCATTTTTAAATTACACTATATGTTTGAGAAACATTTTATCCACGGCTGATATAATGTTTAAAAAATCTTTGCGATTATATTAAAAATAATTTTACGAGCCACTAATCTTGCAGGTTTTGCTTCTTTTATGACAAGGGAAAATCAGAATACGGGAAATGAACAAAGTGACTATCTAACAAACTTATTCGATGTTTTTGAGCATTTTATGAATGTTGACTCGCTTTACCACTACCTTGGATTGCTGGTACTTAAGTCTGTGATATGGAACCTAGACATTTATATTTATTTGTTGAATTTAATTGATTTCCAGGTAAATATTACGCTGAACATATTTTTTGTACTATACTTTGCAAACAAATTTTAAATGATTATAAATTTGACCTCCTATATATCAGAACAAGATGTCGAAAATAGAAGAGTATGGGCACTTTATTAAGGTCAGAGAGTTTGATAAACCAGTACACATAGTAGACGAGAACAGTCTTCTCCGGCATGAACTTCTTCTCAACTGTTACTATTTACGGCATAGAACTAGTAGTACTATCCATAGCACTATTATAAATTCTGAGAGGAGATATTTGTACCCAAGCGTACGCCACGATTATCTTCCGAAAGTTTTACCAAATTTTGAGCGCTCAAAACTGACCATTTGGTTACAGGACAGCACGTCTTACATTAGAGATAATAGCTGGATCCTCCAAACACGCAAGGCATATAAAGCCTCACCCGAACCCATCGGGGTTAATCCTGATTTTTTTATTTTATTTATTATTAAGCAATAGAATTATATAAATATTCCTTATTTTAGAATTCGATTTTGTTAATCTTGCTAGAACAAATGGAAAAAGCGATTCCAACACTCGATTGGATGGATCGATTCAAATGGGATTCTATTTTGAAGTGTAGTAAAGATTGGCTACCAGAAGAGAATCATGGAATCGATTTAATGGTGCATTATGGTCTGGTTAATGGATTAATTGAAAAAAATGAGAAAACTAAATTAGATTTAAAAGTATTTATTCAAGCATCACACGATTTGATAAATTATAAGTCTAAGAACTTTGAAAGCTTCGATTGGTTCTTAGCTACAGTTTTTCTGATTTGTAATGGAAATTTGGACAAGTTGGTATTTTGCATTTTTCAGTCAAGTATCATCACAGCATTCTATTATTTTAGAGACTGTAACTTGAGTTGCCTCAGATGGTCGCGAATCAAAAGTTACTAAAACATTCGATTGCTTGTTCAATATTGACTAGTTAAAGATTCCAATTGTTTATCAAATACTGAATAAACTTTTGTCACCTTAACGAGTTCATGTATTAGTCAAACAAACTTTAGAATAATAACTAAGACTCTAGCTAACCAATGCTAATCATTGGCGTATTGGGTCTCAGGTTGAAAACTTTGTCGTCAAAATTGTCACTATATTACTTTGATTCAGAAGTTTCGCATCATCATAGACCTTTTCTAATGAAATAAATTGTATAATTGCAACTATAATAATATTTCTTTAAATTAATTTTTAAAATTTTTTTAGAGCCAAAATATTTGTTAATCAAATCTTGCGATTCCCATCGGCGGTGTTCATGTGGCCGGCTTTGGCACACGTTGTTGATAAAAATAATCAAGAAGAAGCTTCTACTCGACTTTTATTTGCTAATCTACTTGAAAGTATAATTAGTCAGGAATTTCCCGCCTTAAAATTAATTTTAAAAGTACGTTAAAAATATTCATGGAGATTTAAGACTTGTTTGAAGAGTTGAATAATTTTTTACGCAGTGTTCACTTATTTTCAAAAATCTTTAATTTTAATCACTACTGATATTTTATAGATTATGTAACTTTTATAAATATTAAATATTAATTTGATTAAATAATGTAATTGTATATAACGTCAACATGTTTAAGTATAATATTTTTCTATAAACCAACTCTCTGACAGAGCAAAAATCTCAATTCTATGAAACAGAAACTTTTTCAGACGAACTGTTGTTTAAAAACTATTATAACAGTTACAAACTTCAAATGTCGTGTACTGTATTTTAAAATTGAGCTATGTTTTATTACATAATTTGGTTTTGTTAATTTTTATAAAAAAATAAAAATATTTAAAATATCATTTAAATAAAAATTTGTAATTGAAAAATAATTTGGATTTTAGAATGAATCTGGCATTGATTGGTGGATGATATGCAATAGATTATTAGCTCAATGTTTTTTAGGTATTCTACCATGGAATGAAATTACTCATTATTTTGCTGTTTGTATTTTACATCCACCTGATTATATGTTGTATTACTGTACGGCTTTGTTACATTTTTGTCGAGATAAAATGATGTCAAGTATTATAAAAGGCAATATGTTACCAGAATATTTAGTAAGCATGTTTAATTTATCTAAATTTTATGATATAAAAACTTAAATAAAATGTTGATAATATTTAGGTTCTAGAAGATTTTCATTGTCACAATCAACTTGGATTTATGGATCGTTTAGGAAAGAGATATGGAGGAAAAGTTTTACCGTCATTAATACAAAGAAAACTTTACTTTCCAGATGCTTTTAATTGAAAGGGAAAAAATGATAGTAACATTTGTCTAAACAAATTTTTTTAAATAAAAGTTTTTGTTAACAATGAAGAAGAATTACTTTTATTTTTATTCTTTTTCAATGGATAAGTTTTATATAAAAACTAGAAAACACGTTACAATATGAGATAGCACAAGATGAATTGTAATTGATACTTTTGTATTACAAAATATTAAGATAAACATTAGTTGATGTAACTCATTTAATTAAATATCTGTAATGCGTAATATTGTTGTAACAAAAACAATTGTTCATTTATAATTTACTAAAAACTATTTATCATGTAAACTATTATTTAGTTCTCACACGGCAAATATTTTTAAAGTTTCCATTGCCTTATTTCTACTAAAGATCGAAAGTTTTAAGATTAGTAACATAGTAAGTACAAATGATTTTTGTAGTTTCGGTAATTGAAGTATGTTTGATTTAACAGAGTTTACTATTGATCGTAATGGATGTATGAAATTAAAATAAAGGCATAAATACCAATTCGTACTTACAACATGATCAAAAATGCTTCGAAAATATTTTGAGTCACATATTTACAAAACCATTATATAATTATGTTCATACACTCGTTATTTTCAATCCTCATGAATTGAAAATAGTTTAGCTGCTTCATTTAACTCTTCATACGTTGTACCTCTAGCAAGCAACTGAAATAAAGTTCTCATTTTGAGTAAAAAGACATAAATATACACACATATACTAACATAATTTTAAACTACAAACCTGTCTTGCAACAGACATACGATTAAAAAGGTTCCACAGGACAATGCCAACAACAACATTATTCCGTAAATAAAAAATAACTCCTTTTCCATAGTTATCTAATTCATCAGATTTCTTCTCTACATTTTCTTCACCTACTGTACATTCAACATTTTTTACATCACAATTTACGTTAATTGTGGATAATGATTTTGTTTGTATATCACTTTGAGTTCTTTCCTAGTAATAAAAGTCGTAAACTTAGTTATTTTTATAAAATACAGTTTCATACAGTAGTATCAATAATTTAATCTATATTTATTAATTTCGGCTTTAATAATACAGTAATTTTGAAATATTATAAATTTAGAAATTATAAGAACCTCCTCAATTGAAGTTGCAATCTCAGAATTATTATCATCATGTGTTGTTTTAGCAAAAACTCCTACTGTTCCTAAAGAGGAATCAATAATTCCAATAGCTTCAAATCCAACCTCTGGCCCTAAATCGGACCAGAACATAGACTGATGTAAATATGGTTTCCCAGCTCCAGTCATATTTTCTCCTGCTAATTTTCCCGAAATAACTGCATGGTCGTGATGCTCTATTCTTCTCCTGCCTAATTTAACATCATAAAAACAGGCAGCATCTCCAGCTACCCATAAATTACTTCTTGCTTCTAATTCAGCATTGACTAGAAAACCTCCTTGATCAGGATCAAGTTCTAATGCAGATGCATCTGCTAAATCTGTATTTGCTTCTACACCTATAGCTACTATAATTTGATCAGCTTTTACCTAAAAATTCAAAGTTAAATTTTTATTAATTTATTATAGACTTTTTTACTTTATTTTTAGTTGGAATAGTAGATATTAATATATTATTATATCACACTTAAACCTATTTAAGAACTAATTAGTATAAATGTATTAAATATTACTAACAATGTAATTATGTGATTTGGAAAGTTAACCATCTAATAAATATATTTAAATATAAAGAAATATTTTATTTTAATCAAAAATAATAATGATTAGAATAACTTTTATTGCAAAATAATATAACTATTTTAAAAACTGACTTAGTTTTACAAGTATATTTACAATAAAGATGTTACAGAAATCAAATAAATGTAATTATTCTAAAAATTTATTAAACTACTTTTAAAAAATTAATGTATTATAAAAAAATTCTTGTTAGAGATCTCTCTAAAAACACGTCTTTTATCTAGTAAGTTGTTGGCATAAATTAAATTTTTATATACCAGTCATAATTAGATTAACATAGATCTATTATATATTGCAGTATTTATTGTTAACTTTAATTCATACAACTTATATACTATTGTAAATATTCATTTTTAAATTACCATTTGACCATCTGTCAGTGTAATAGTGATTTGATTATCAATCATTCTTACATCGTGAACTTCCAAATTAGGCATACAATTGACACCTTCTTTTTCTGAATGTTTTGTTGTCCATTTACTTAAATATTCTGGTAAAACTTGTGCCATTATATATTTTTCTTTATAAATTTGATATATCGATTGATCTTCAACACTTGCTGTAAATAAATATTACTGCTTAAAAAATGAAAGTAAATATGAAATAACTGAAATTAATGTTTACAATTTCGTGCAAGTGAAGTAGACAATTCTGATCCTAAAAGTCCACCACCAATAACAACAATATTTTTAACATCAGGGTCTTTCATATTTTCAACTAATTGAAGGTAATCTTCTTTCGTTCTGAAAGGTAAAATCTTTTCTTTAACTTTTTCTTCAGCTTTTTCAAATACATGTAGATTTTTTGGTGATGCACCTATTAAAAAATTTATTTATGATTAATTTCTATTATATTATAGTAAATTATGGTAGAGATAAAATAAAATTTACCAGTTGCAATAAGACATTTTTCATACTTAATTGTCTTATCATCTTCCAAATAAACCATTTTTTTCAGCACATCAATTTTTTTTACTGTCCATCCTGTAGCAACTGCTGCACCACCATTTTCTGAATCCAAAAGTTTTGATGCATCTAAGTAAAATTCATGAGGTTCATAGAATAAACTAAAAAAAAGAATCTAATAAGTGTATATATTTTATTATAAAAACTTAATATATAAGGTACCTTCTTTTTGCTCCATTCCATTGCTGGAACATTAATTTAGATGGTGTAGATTCATCTTTGTTGTACCAAAGTTCTTTGGATAATGGTGGTCTCATGTAAGGTAAATCATTTTCATTGCTTATGAACAAAACCTACGGACACCAAACAGAAACTTTAAAATTAAAAGTTCTGAATTATTGTAAAAATTATCTACACAAAATTATTGACAAAACCTTAGCTGTAGGATCATTTGCTTTTATGGCACGAAAAGCTGAAAATGCAGCTGTGCCACCACCTATTAATAGATATGGTACTTCATCTGGTATCTTATTAGATTCTTTTGGTTTCTTTAATGCAGCAAACTTTGTCTTTGTTTTTTCAAATTTATCTAAAAAAAGAAAAGAATTATTTATTATCAATGTATTCCTAAATTCAAAGTCAATTATTTGTGAAGCATACGTTTTTCTTCTTCATTTTTAGAACGCATCTGAAAATACTATTATAAAAAAAAACATAAATTTAAATTAATAAAGGAATAAAAATGTTACTAGTTGTTTTTTATAAAGAACAAAACATGTACCGCAAGGGCAGAAAAACCTGCTATTAGAAGTGCTGTAATGGCATGTTTCCAATACTTGATCTCTGAACCCTTTCCTGGGCCAGAGTATGCACAAGGCTTATAACAATCTTGTTCGTAGACTGGTGGACACGTTGGAGGACAAGAATATGGTCTATCTTCACATGGAGGTTGAATTCGCTCTACAATTTTATCTTTAATCTCTGGTGGAACAGATACATGTGGAGGTAGTAGTGATGATGGTAATGATGATGGAGGTGGTGATAAGGGTGGAACTCTTTTTGGTAACTTAGATTTAGGTAAGCATTCCTCTACTTTAACTGTTGATCCATGTTTACCTTTTTTGACTTTTGAACTATATTTTAAACACCCTATATCAATAAAATCTAGAAAAAACAATTGTTATGAATATGAAATAATGTTAGTCATAAATTGTTTTGAAACTAATTTATTCTAAAAGTATAATTTTGAAATTTTTATTCCAAGTTCACTTTTAATTTTGATAATAATCTACTTTACATTTAATACATTTAGAACTCTGAGCAACACTTGGATTTCTGATGTGCTGTAGTAAATATTACAAGGTTTCATCATTCATTTAGACCAACATAGAAGTGCAATTAAAACAATGTTTAATGAATAAAAGTATTCACATTCATGTTACTAAATCATTGCAAGGTGAAATATTATTCATTAACTTGTTTAGTAAATGATAAAAAATCACTTTGATTTATTAAATGAATGCGATAGTTCATAACTTTTTTTCACCATTTGCAGTAAAAACTTATTTGAGATAATTGAGGTTATGTTTTTTAATATTAGTTACAGTTACGCGCATAACACCGAAATATTTATTTATTAATAAAATTAAGTCAACTAAAACTACTAACTCAAAGACAGAATGTAGTTGAAATTCAATAATGATTTTTAGTATTACAAGTGCAGATTGAATATCGGAATTGCAGACACAACCGGCGTGCTCTTGGTATAAAATAAAATAATAGAATAATTTAAAACTCACCGAAACGTATTACGATCCGGGGAATGTTTCTCGTGTCATGGCCTTGTATTGCTATCCTAGACATTTGGCTGACGGCACGACTAATACTCAGCATTTTGGCTTGATGACTTAAGTATTTCAAGAATGCAAGCTCATACGAGTTAACGTTGTTGGCTTACGCAATATGGTGGTCGGCGCACATGTTATGATGCATGTTGGCTATCGAACTCGCTTTGTTTGTGCCGTTATTATTTAGGAGATTTCGTAATTTCGATTTTAGCATCATTATTTCGAATTACCTTTGCGTGAAACATTTTTGGTACCATATACACTTTCACGTTTTTATGTTAACGTACCGTCAAATTAAAATTTTTAATATGATTTTACTTATTTTGATACAGGGAAAACTAGGGGATTCATGTTTCGACTCTGCTCTTGTTTTGTTTTTCACGATAAACTAAATTACATACATATCTTTATAAACGATGATAATGTTTATAAAAGCACATTACTTACGATGATTAATAATTGACAAGTAGAAATATTTGCATATAATACTACATTGCAGTAATTACAATTTCTGGTAAATGCAGTTTTATTTCATGCATTTCAATTGTAAAGAATATTAACCAGTAAATATTGAAACCAAAGATTAGTAGAGATTGCCTATGCTGACGACGTTATTTTAGAAGGTTCGAGCCGAATTTAGACCAAACGTAGACGCCGTGAGTCTACTCCCTTTTACGGACAAAACTATCGTTTGAAGAGTTGTCTACAGGGGGTTGACACCAGTGTGCAGGCTATCTCGTGCCTCAAAACGCGCCTGCGCAGTAAGCACATCGCGCTAAATGGCACCTTAGTCTCAGCTCTTTCGTGCGCCGTTCAAACATTTAAATCAACATACTAAATTGCAGACATTCAAAAATTTCTTGAACTTTTTTATTAATTAAATAATAACGTAATTATTTTCATGTAATTTTAAAAAATCAAAACTGTAGTAGTTTCGTCTTTTGGAAAAAATTGTAAAATTGAAAAAATACGTATTTTGTTAAAGCAATGGAACTAATCTACTAATTATAGACTTTGTAATATAATGATTATATTTAATGTTAAAAATAATGAATAGAATAATATATTATAAAGGCTAATTGTATTTAATAAGTTCTTATGTCTATAAAGAAATATCTATTTTATACTATTTATAGAATATAATTATATTATAAGAAATAAGATTAAATTACTATTTATGTAAATTGCTATCAGCTTTAAAAAGTTTAAATAAAAATTTTGATTTTGTTATTCGATGGCAACGTTCTGGAGTAGTTAAGGTTATCTCCGCCAGTGTGCGCTACTGTCAATTTATGATGCATTTACATAATTTGCGATAGTTTGTGTTCGAACTAAATCGGCTATCTTCAGTTTTAAGAATAGTGCATGTGCCTTTGCTTTTTTATGAACATAAATAGGAAAGAAACAATAGAGCAGAAATGAGCAGAAGAAAAACGAGCGTATTTGAAGAAAATTTTTATCAGCTGAATTTAATTTAATCGATTATTGGGATTACATATGTAATTGATAAAAATAAAAACACATATTTATTATTTAAAACAGAATTTATTGTTATAAAACATTTTTCACAAGATGTTTCAATTTAATTGTTGATAATTCGTATAAACAGTACATAATAAAATAATTAAAGTCTCTGTATCTAAATAATATAACTAAGATTTATAGTCGTTTTTGGCATATATCACAAAGTATTATTAAGCCTGTTAATATGCTTATCACATTTTTTGTCAAAAAAACATTATATACTATTATATCACTTACCTACCTGCTAATATCAATATTTAGTTTAAAAAAAGTTTCGATGATTCTAAGTCGTACACTAGAGAAGAATTGAATTACAGAATAAATTTTCTAGCAACAATTTAATTAGTACGTAAAAAATAACATTTCTATCACACATTCATCGTAATTGTATCACAAAGCGATTATTGAGCTTATTTCTAAATTGATCACATTTTTCATAATTATTTACTACCTACATAGTATTTTGTGTTGAAGCTTTTAGCCCGCCAAAGAGAGTTGAATTGTATCCGCCGAATCTCGTCATGTTCGTCGCTGTCTGCAGTAGTATCAACGTCGGGCTTGTTTGGAAATCGCCGAGCTACCGACATTGTCGTGTAGGTCGACGGAGACCTGCGCGACGATCGCATGGCGGCCACGTGCGTGCGGCTGTGCGAAGGGCCCACAAATCTCTGTCGAGAAGATAGTGGTTATCGAATAGCTGTGACATTCGCGACGAGTCGAGGTGTAGGTAAGTGCCCGATCGCCGACATTAATATCGCGCCTAAAGCTCCCTTTTCTTTTTCTTTGTAGACTTTTCGGGGGTGGTTTTTTTACCGCTGCGATTGTTTTTCCTCCCCCATTGCGAGTAAATAAATATTCTTTTATAACTCAATCGAAGAAATGTACTATTAATTGAACTCTTTCTGTTTCCTTACACTCACAACTTCGGGCGTTTAGCCATAGGCTAAGCGGTCCGACCACTTCTCCGGTATCATTGCTCTCCCACTTAACTATTTTATTTTTCTCTCTCGCTTTTTCGTTTATTGACTTTTCGAGGGAGTAAACGGTTCGCGCACGAGACGCTTGCTGTTCCATGGAACCTTCGCGTTAGGCTCTATATGCACCGGCAGGTCCGAGATCAATGCTGAGGGACACTATTTTCAATAAATCATTTAATAAAAAGAATGGGGCTCGCGTGCACGAGTTATAATTAAAACAACTTACTTGTCGTGGTGGACGCTTCACATGAGACACTCTCCTCGGCTGCGTCGTGCTGCTGAAGTCTTGATAGGTGCTCAGTCGAATCGTCAAAACAGCAGCCAGCACCAAGATGAGCTCGTTCAAATCTCGTACCAGGTACAGAACCCGGGAACACTCACCAATTAAACTACAAACTATCTGAAATAGAAACTACAAACATTATTTGTAATATTTTAATTGAAATTAAAGAATTACCTAGTAAAAAAATTCAAATTCAGTATACTAAATAAATATTTGAAGTTGTTGTACCTTGGATTAAAGTTCGTATTTTAAATTATTAATTTATTGTTTTTGATTGGTTTAATAATAAAAAAAGGCCTTTGGTTATATAATTTTTTTGCCTCATCTACACGATCTGTTAAAAATAATCATGTGCATAATCCACGATCTATTCAATAATATGATTATCTAACTAAGTTTTGGTAAAGAGGCAGAAAATGTTTAAACTTAGATGTTAGATTAGTTATACGAACATCAAGATCTTTTGATTCACCATTCTCATTCTCTCGTAATGTGTAATAGCATAAAGAGGCCTATTATTCCCACACTTGCAGTACTAAATGATATGAATGTTGTCCACATTCAGTTATATGCTAATTCTGCTAATATTTCTATTGTTTTGATATCTATAAATTTAACATTGAAATTTCTTCATTTTTTAATTTGCAATCTAAGTCTCCCAATGCGATATTGCTTAAAAATGCAACTTGATAGGAAATAACATCATATCTTTTATTCTATTGATGTCTTTTTTACCGTATACGCCTCCCACTTCCAGAGTCTCTGTGCTACATACTTCCATGAAAGAGGAGAGGGTTAGATGGCAGTGTTCAGATAGAGCAACACCGCGAGATTCTCTCTGCCGAAAACTGTTCGGCCTTCGCGACGTCGATGACAAGGTGGAGAACTCGATGTTCTCAAGAGAGGCGGGCCTTGTTATACTATATAATCTTCATTTCATGAAACATTGCTATTTATTATTTTATCCTTACTGTTATATTTTAATATTCTTTACATTTTCATTTTCATACGAGGACACGGTTCTTAATTTTAAATGGAATTTAATTATTCAATTTAAGTTTTATAGTCATACTCACTTACCCAGTCTTACCAGAATTAATTTAATATTTAAGTTTCAAACTATTGTGACATGTAACCCTCTGTACTTCTCTGTCTCTTTAATTTGTATCAAATTTCTAATTTATTGTCTATTATATTCATTATTAGATTTGTGACGGAGAAAACAAAAGCCAAAGGCCCCGTAGCCGTGCGAGCCAGCCATTAGCTGGCGTCTTGTCCTTTACCGTGGAATGTAGCACGTCACCCGCCATCACCAACATAAGGGGCCAGGCGGAAGGTGTCAGAGCCGGTGCCTATCACTACCAGGGGTCTCGTGTCCAGAAAGAGAGAACGCACACACGAACGCAGAGGAGCGGCGTGAGGCGATCGGCGGCCCCCATGATATCCTGGGACAGCGAGAGCAGGCGGCTTTCTGACGCGAGGGGATCGGTCTAGCGGCATAGGACCCTCGAGGCCCTGCGAGCTCCAGCCATCCGGGTGTGACTAGGCGTCAGTTGCTCATCGATGAAGGACTCTCGTGATCCTGCCGGCGACCACCGTGGAACTCCCAACGAACTATCCAAATCGAGGCAAGGGCCCTAGCGACCCTGCATATGTCTTCCCAGGCGGCCTCCCTCTGTAGACGGGGTGTTGAGCGCCCGACGGGTGCGAATAACTATATTTCTTCCCCAGAGTCCCCCGAGTAATTTATTTGGTAACCGTCCTTCCCTGCACGATCCCTACCCGTGTCGTCCGCAGTGAGGCTAGCCGCCCGAGTTCCCTCCAGGGCGATCACGCACCTGCCTGACGGGCAGACAAGCGCGACCAGCGAGGTGCACCGGGCCTTTCCGAGATTCTCTAAATTTTAGTACATAGACTACTTCATAAAATTTACTTTTTTTTTTATATTTTCACTTATATTAGTATTTATTTAGTATAATTTTGAAATAATAGATACATAGTTTTATTTCAGTTACAGTCACATACGATTTTCTTAGATTTATAGTACATTGTATAGTTTTAGATATGTGACGTGGTATTTCCGCTCCGAAGCCGACGTACCTCGGAGGGGCCCGGTGCACCCGCCACTCTCTGGTCGCGCCCGCCTGCCTGTCGCGCAGGTTCGACGTCGCCCCGGAGGGAACCCGGCCAGGCTAGCCTCGGGTGGCCAGCCTCACGACGGTCAGCGCAGTTGGGATCGCGGAGGGAGGCAGATAACACAATAACTATTACTCGGGGAGGCCCTGGATAAATTACTTATTTATTCGCGCCCGAGCGTACAATCCCTGTTCGGATGCATTCTCCCGACGGGTGCGCAGCCCCCACTACAAAACGGCGGGAAAACCCGCCTGCGGAGACGTGCACTGGACCTCATTTGGGGCCCTCCGCCTCGTCGCTTGACGCGGTGACGTCGTCCTGGGAGGCATGTACCGGGCCGCATTAAAGGCCCTCGCCTCGACCCGGGCGGGTCACCAGAGTTCGCCGACCAGCACTGGTAGTGCCGCTTTGCCCCGCACCCACCGGCCGGTGAGGCCTGCTGGCTCTTTCTTAACGATCGGCCCCGTCCGGACCGGGGACGCTGCAATAACCTTGGTGCCTCGCGGCCGTCCCTCGGTGGTGTTGGGAAAACCGACCTTCTGCTTCCGTCACCTGGCTGCTTTGGTGACGCTCCTGGTAGTGCTGGGGAACCGCCCTTCACCTCGCCGTCGCTTTGGCGGCTCGTGTGCCATTACCTTCTTGCAGCCGACCCCAGTTAGTGTTGGGTGTCGGCCTTTATCCTGCCGGGTGTTTGTGGAGGACGGCTCCGAATGCACTCGTGCGTTTCGCGGGTGCACCAGGGCGGAGGCGTTCCGCGGCCATTAATACGCTCGCGCGCGGAGGGCCTGGGGCTCAACAGTGCTTCGCGGAGTCCGGGAAATATTGGCCCGAGAGTGCTCGGAGCCACAGGCAAATTAAACTAATTATCGCTAATCACCCGCCGATAGGCGCTTTCCTTTTCGCGCCAGCCGCCGCCTCGAGCACCTGTTTACAAACACTTCGCCGTGTTATAGGTAACCCGAGGGCTCCGCCCCCCCCAAACCCGACATCTTTCAGCGGGTGTCAAGTTTTTCCCTCCCGATCCCTCTTAGGGAGGGGATGCCCCCTCCGGCATCTCTCGCGCGCCGTCCTCGAAGCGCCGGCGACAGGCTGCTAACCACGCCACCACCTCCTGTTGCAGCTGAATCCATACATCTGAGCCCGATACCGAAGCTTCTATGTCCCGGAGCATGCTGCCGGCGGCGTGGAAGACCCCCACCGCTTCCCTGGTATACGCATCGTTAGGACCTTCCGACTCTCGGCACGGGGGAATGCTCACGGTGCCTGCCTCAAGGCATGCTGCCGACGATTCGGGCTTCTTGCGCCTCCGGGGATTCGGGGGTTCCTCCGAGGACGACGCCGTTGGTCGACTTAAAAACGAGACCTCGAACACCGGCACGGGCGGTTTCTGGCTAGGCACTCCATCTCCGTAGTGGTGTAATTCCTTTCCGACTTACATACGCTACGGGGTGCTCGTACCCGTTCTCGTCTTCCTTGGTCAATACGACGCCGATGGAAAAATTGCAGGCGTCGCTTTGCACCGTAAAGGGTTTCGAGAAGTCGGGGCGCGCCAGCACGGGTGCCTCTCCTAAAGCGGCTTTAAACCTCTCAAAGGCTCTGGATTGGTCCTCTCCCCAACTCCAGGATTGTCCTTTCCTCAGGACCTTCACCAGGAGAACCTTAAGTTCCGATTCCATGGGAATGAATCGGGCATACCATCCATCCATTGGCATTCAGGCGAAATCCCAAAAAGACAACGCTTGAGCAGTAAAACTCGCACTTGTCTTTATTAATCTGCAGTCCTGTGCCAACTATCCTTCGGAGCACATACTCTAACCACCGCAGGTGCTCCTGAAAGGTTTCGGTTATCATGAATAGGTCGTCTAAATAACTGAAAACGTACGGTTCGACATCCGGTCCAAATAGGACCACTTTTAACCGACAAAAAGTAGCGGGGTCGTTCAATAGGCCAAATGACAGTCACACGAATTGCCACTGTCTTGAGCCCTGCATTGCGAAGGCTGTGTACTACCGACTACATTCTGTGAGGAACACCTGGAAATAAGCCTTTCTCAGATCGACCTTCGAGATGTATTTAACCCTCCTTAGCTTATCTAAACTGGAGTCCATATTTGAAAGCGGATAATCGTTCTTTTGTGTTAATTTTTTTACATCTCGAAAATCGATGCAGAAACGGTAATTGCCCTTCTCCTTGCGGATAATCACGGGCGCGCTACACTATTCACTGGTGCTTGGTTCTATAATGCCTTTCTCGAACATCTTTTGGATCTCCTTCTGGGCAAATTCGAAAATCTTTGGCGACATCCGCTGGGGTACGTGCCTAATCGGGTTCGCCCCTTATACATCGATGTTATATTCCGTAAGTGTAGTATAACCATGCAACTTCCCGGATTCTGGGATAATGGACTCGACCAGAGCCCTTACGCGCTCAGGCTGTTCGTCGGTGACCTCGACTATGTCCATGATGGCTGGTGTTAGCTCAGGAAGGTTCATTTCTAAAAAACCGCGCCACTCTCCGCCTGGGACACGCCATTGTCCCTTGCTTAGCTGTACCTCGAAATCCCATCTCCGGAAGAAATAAATGCCGAAAATCATTGGATGACCCTCAACTATATCATCCTCTCACTATCTTCAAGGGAGAAGATCACTCGAAATACGCCTAGCGTCTGCTGAATAGTATTGGAGAAACCTCTTACAGCGAATTGTTCGGTGAGCCAGCGGTCTCTAAAGGGATCAGCCGCATCGGTCTTTTACACTCCAGACCTTTTGAAATGAATAGCTTATGCTCAAATACTTAAGTATGTTAAAACTGCAGATCTTTTGGATGACCGACAATCAGGATTTAAAGCTGGTTATATTACAGAAACTACTCTTATCAAGTTAATAGACGACGTTCGACTTGGAATTGATAGACGATTCATTACAGTCTTTCTTTTTTTTTATTTTTCAAAGGTTTTTGATAGGATCTGCCATACTACTTTGTTTATTAAATTGTCCTCTCTCGGTTACTCATATTCAGCTTATAATTGGTTCAATTCCTATCTAGGAGTACGTGTGGTCTCAATGATTTTATATCGCTTTACATATCCACAAACCAAGGTGTCCTTAAGGGCTCGGTTCTCGGTTCACTATCATCCTCGATTTATATTAATGATCTAGCACAAATCATTCCTAGACCGTTCTTCCTTATTCTTCATGCGGACGATCATCAGTTATCAAATGGTACTGTTGTACCATTTGAGACGTCAATAATAAGTCTGGATGTTATAGTTGATTCGAAATTATCATGGAAGGAGCAGATCTAATCTGTAACAAACAAAGCAAACAGACTAATGTATCGCCTGAATTTGTTCAGTTGTAATATTAGATTTGAACTATGTAAAGACTTAGTGAAAATGTTTTTTTCTTCTCTTCTGGATTACTGGTCACTTATTCTGACGGATCTTTTCGGTGAAGTCAATAATAAATTTGATCGTATCGTGAACACAGGTATCACATATGGTTATCGTGTTAGAAGGTTACCACATTACTCCATACCGCCTTGAATTAGGCTGACTGAAAGCCAGATCTCGCAGACAATACTTCTCTACAAAATCTTAACCACTAGGCGACCGCACTACTGGGCAACTTTTAGACCAACTAGAGGCGATGCGACATCTTTGAACATCCCCAACTCAGGGCGTCCCTAATCATTATCACCTCGACCCGACTTGACCTGCACCCGCGTATTTGACACGAACATCGTATTAATTAAAATTTTAAATTTCAAGTCTAACTGCACTGCATCTGTTATATTTTACGAACTGCGATCTTATATTAGAATAAAGTGAAGCGTGAAGTTGTGTTATACTGTTACGTGTTTATCTTCTAAGTTGATTAATGCCATCACTTATAGACACGAGGGCAGATTTCTTTCACCTCATTTCACTCCAATCCTTGACGCATCATTAAAATAGATGACAGTTTCACCTTACACGAAACAAAGATTCTCTTTCCTTTATCTAGACAATATACTTTTTTTAACCACGGTAAAAATTTCTTAATTAAGATCACTCAGAGCGTAAGTTATGACCCTCCTGTGTAGTTTAAGTGATATATGCTTAATAGTCTCTAATAACGCCAACGTAGAAGGATTTTTCCTAGAAGCAAAACTCATATCGTAGCTAGGAATAAATCCAATCGTGCTTAAGCTCTTTTTGCAAGCTCATCATACAAGTTCAGGTTCTGACGGCTCTCTCGAATCTAAAGATCACTCAGACTAATTATTTGTAGTTTTAACGTCAATATATTTTACAGAAGCACGGGGACTGCTGCAGGTTCTATGTAACCGGAACGTAAACTGCATGGCTTCGACTAGGAGCCACTTCATTGGTGGGAGTGCATAGCACGAATCTTCCGCCTACACTATACGCGCACAAACACATACCACTCAACATCGGTAACGGCCTGCAGACCCACCAGCCATCTACCACCAATCTGCAGCATCAATGCAATAATGATAAGCAGCGGAACCTGCTGTATCTGTGCGCAGGCGAGGAGGAGTGTGAAAGCGCTGGTGCAGTGCAGCAAATGTGTGCTGCACTGTTACTCAGCTTGTTCCACAACCGCATCGCGCACAAGCAGAGTGATAAAGGGCGCTGCTCTCCCTCTACGACGCTCCGCCATTAACCGGAGTGGGGCCAAGAAGCTTGTCCCCTGCAACGCGTACCGCGCTCTTCTTCCGTACCATCAACGGAAAAGTTGATCGAGAATGCATGAAGAGGATCTCTGCGCTTGAAAAAACTATAATAAGGCAGTCAGCTGGTAGTTATACGAGGGAATCGATCATTGCTCTTGGGTGAGATCGAATCATTGAAAAATTTAGCAATAAAATTGAGAGATAAATAATAACGACAACAATAATACCAATATTAAAAATAGTATTGTAAATAGTATTATAAATGTTGTAAATAGAAATTTGAACCAGTTAGAAAATAAGTTAACGCAAGCGCTGATTTGTAAGGAAAAGGAGACAGGATCGTCGGAGCCATGGGTTACTTTCGGGAGTTCAGATGCTGATGACACTGATTATAATAATAGTACAAATTATACATCAATACAAATAGAAATAACACATCAGAAAATATCCGTGATTTAGTGCTTGACTTTCCCGAATATTCATCATGTAAAAATTGAGACGAAAGGAGGAAGGTCTCAACAGTGGATGGTGGTGCTGAGACGGTGGTTCCGTGGCTTGGGGGGGGGGGGGGGCAGGTGGCAGGTGGAGTGTCCGGTGCTGTTATCGAGGAATATGGGGGAAGGGCTACTGGGGAGGGTTGGTCGCCCGGTGTGGCCGAGCGCGCTCGCGTTGCTGCGTGTTGTTCGCTGCGGCGGGGGTGAACATGTCCGATAATGAGAGAATTATACCCTTTGATGGAGCGTGCCTCGGTCTCACACGCCACGGTACGTGTTTGGAGACCTTCGCGCATGTCTCATCATTGATTCTCAATTCTTAATTTCGCGTCTTGCGATAAATATTCGCAATCACACACCTATATCGACGGTTGTGCACAAATTAATTGTACGCACCGCATTCGGCGGTCTCGCCCTTTTTGCCACACGTTAGCTTATGCCACGAATGAGATTCACCAGTTGGTCCGTGCATCTTCTCGCATGGTGAAATTCTAATCGCACCTTCACCTACACACACATGCACCTCGAGTTTTGTTCTCTTGGTTTTGGTCTTTGTATTATAATTATAGACACTTCAGGGGTTTTGTATCTTCGGACTTTTTCTTTTTAAGCCAATAAATTATAATTATTGGGCTTAATTGACGTGTTTTTTAATTTTAATTTCCGGCTAACTTATCCTCTTCCCATAGTTCGCGGTCAATACATAAGTTACGATATTTCCCTATGTGACGGAAATCATCAATGAAACATTTTGGTGCCTCCTATGAGTTAAAAGAAGCCTGGTTAATTTCGGAAATCGAAATCTGTGTTTGAAAATAAATTTTTTGGTGAGGCAGGTAACCTTGGTCACGAAGTCGTGCATCCTTAAGTTGGATTTTATACCCTAATTCACATATGGCAGAGCCCGAGATCGCTCTTGCCTGCGGGTGTATTTGACATGCTGGACCAGCGTGTACTTTTAACATCGCTATATACATTATTCCCGCCATTGTCTGATAGACGCGCGCGGAGATCGCTGTTCACGCTGTTACTTCTTACATCTTACGAAAAGAAGCGCGTTCTTCTACCTAAATACCTCGATGCTTTTTTTAAACTTGAAACTCATTCGTGAGTTTTACTGCACGAGTTAACAAAATTAATGGACGAGACGAAGCAACATTTGCTCGCCTTTGAAGCTCTAGACGTTAAACTCGATCATCACATAGTGGTTCTCGCCATGGAAAGGGCCTTAGCTCCTATTCATCGCGATAGATAAGAAAAAAGAATAGATATGAAATTATTTCTGATCTTAGAGCAAATGTATGATTTTCTCTCGAAAACTATTTTTCTTTTCACGGTCTTAAGGAAGAAGTAAAGGATTCCGCAGTCAAGCGACGGTAAACGACAATGAGGGTAGACCGTCCAAGAAGTCGCAAAAGGATAACGAAAAGCATATTTTACTGAATTCAACCGCGACTACGTTGGTTTGTTGCACCGAAACATATCATCCCATATATGGTTGCGCGATGTTTAGAAAAATGTCCGTGAAACAGTGTTGAGATGTAATAAAAAGGGCCGGTGTGTATCAAAATTGCTTAGTAACCTGTCCCATTAGGGACAATGTAAATTTTCGAAATGCCGTCAATTTGATAGTTTTCACAATAATTTGTGACATAATTCCTCTAGATCAAAGAAGCGAGTCGTTTAATCCCTCTAGATCAAAGAAACGCTCTCAATTAATGATAAGTGCTCTTATGCGCTCTCCAACCCAAAGGGGCAGTATGATCGCTATATGAGTACTGCTCGACATATGTACCACGGCAAATTTCAACTGAAGATTTGACGAGATAGTTGAATTTATCAATGCGCTCCTGCTCAATATTGGTCGGTGCTATAAACTCGATAACTAAATTTTCCAAGAATACCTTGAGTGCTTCGATATATTCGCTTCATAGTGATTTTCAAAAAAATTAACATTCCTAACCATTCCTAAAATCGTAGATTTCGTCCCGGATGAATTCTTTCCGCGAGATAAAATTTAGATCTCTGCGACATTGTCATTAGCAGACCCGTAACCTCAAATTCCGCATATGTAGTAGACATGCTGATTGGTTGGAGAGTCACTCTATCTTTTTTTTCGGTAGTGCAGATCAATCTGTCGACGGAAGACTGACCTTCATATGCAAAAGATGCAGCTCGGTTGAGGTTAATCGCAGGCGGGGTACCGGATATATTTAACGAAAGGCTTTGTGGCATTTAACCGAATTGTTACTGCAAATCGAAAAATTTTGACTTATAGAAGAATGTAGGGGAGAGGGAAGAGAAAAGTCCGATAATAATCTCTGCGAGACCTTATACTATCAAACTACTATGAGAACGGGCGATGTACCGTGCGCTTAGCTTTACTAATCGCAATTTCGACGACTCCCACTCGTTTTCGATGCTACTGCGATGCCACCGAACGGAATGTCCTTGAATAGTCACCTGCTAGTGGGACCCACCATTAAAAATACTCTTTTTAAGCACAAGTTACGTTTCCGCCTTCATAGGTACATAATCACAGCCGACATTGAGAAAACGTATAGGCAAGTTCAAATTCATCCCGATGACCGACGATTCCGAAAGATTGTTTTGATACTTCCATCGCCAAGTCCGCATATTTCAGCCTAATACGGTTATATTCGATTCGCACCATTCATCAGCTCGCGGACGATGAAAGCTCCGACATGCCTCTTGCCGTAAACGTCTTAAAACGGGATTTTTACGTTGATTACGTTGAGACAAAAGCGACGAAGTTTTAAAAATGCTCGGCATTTAGTAGAACGTTCGAAATGATGTCATTATTTACCAGACGCAAAAAATAGATTTGTCGAAAAGTACGAAACGCCGGATTCTTTTAAAAATAGCCAATATTTTCAACCCTCGTGATTCACGCCAAAGCGGTAGTAGAAGAATGCTGCAAATGAAAGGTCGGGTGGGACGAATTCGTATCCACTACATTATACACTACCTGTTTAAGATTCGCGAGACAATTAAGTAACTTGATGAAATTCAAAATCGAACGAAAACTCATAATCGATAAGCCAGAACGAAATGAATTACAAGGCTTCTGCTATGCCAGTAAAACAGGGCTCGAAGTTTGTTTTTACTTAAAATCGCGAGACAGATCCAGCTGTACCTTGATTCGCCTGGTTTGTACGAAGTACCGAATTGCGCCCCTAAAGGAGCAAACTATTCCGCGTCTGGAGCTCTGCGTAGCTTCAATTCTTACTCGTCTTTATCAAGAAGTACGCTCATTTTTTGATTTATCGTAAAAAAGCACCGTGTTTCGGAGCGATTCTACGGTTACTTTGCATTGGTCAAAAAGTCCCCCTCTATAATATAAACGTTCGAAGCCAATCGAGTTGCAGAAATTCAACGCGTATCAGATGTGGAATGACACTACATACGGTCGAATGAAATTCCGGCCAACTTGCTTACTCAATGGTCAGTACATGCTGAAATGGCGGTGGATCGCTCGCTCGGGCTAAAGAACACAAATTGTCTCGCAACAAATGCAATAAATTCAAATTCATAGGTAGGTTACAGAATTCAAAGCTGTCATATAACTATTTGGAAACATCTGATTTTACTGTCTTCGCGACATCATGTGAGTGACTTGTTGATAAAGAATACTCACGATCGCACGTTTCATACTGGAATACAGATTACTCTTTACACGCTACGATATTGCTTTTTTCGGCTAGTAGCTGGTAAAAATGAAGTAAGGCGGATTATACGATGTGATTGATGCACGCGTTTTCGACCGTGCCTTATTCAAATAAAAATGGCAATCTTACCCGAATAGCGAGTGACGGAAGCTCCCGCATTCGAGCATATTATAGTTCCCCGTATATAAGCGCCCGTATTCGAGTTATATAGTTGCTGATTTTTTTGGCCCGTTATTCGTGAAGGAAAACAAGTATCGTAATCGCAATATGTTTAAGCCATATGTGTGTTTGTCTGCATGGCTACGAAAGCCTTGCATATTGAACTAGTGAGCGATCTCAGTACGGACGAATTTTTAGGCCTGCTTCGACGTTTCATCGGTCGTCGCGCGATTCCGTCGCACATATACTTAGACAACGAAACTGATTTCGTCGGGGCAAATAATAAACTCCACGAGTCGGTAGACGAGTTTACGAGCTCTCATAAAATTGAATGGCACTTCACTCCAACTGTATCGTCTCATATTGGCAACCTCTGGGACGCCGCGGTGAAGTCTTTTAAACATCATCTTGTAACGGGGCGCCTCCTCGAAAGCCGGATTGCTCCCGAGGGGGCCCGGAGCGCCGCGCCATCCCGAGTGCGCCTCCTGCTCCGCGCGGGATACCAAAATACTCGAGCACGCCCGATTGCCGCGGCCCCTGCGCCCCTCCCCCCTCGCGCACGTGCCTCCCCGCGCCCGCCGATGTAAACATCGTCTCGGGTGCGCTCGCACGGCCGATCTCCGCGCCCATCGCCCGCGGCCCGACTACACCACATCACAGCCCCCCTCCCCTAAACTCGGCATCCCCTGTGGATGCCCAGTTTACCCGAGGCCCACCCCCTCACCGGTTCTCCCACCAACTGGTCCCGGGGCCGGTGCGCGCTCAAGAACGCCGCCACTGCCCCTTGCAGCTCCCGTTGATTATTGGGGTAGGTAATGGTAGCGGAGAACTCTCTGAGCATCTCCGCTGCGGCGCTCAGCACGGCTGCACTGTCTTCGATCCCGGCATCGGATACGGACCTGGTGGCCGCCGTACTCGGGACTACTCCCTCCGGGCTTAGTCAGCTCCGCGTTCATGCGGTCGACCTCGGCCATGGGGGCTCCGGGCCTCACCCCGTGCGATTCAGCCCTCCTGGCGGCCTCGCGTTCCACGGCAGCTCGTATGCGCTCCGCTATCGGCGGATGCGGCGCCAGAGGCCGTCTCGGATGCCGTCGGCTATCCCCTCCCGCGGGCGAACTCGGTTTGGCCGCCGGGGCCGGGGTTGCGGACGGCCCCCTCGCGGGAGCCTTACCGCCCACCCGTTCCCTTGTGGGGGGGTTTGCCTTCCCCGATGCCACACCGGATACCGGGCCCGACCGCCGCGCCCCTCCCCCTCCGCCCGTAGGCGCGCTATCGCTGGCTTTCCGCTTCTGGCGCGCCAATTGTAGGTTGCCTCGCAACGCGCGCAGTCCCCAATGCGCACCCCCATCCTTCCGCAGTTCCGACAGAAGACCGATACCCTGGGCGCCGGGCACTCCCCCTGCGGGTGCCCCTGGCACCAGCAGCGGTAGCAGGCTCCCGGAGGGAGGTCAACAGTCGGGTCCGGTGGAACCGACGGCACCCGCCTGAAGGCCCCTCCCAGCCTTCCCGCCACTGAGGCAACTCCTTGAGTGTCCTGGTCCTCTGCCGGGTTGCAAGTTCCCTCGGGGCTCTTGCGAGCCTCTTCGGGCGCTCCCTACCCCGTCAATTACGCGGCCTCCTTCTCTTCAATCCCCGCTGTCTTTTGGCCCCGCGCATGACCCTGTTTTGGTGGCACATACCGCTTTAAGTGCTGCATGTGCACCTTCGCCATTTTCCTACCCGAATCTGCTAGCATTACCACATTGTCCCCCAACATTTTCTTAATTTCAAAGGGGCCGGTGTGCTTGGCTGCTAGCGTGCCAGATACCCCTTTGACGGAGTCAGACAGAGTATGCTCGCGGCGAAGGACCAGATCGCCTTCCTGGAACGCGGCATACTTCCGATGTCGGTTGTACGCCTTACTGTGCTTCACCTGGGCCTCGTCGTTATGTTTTCTGACCAGGTCCCGGATCAGCGCCAGTCATCGCATGCGATCGGCCCAGCGTTCCGGATCTATGGGGATGACCGGGCCTTTCCTCTCAACCTCCCGTCTCAGGCTCTTGCTGGATCTGGAATTTCTTCCAAAGTTTAAGACCGCGGAAGAGTACTTCGTGCTTGAGTGTACGGCGGTATTTAACGCGTATCTCAGCTCAACGCGTATCTCAACGCGTATTGGGCTATCTCGTTTTCAAGGTCCTATTAACCCTTTCCACCGGGTTACCTTGGGGGCTGTATGAGGGCGTGGTGGTATGCTCAATCCCGTATTCCTTCAGCACCCCATCCAGGTGCTGGTTGATAAAATGCCATCGTCCTTCCGGTAGCCGCTCGCATTGGTTTGAGCTCTACCCACCGTGTACACAGGTCTACAAATACTATCACATACTTGTTTAAATGTTTACTGCGGGGCAGCTCTATAATGTCCGCAGTCACCACTAGCCATGGTCGTTCGACTACCCGATGACCCATCAAGCCTACAGGGCCTTGTTGAGATACCTTGTACCTTTGGCACTCCGAACAGGCTTGCACAAAGTCCCTCACCTCTTGGTAGTAACCGGGCCAATAGTATTCCTGCGCAATCCGATCGTATGTCTTCGCGATGCCGAGATGACCGGACGATGGATGTTGATGCGCATCCACCATGACCCTTTCGCGCTACTCGGCGGGCACGACGAGCCTCCATCCCTCCTCTCAAAACGATATTGGGTCCATAAGTTCTGGGCACGAGTATCTGTGCAGCATACCGTCTTCTTCTTTCCACTCCGGAAATCTTTGCGGTTTTTGCTGCACCACTTGTAACCGTGCCAGATACCAAGGATCCGATATCGACCCGAAGGCAGTGACCTCTGGCTCTGTCGCGATGCCCCTCGACAGCGCGTCCGGGACTTTGTTTAGCGAACCTTTCGTGTGCAGTATTTCAAAATCCCACTGCTGCATTTCCAAAGCCCATCGAGCCAGGCGGCCTGTGGGATCTTTCAAATTCTTCAGCCACTTCAGAGCACTATGATCCGTTCGTGCGACGAACGCATAGGCTTCTAGATACGGCCGTAGTTTCCTAATCGCCCATAGAAGCGCAAGAAACTCCTTTTCCGTCGTGGTGTAATTCTTTTTCGCGGCACTGAGCACGCGGCTTACGTACACGATGGGGTGCTCGTACCCCTCCTCATCCTCCTGGGTCAGCACGGCGCCAATAGCGTAATTACTGGCGTCACTCTGAACCGTAAAGGGTTTGGAGAAATCGGGCAGTGCCAGCACCGGAGCCTTGACCAGCGCCGCCTTCAGGGTTCTAAATTCAGAGTCCAGGGCCTCCTCCCAACACCACTCTTGGTCCTTCCTTAGGAGCTTAACCAGTGGCACTTTGACCTCCGACTCCATGGGGATGAACCACGACTACCATCCTACCATACCCAGGAACGTCCTAAGTTCCTTTACGTTTCTTAGAGCGGGGTAGTCCAGGACCGGGGCTACCCTTTCCGGGTCTGCCCGTAGTCCTTCCGCATCCAAACGATATCCCAAAAAGACAACGTTAGAGCAGCAGAACTAACATTTTTCGCGATTGATCTCTAGCCCTGCGTCTACTATGGTGCGTAGCACATATTCCAGCCATGTCAGGTGTTCTTCGAAGGTTTCAGTCACGACTATCAGGTCATCCAGGTAACCGAACACATGTGGTTCCACCTCGGGGCCGAACAAGGCCCCAATTAGCCTGCAGAAGGTCGCCGGGGCATTAGATAGCCCGAAAGGCAGTCGCACGAACTGCCATTGTCCGGACCCCTGAACCGCGAAAGCCGTGTACTGCTTACTATATTCGGTCAAGAACACGTGGAAATATGCCTTCTTTAAGTCGACCTTCGAGATGTATTTCGCACTACGCAACTTGTCCAGGATAGAATCCATGTTGTAAAGCGGGTAATTATCTCTTCGGGTCAACTTATTGATATCCCGGAAATCAATGCAGAACCTGTAGCTGCCTTCTTCATTCACTGGCGCTGGGTTCAATGATTCCCTTTTGAAGCATTTTCTTGACCTCCATCTGGCCGAATTCCAAAATCTTTGGGGACATACGCCGGGGCGCGTGCAAAACTGGCTTGGCCCATTGCACGTCTATGTGATGCTCAATGAGAGTGGTGTACCCGCGTATTTTGCCAGGCTCCGGAATAATGCTATTCACTAGTGCCTTAACACGCTCCCGCTGCTCATCGAGAACTTCGACTATGCCGGCGCATTCCCCGAAGAGCCCCGGATCCTGCTCAGGCAGGTCACTCCATGGAAGAAGTCCATGCCGAGGATCAGCGTGGTCCATTACGTCGACGATTTTACTGCTCAATCGCTAAGATTACCCGGAGGACTCCCAAAGTTCGCTGAGTTGCCCCAGAGAAGCTCCTCAGCATCACCTTGGGGACCCGCCACCGGTGCCGGCACCATTGTGCCTCACGCTCGTGGATCACCGACACCTGGGAACCCGGGTCAAAAAGGGCTGTAACATCCCTCCCGCCTAGCCTCACGACCAAATACCATCTATTATCCGCTCCCATTCCTGATATCTCCCAACTTTCGGGGAGGCAAGTGGTAATTTGCGTCGGATCCAGGCTAGCTCCCGGCTGGGACCCTGACCCTTCGGTTTTATCTTCGCTGGTTACCTCGCTGCCCGAACGGCCGGGTGGTTCCCGTGTTATCAGATCTTCCATTGGGTGCGATCGAACCGGGGCAGGTTCGTTCAGCTTGCATAGAGTTGGGGCCACGGGCGCACCCTTGGCCGAATCTGGCCGCGAGCTGGGGTCTTTCTCGCCCGATGCAGGCCATTGGGCCTCTGATCGACGATTTTCCTCCAACTCTCTTCGGCTTTTGCCCTCGCTCGCTCCTTCTCGCTTGTGTGCTAGACGGCAGGGAGTAAGGAGCGTCTCTACTTCCCTGCATTCACGTTTTTTAGACTCTCCCGAAGCTGAGCGCAGTTCTGGCACGAGCTAAACGTGTGGCCTGTCGTATCACAAACCTCGCATTGTTCCAGCAGCCCAGCTACGCACTCGGCCGTCCAATGTCCAGGTTCCCAACAGCGGAGGCAGACTCGCTTTGGGCATTGAGCCGATCTATGCTCAGCTTCGCTACATGTGTAGCAGGTGTTGCTGTAGCCCCCATACGCGGTCCAGGGTTCGGAGCAGGACCGGGAAAGAACGCAGGCCCCTTTGGACGGGGCCCATAGCCGGAGGTGTTGCCGGAAGGACTTGCTCCTGATCCGGGCCTTTGAGGCCCCGGAGATCCCCCCCCCCTACCCCGGCTTATGTATGGGCCTCAGCCCCGTCGGATTCAGTGATGGAGTGGCTGGCGGGACGAAACGATTCCGGCCTAAATCTGCGGCCCTCCCGATCGCCGCTATTTCCCCTTCGCTACCACTAGCTGTGCCAAAACTCACCGTCTTGGACTTCTTTGTCCATTTGTTACCAGACGATTTGTTTGGGCTCCCCGACTTCGGTTTCTTGCCCCGTTCCTCTATCGCGCTAACCCCTTTAAGGCCTCCCTTATTGGCTGTAATGGGCCCTCGGGTGGTTTAATACCGCTCGTGAGCAGGTTCATCCTCTCTCGCCGTTCCCCAAGGTAGACTATGTCATCCAATGACCGGACGTCTTTGTCCATTAAGTACTCGCGGTATTCGGGTCTCACCCTTTCCAGAACCATTGTCACCAATTTTGCCTCTCGCACTGCGCGTTTAAAATGCCCTGTCTTCGCCTGGAATTTGCTGACGAATTGGCCGATCGTTTCCGTCGCACCCTGCTGCATTTGCTCCAGCTGTCAGCGCCTGTCGGAGTCTTGCACGCGCCTGCAGAATCTAGTTTGAAAGGCCCTTTCGAAGGCCGCCCAGTCTACAAACGTTGGTTCCAGACTCTTGTACGAGTCGCGAGCCTCATTCCGCAGTACAGAGTGAACGGCCCCGATCAGACTATTGTCAGAAAACCAGCGACGTTTCCCGAAGACCTCCAGCCCTCTTAAAAAGTGGGCCGCATCCTACTGTTCACCATTTGAGAAGGTGAGAGCCGCTTCCCGCAGCGACCGGGCACAATGAATATCATCTTTAGCTCCGCTGTTTGGAACGGTACAGGGCGTTATACCGGCCTGCGGGTATGTCCATGGCGCTGGCCAGATCGTCGGCCCATATGCCCCCGGGACTACTCGGCTAGCCTGGCCCCTCTCTCCCTCTGCCGGGTAACCCTCCTGCCCTTCATATTCGGGTGTCCTCCCAGCCGGCCCTGGCTACGTGCTGGGGCCGGGAGGACTCCTTGTCTCCTCGTCGCCTTCCTTTGGGGTTTGGGTAACCGGACCGGTCGGAACACACTATCTTTCGACAGCGCTGAGCTCGCGGACCCGTCGGAGTCACTCGAACTTCCCCTTCCTCCCCCTACAGCGGCCAATTGTCTCGGTGTTGAAACAGCCACCGGGATGGTCTTCGATTGCAAGGCCTCCACCCCTGATAGTTGGAAGACCGGGGCCCTCGTTCGGTTGCAGGGAGGCCTCCTGCAGGAGGCACTCCCCCGACGGCCCGGGCCCCTTCCGGTCCATCTAGCCCCTTGACGGGCTCCCCCACCGGGGGTACAGGTCTCTCTGTCGAGCCCCGCACTTCCTCCATTTCTCCTTCGCTGCTGCCGTATCCGGGCGATTACTCGGGGCTACCCCTCTCTGTTTGACGAGTCGGAGCTTTACCGGACCGACCTGCCCTTTGGCGGACGGTCCACAGCTCATCGTACCCTGAGAGCCAGGGAACGGTCCAATGTGGCTTTGCCGCCTGGACCGCGCAGCGCCATTGCCGCTCCCTTAATTCAACCTCCCCCCCCTATAGTTGAGGTGGTTGGCCACTAGGACGGAGGCCAGCTCGACGTAGGGCAGTGCTAACACTTCCCTACGGAGTCTACTGACCGTTCTACTCTCGAGCATCGCCCTGACTCGGGTCCGGTAGTCTTCTACTGAAAGACCACCTTGTTCACCGGGTTCGGTAGCCCTCGGGTCGGGGATCCTGACCGTTCCGGTCGGCCCCTCCTCCTCACGGTCCCCGATCCCAACTCCCTCCTCATTTCTCTGGCCCTCGGACTGTTGGTCCATTTGCCGGGCCGGTTCCACGAACAGGACTTCTTCGGGCCCCTTTTTTCAGAAAACGCTCCACCGCTGCCCCCCCCCCTTCGGGACTCCCCCTCGCAGTCGTAACTGCTACCGACAGCGTGTGCTGCTCGGTTCCGTTGTCTGAAACTCCCCTCTGGCTCCTATAGCCCCCCCGTTTATGAAAAACATACATAATAATAATATATAATATTAATCGTCATATTAATTAAATCAGTCGGCGAGAGAGAGAATCGTTAACGCGTCCCGATCGGGCGTGCACCGGGCTCGCGCGTCTCCGAGCGGCCGCTACACCCCGCGCGCGCCGACGTGCCTCATCGGGGCCGTCCCGGGCTCGCGCAATCTCGTCGCTCCTCCGGGGTCGCCCTTGACCGGGCAACCCCCCCTCCGTGCTCGTGCCTCCACGCCAATCGGGCAAGTTTCGGGCCCGCGCGCACACACTCCCGGCGCGATTTTCGGTCGCCGTATGACGGGGCAACCGGGCCGCCCTCCCCGCACTCCCCCGTCGAAACGCATCGTCGCCATCGTCCTGTCACGGTCGCCATTTGTAACGGGGCGCCTCCTCCTCGAAAGCCGGATTGCTCCCGAGGGGGCCCGGAGCGTCGCACCATAACGAGTGCTCCTTCTGCTCCGCGCAGGCTCATGGTCGCCTCGGAGGGACTCGGCGGAGCCGACCCGGGCGGTCGACCCACGACGGTCGCGACGGTTATGTGAGTGGGGAAGAGGGACGGCCGGGCACAATAAAACACCGCGCACTTCACTGTGTTTTAAATCTATTTATTCGCGGGCGGCGGGACAGGCCCCGCCGCCGCACCGCTCCTTCGCCTCCTAGCGCAGAGCGCCCGCTGTCCGCACGCGGGGTCTACGCGGGCCGTCCCTGGCGGGCCCCTGCGGCTTCGGCCCCGACCCCGATTGCGTCGCTCGCCGGCTTCGACAACCCTCGCAGGCCACCTAGGTGGCCTCTGCAGGGTATAGAGGGAGTCGCCTCGCAACCCTCACGCCTAACCGCGGAAACGCTCGCGCCGCGCATCAAGGCTGGGAGGCCTACCTTGGCCGTCGGCGGAATCCTCGCGGGCTGCTCCTCTCGGCTCGGCAACGACGGGGCTCGGCGGTGCAACGCACCCACGAAAGACGTGACAATGAGAGAACTATATATATATATATATATATATATATATATATATATATATATATATATATATATATTATAACGAGTAAACATGCGTTGCAGAACACATGTGTACTCGTTGATTACTCGTGGGCACGCGCAGAGGAAAGAGGTAGCCGCAAAAGAGAGGAAAGCAGCGCGGAGAAAGAGAATAGGACGCGGTTGAGGGCCGGCGCGCGAAGGCGCGAAAAGGAGAGAGAGGCGCTTGGTGGCGCGAGCGCGCGGAAGGCGGAAGGAGGGACCGAGGAGAGAGGGATACGTTTCACGCGAAAGAAAACCGCGGTTCCCGAAAGTTCGATATCTAACTATGCGCGAAAATGGGGATTTTGGGAAAATTCCGTTAGTTGTCGAGGCGTGGAGAAAAGTGGAAGATTTTCGGCAGTTCGTTCTGAGCCTTGATCGAGGAAGGAAAGGATTAAAAGTTAGAAAAAAGTCAGGAAAGAAAAGAAGTTAATAGAGACGAGGAAGAGTATAGACGATATCAAGGCTATTGAGAGGAAAGAAATAAAAGGCAAGAGCGAGAAGGATAGAAAGAGGAGAAAATTAAAGGTTGAGGAAAGACGAAGGAATTGGGAAAAGTAAGGTAAGAATTTAATGTAATATAGGGTGACGGATTTAATACGTGTGGGATTGGAATGGATATACGGGTAGGTAGGGACTGAAATTAAGAAGATTGTTGTAAAGGGAGTTTTCCCAAACTTGTTGCCTCGGAGAAGGAGTGATGTCGGAACCCAGTTTTCTTCCCGCCAAAACGAACTGGGAAAAATTATTGATGCCGAAAATTATTGATGCCAAGGATTATTGGTGCAAAAGAATTTAGTCATCTAAACAAGTAACTTTGTTTTTTTTTCTTTTTTTTCATTTTATTGCGGTGACGATTCCTGTTGCCGGTATTAGCGGAAGGAGCGCGGGACCTGGAGGAGCGGTTGTCGGCGACGCCATTTTCCTCCGTCGGAAAAATCAAAAAAAAAGAAACTTTGTTAGAATATAATTGCAGAAATAAAATCCCGCTAAATTCAAGGAAACCGAGTTCAATTAATTTTATTGATTCCCCGTTTCTTTCGAATCTTCAATTTTCAGGAGGCTCGCCATCAATAATTAAAAAAAAAATAAATAAAAGAAAATAAACATTGCACAATTTTGCCGATTCGTAGGTTAGAATAAAGTAGTTTGATTGTTTTTTTTTTGTTGATTGTTTATCGTGTCGTTAATAATAAAATCATTAGAATTATTTCATACGTCGCGGAGAAATTTAAAAGGAAAACAGAATAAATTGAAAGAGCCCAACGATTCCCGCCATTTTGTCGCCAAGAGGAGGCCCAGGCTGTGCGGAGTATCGCCGAGAAATTTTCCAGGCTTCGTTGTATTCCCCGAAGTTTAAATTCGATTTTGGATCGTCGTGAAATTTTAGTGGTTAGTGGAGTAAGAAAATATTTTGTGCATAGCTAGGGAATAGACCTATAGGGTGCTACGTCACAATATATATATACCCCCCTTTGATGGGTCGCGCCACGGTGCTATTGTTTCAAGTTCAGTTTAGTTCGGTTGCCCGAGTCGCTCAGCTGCATTATAAGCCACCGAGTACGATAGAAGCAAGAAATGAAATTATGGAGAACGTACGTTTCTGGAAACTTTTGCGCGTATCTCGGCATTGATCCTCAATTAATAATTCCCTGCCTTCGATAAATATTCGCGATCACGCGAATACATTGGCGGGTGTGCACAAGTTAAATGCGTATGCCGCGTTCGGCAATCGCGGGCTTTTAGCCTTCGGTTAGCTTGAGCCGCGAGTGAGATTAACCCGCTGGTCGTTTTCGATGTATTGTTCTACTCGTATAAACATTTTGTATAAATCAAATTATAAAAATAGATACTTCAGTGGTTTTTTTATGCCTTCGGGCTTTTCCCCTTTGTTAATAAATTATAATTATCGAGCTCAATTGTCGCGTTTTTTTTTTAATTTTCTGTTAACTCATGCTCTTTCCATAGTTTGCTTCCGATACATAAGTTACGATATTTCCTCAGGTGAGGGAAATCATCTACGAAACAGATGGCATGTCGCATAGTGTAGATGCGAAGACTCTGCCAGTATTTAGTCCTCTCATAGTGCGTTTGTAAAACGATTCGCTTGAAAAGGATTGTTTGCTAGTGGTTTGGAGTGTCTTTAGCGAAATCTCGAATACCATCTGGACCAAATGATTTTTAGTCAATTGCACTGCTGTGCTTCCTTTCAGAAGTTCTGCAAAGAATTGTGTATAAACAATTAATGGAGCATTTGGTGTATCAGAACATCCTTAACCAGACTGGTTATAGACAGTATAATTCGACTCAAAACGCCTTCCTAAGACTGTTTGCTGTTACTGTTCGACTTTAGCAAGGCTTTTGACACCATCTGCCCTATTAGATTGATAAGCTGCATGAAACGCATAGGTTTTTCTCGGGGGGATACTGAAGTGGATTTCTATCTATTTATCTGGAAGAGAGCAACTTATGATAACAAATTAGATATACATATCTTCATGGCTCTCCATCGCACTAGGTGTCGCACACAGCTCTGTTTTGGAGTCTCTACTATTCTGCATTTATATAAATGACCTTGGTCTGGCCCTTGACTCCATGGGAGTAAGACATATTTTGTGTGCTGATGACCTTCAGGTTTACCTCAGTTTTTCTAAGGAAAACCTGTTGGCTAGACCTAGGAATGTCAATCCTGCTCCGCGAGCAGTGTCGAACTGGGCAACCTCTGTGTGCTTAATACTGAATGTTAGCAAGAAACCATTTTAAATCATCTGCAGAAGGCTGGATACAAAAAAAGCTTGATGTTTGGGTGCCGCATAATTTGAGGAAAAAAAACCTTCTGGACCGAATCAACGCCTGCGATAATGCTGCTTTTGTAAAGTTGGAACTCAAAAGAGGCTTGTGAAAAGTGGCTGTCCGATTTCTTCTCAAATAAGGAGGGGAGCCTCTACGAGGGGGATACAATGAAGTCGCCGTCTAGATGGAAACAGATTATCGAATAAAACGGTGCATATTTGAACTAAATCCGATCAATGAAACACTTTTTATAAAGCATTGAATACAGAGCAAAAAAGCGGAAGGGAGATATTCGATACCATAATGCACCATGTCTCCGCATTATGTAGATGCGCTTTCTAGTTTGTTATCATTATTCAGTTGTTTATTTAGATACGTCCCTGCAAATGAGAACGCGACTTGAGCGCTTTGTTAATTAATGGGTTAGATTTACTATGGAATGCTAAGTGGAACGTACATATAACAGTATAAATGAAATGATTGGGTTGGTTTGGAATAAATATCTGGAGGAATTATTTTGTGCTGCGACTTGTATCTCACCGTGGTAACGAGCTCGATTTTAGAAAGCAGGCCGAATTTGGGTCGCGGAAAGGCGCGCGAGCGGCGATGTCTAATCAGTAAGTGCGCTCTGCTCACGACTACACCTAGATGCAGAATGTCGTGTTTGGTCCCGCACGCATCGCAGGTGCTGGGCCTTTAGGCGGGTAGCCGCCCCTCGATCCAGAGGATTCCAGTCGGATTAGAGAGAAGGCAGTACATTCAGCAGGCACATGTGCATTCGTATTGAGACATAGAGAAAGTGCTTGATTTGGGTTTCGAATCAGGAAGTCTTGCCAGCTGTAAATTCGATGTCTAAAATATAAAAATAATATTGGAAAGTAGTGTACATTTTTCATTTTTGCTTTTTTTCCCCTTTTTCGCAATCCCCGAAGTGCTAGCATCCAGACTCGTCTCACGATGGCATCGAACGAGAAGGTAGACAGTTCTCAGTACATGTATATCGTCCATATTATTTTACAGATCTCTTATCTCCAAATAAATACAATTAGTATGTTAGGGGTGATCCTGGCGAAGTTGTTCCATGGATGCATAATGAACGAATGATTAAATCGAAATGAAGTTATTAAGTAATCTAGTAAATATAAATTAGTAAGGAATTTAGATATTGATTATTCTTATGTATCAATATTTTTTATTGCATTAAAAATTAACTGTTTTCAAAAATGACGGTTTTAGAACACCACGAATATGCATTTTGAAAAACTCTCTGCCATGGTGAAATTTTATAGTTCCAATCAGCTGGTATCCATGGTAATTGCCAATTTTGCGTACATCTTTCTGGATGTGGCATCATAGCCAAATGACGACCATCAGACGAACAAATTGCTGCTATTCCATCTATTTTATTGCGTGAAACCAAAACAAAGTTTAGAACTGTATTTTAAAATATGAGTACATGACTTACATACCAATACTTCCATTCGGATTTAATGGATATTTTTCTGTTGGAACACCATGATCATCTGTATATTTAATAGCTAAACAATTTTCTTGCTTTAATTTAGCTAGAACATCTGTATTGCGGAACGTAAATTTTCCTTCACCATGTGCAATCCATATACCAAATACACATCCTTCCATACCTTGTAGCATAATTGCAGGAGATTTTTCAATTCTAACAGTAGTCCATCGACATTCAAAACGTCCGGATTCGTTTTGATCCAAAAGTATATTCGGTTTTCCTATAATTAATTTAAATATGTTTATATAGGCACATATTTTTAAAAATAACTTGTTTTATTTAATAAACAATACCATCCTCAGAATTTCCTATTAATCCTAATAAGCTCATTAATTGACAACCATTGCAAATACCTAAACTGAATGTATTGGGACGTTCAATAAATTGTTGTAATTGTTTTTGTAAAGATGGATGAAACATAAAACTAGCTGCCCACCCTTTCGCTGATCCAAATACATCTGAAATATAATGGAATTTTTTTTAATATAATCTGCTTTAATTATTAATACATAATCTATAACTAATAATCATCAAAATAAAATATTTTTGATATACCAGCATAACTAAATCCGCCGGCGAATACAATTCCTCTAAACATATCAAGCGTAATTTTATTTTTTAAAAGATCCTGCATTGTTACATCCCAAACCTGAAAACCAGCTTGAAATAAGCTCGCAGACATTTCTCGGTCACCATTTGTTCCTTCTTCACGAATCACTGCCACTTTTACATTTACTATAAATCAATTCATATTAGTTTTTGGTAAATAAAGTAAACTATAATTATAATTATTATTACTGTTTAAAATTGATGATAATGGAATATCAGGATTGAAAGTTAATTTAAATGCTGGAATAGTTCTAAATTTTAAGCTTTCATATTCTTGTGTAGCGCATTCTGCATTAGTTTGCTGTAATTCTAAATGGTAGCTTGTTTCTTCCCAAATATTCATCAAACTAATAACTGTTGATTCTAATACACATTTTTTATTAATAGATATATTTATCTAAGACAAAAAATAACTTAAATGTACAATTGATATGTTTAAATTATTTAAGATATTAAAACAAATGTGGACAAGCACCTTTGAATCAAATCCAAAATTCATTGATTTACCAATAATGTAAGCAACAGGTGCTTGGTAATGTTTAAATGTTTCAAGTACGTATTCGACGTCAATTTTCTCCACTTCCAAAACCCAGCCAGCTTCTTCCGCAAATAAAATTTCGAATAAGCAACCATTTTTATGTGTAATATCTAAATTAAGTCCGGAAATTCCTGCAAAGGCCATCTCTAGAATACAAATGATGAGACCACCATCACTGACATCATGACCCGATAATATTTTTCCACCTATTATAAAAAATAAAATTAAAATTTGTTTATGAAATATTTTTTATTAAATTCGGCTACTGCTTACCTTTAATTAAATTTTGTGTGGCATTAAACGCATTTTTAAAAATAGTTGGGCTTTCAATGTCGGGAACTTTGTCACCTAACTGATTATACACCTGAGCAAAGGCCGTGCCACCAAGACGACTTTTACCATGAGATATATCAACGAATATCAATATCCCTTCTTTCTTCAAAGAGGGAGCTTTTAAATCAGGTGTAATAACCTAACATAAAACTTGTTTATATAAAATAAATTAAATTGATTTAAATTAGATTAAATAGAATTAGAAAAATAAAATCGAGTGATTTAAGAATAAAATTTTTTTTAGTAAGGTTTTTAAATGATCTTGTATAGGTCTTTATTATTTAAATTTATTTTCATTGACATAAGAATTACAACAAAAATACATCTATTTAGATTAAACTAAAGTACTATAACGATAGACTTCTCTTCTCAACTAAAATCTACTCGATTAATACTTGCAAATCCAAACAATGACCGTTTTTATAATGTAATGGATAGAATTTTGTCCATTACGTACACGCATGCAATTTTAACGAAGGCCAAAAAATAAGAATTTAGTAAACAGCCCTGAGGAATGTGACAACGACAAATATGCGAAGGCCGCAATAAAACTATGAATCGAAATTAAGTAAATAACTATTGCCGAACACTGATGAAGTAATTCCTCCGAAAATTTTCCAAAAATGCTATGCAAAGTGAAAGTAATCAGAGTGTAAAAGAAGAGGATCCAACGAGCTTACGAAGGAACCCGTACCGAAGACCGTGACAATTAAGTCGCCCAAGTTCTGACCGCGATCACCAGTCTCCGAGCCTTCGATTGCTGCACCTACGCCCGAGTGCCACGGCCCAGATACCCAGTCTAGGAGTGCCATCTGTTTAAAAATGAGTACAATATCAAAGAGGACATTTCGTTTCACCTACCATATGTGCACAAACTCATACTTATGTTGTGTGAAAGTGTGTATGATGTAAGTCGACTGATAAATAATAAGAAAATGTAAGAAATATAAGAAATGTATTATTTATGAATACATATCTTTTAGAGTATGATAGCAATTAATCTATTTAATTCTGCATCTTTCACTCCTTCCTTCGCCTTTCCTTTATTTTCAAATTGGAGGTAAAATTAAAAAGATTATAAATTAACTATATTTTGTAAATTATAACATTTAAGGAGAAAATTGATTGATTTGAAGCATTTTCTTTGGAATTGCGGAACTGTATTTTGTAATGTATAATTAATATTTCTTTCTCAGTCTTCTTTGTTGAAGAATCTTTGAGATTACAATGCTTCTGGTTCAGTAATCACGACTTATACGAAATAAAAATCACAAAAATAAAAAAATAATTCTAGAAACCAAATCGATGATAATAATATTGCATAAAAGAAAATTTAATTTTACATTGAAATCAATTTTTCAAATCATCAAATATACTTAAATTTTCTATCAATGTAAAGAAATAAACATTTCTATACAGCTTTAATTTAATATTTTATTCAATGTAGTAATGTTAAAACATTAGTTAAAGTTAAGAATTCTATACATATGTATAACATATATTGATATGCGTATATTAGATTATTTTTTATAATATTGACGCACACCGCAACGCACGAGTCGTCGCAAGAGCGCTCTCCTACCGGGCTCCCGACCGACCTGTACACGGAGAGAAGAGTCCACCGTAAATGGAAGTTCTATTTGTAGAACCTCAATATACACAGACCCAGAATCGGTAAACCAGATTGCGTGCCATCTATAATATGTTAGAACTTATATTTTAGGTACTAGCCATAGTACTCTACATTTTAGTACTTAGTGTGCAAAATCTGAAAACTTAGAACGGCTGTAAAGCCGTTCTAGAATCTGATATCGCCCTACTAAGCATGCAAAGACTTTCATGTGTAATTTTTCATATACATAGATATAGCTTCATATAAGACTAAATGGATATATGCTGCTATATGTAGGTTATAATTAAAAATTTGATATTTATTAAACAACGATATGTTTCTTTAATTGCAGCCTATTAATATCTATTGTCCAAAATTATTCTTAATTCACATGTCTTGTTATCAGATAATTCTATTTGTCGATTAGACAAATATTAAAAATCCATGCAATAATTATAAAAATGTAACAAGTCAGCAACTGCAAACTAAAGTTCAATTTCTTGCTACTAGGTTATTTCATATAATGTCTGTGGGAATGGAGAGAGAGAGAGAATGAGGAAGAGGGGGGCAATGCCCAAAAGGACGTATGAAGGGGTAGGAGGACGGCAGGTAGGCGGAAGGTAGAGAATGCTAAAGAAGTAATTGTCGTATTGACTGTCGAAGAGTGCGGATGTGTTTATTCCGAGATGTACTCTATTAGTATTATTAAAGTTTAGTTTAAGTTCACCTCGACGCGTTCTTATTTCACCACGATCCCATGTATCCCACAAACTTTTCGGGGCTCGTCCGAGGTGGTGATTCGTGTATGAAGAAAAAACCGCGGGTGAAGTGAAGAAGAAGTGATGCACGAAGTTGGGTGCATGATTTAAGAAGAGCAGGAGGACGAGAGCCGCCACCGAGTCTCGCGCTAGGAGCGGGAAGACGAGGAGTGCAGGCAGACGGCCACATTCCCACGAAGACGACCAGGACGACGCTAAGGGCTCGACGGAGAAGACGCTCCGCGCAACCGGAGGCTATAACACTTCGACCACAGCAGCGGCAATCGCTTCTTAAAGGACGGAAAAGACAACTAAAAGACCTACAATAAGAAATAACGTTAAGACGGACTGCATAATTTAAACGAGACGGACGCGACGCGTTAAAAGACTATAGGAGGATAAGACGAAAGACGGAAGACGCGAGAAAGACAAAAGACGGACAAACGAACGGAAGACGAAGGACGCTTCAATAAAAAGGGGAACCGACGCCGTTAACAACGCCGATTAGGAGAGACTCGGGTTAATCCGCGCAATTAAAAAGAGACCCGGAACAACCGGCACATACGTGCGCAGTGGCCTTTGAAGGTGCGAGAGTAGTCGGTGCGCAGTAAGACCGAGGGGCAAAAGGGCAGTACGATGGAACCAGGGGAATACCAGCACAGTGAGCGGGATGGCAGCCAAGACAGCGTGAGGACGGAGTGGCCGATGGACCCAACTGTTACAAAGACGGAGATGGCAGCGCAATTAACGGCGATGCGCTCTCATCCCCACCATCACAGCAAGCAACGGGTACGCAGGAGGATCTGCTACGAGAAGTGAAGCTCCTGCGACGTGAGCGAGACGTGTTGCAGCGAGAAACAGCGCCAAGGGCAGCTGACGGCTTGAAGCGACTTTAAGGCGAACATCGAGTCCGATTTTGCGGATAGAGTAGGCGAGTGCATGAGGCCCTCGCAAAGAAGAGGACGGCCGAGGAGTTGATGCTCATCTACATGCAGAGCATGATTACTATCGGAGAGAGATCTAGCCTGGCCGAGGACGTAGTGGTCAGCTACATCGTGGACGGTATTCCTGATAGTGCTCACAATAAAATGTTGTATGTGGCCAGGACGTATGGGCAGCTAAAGAACGCTATGAGAACGCCAGGAGGAGGATAAAGGAAGAACCGAAGCCGGAGAAATACACGCATTCGGAGCAGCATCCAAAGAAACAGAACGGGCAGCGCAAGGATTACGGTCGCTGCTATAGTTGTGGAGAGCGCGGACACGTAAGTAAGGATTGCGCGCACCAAAGCGTTAAGTGCCTCAGATGTGGTAAGTTCGGACACATCTCGACCAAGCCGTAAGTAAGCCAGCAGAGGAGGAAGCGGATATCAGCTCGGTGAGGGTAAGCCGACTTGTGGTGGCCAAGAATCGCAACCGTAAGATTGTGCAGATCCAGGAATTTGAAGTAGACGGCCTCATAGATACCCGATCCGACTGCATCATAATGAAGGAACATCTATTCAGGAAACTACAGGGAGTGAAGCGGCGGGCGGATCGGAGCGGATCTACATGGCTGATGGAAGGAACTACAACTCGCTAGACAGAACAGTTGTCAAGACGAAGGTTGACGGGGCAGAATATCCACTAGAGTATGTGGTCGTACCGGAGAATTCCGTCGTGGAAATACTCATAATTGGGGATAACATCAGGAACCAAGCGACGATAGTTGTGACAAGGACGGTGTAGCAAGGACGGTGATTATTCCAGAGTTCGAGTACATCAACAGGATAGACGAGAAAACTAAGGAAGACGCAAAGGCGTACTGCATGCGGGATGTTGTTCACACAGGCTCGGCTCGCACGTGGAAGGGAAACCGTGTAGTCTTCTAGTCAAAGACTACATCGCAGCCAAGAGGAGTAGCCGAGAAGTGAGAGCAGAGTTCAACATCGGGCGAAGTAAGGAAGCGGGAAAAGAGAGACGTAAGAGAGACGAACGCAACAACAGAGTGAAACGAGGGCATAAGTGCGTTGTGAAGAAGAAAGAAAAGAGACAGTGGCTGCAACCAGGATAGTAGCAGTAAATGGAAGAGTGCAGAATAGAATGAACGAATGAAGATCATGAATGACGGATGTTTTGTGAGAGAAAGAACGTACAAATGAATGAAAAGCCAAACGGTTTACAGGTAGCGAACGAGCGAATGAATGAATAAGAGAGGTGTTAGGGTGTACAGGTCATGGGTGAGCGCGATATTGCAAATTTGGAACGAAACGAGAATGGAACGCGAAATAAGATTGTTATTAAAGATGATTGCGAGTTGGAGCGATTGTCCGAGGACGGACAAAAAGTCAGGAGTGGCCGAATGTGGGAATGGAGCGAGATAGATAGATAGATAATTAATTTATTTGTAAAATTTTGAAAAATTATTGCACAGCATCATTAGTCAGTTATATAAAAAATTATCACAACTTATCACACTGTCGTCAACATCACAAATGAAGCGCAGTAACAACAATAAATAAATAAATATACATAAATCAATAAATCGCATTTTTCTTATTATCTATCAGTCAAATCGCAATTATACACACATATACACAATGAGTACATGTAAGTATTTATAGTGAATGAATATGAAATTCAATCTTACACACGTACACTTGTAATAAATTTAGGACGAAAATTAGAACACAACCATGAGGATATCTGACTAGTATAGTTAAACTACATTGTCCCGTACCCTCAGATGCTCCATCACTAGCCCCCTGAAGCGGCTAAGGGAGGACGCATTTCTAATGCAGGATGACACATTCTTCCACAGATGAGCACCTTGTACAGAAAATGATCTGATTCCCGTCTCGATGCGCATCCATGGAGCAGAAAGTTCCTGAGGGTCACCCCTAACCGGCTGATCTGAAGCGCTGGAAGAGAGATCAGCGAGGTACTCCGGCTTGTGAAGCCGTAAGATCTCGTAGATCTGCAACTAGATAAAATATTCCCTCCAGCAGCCCGCTCCCCTACAACCCAATCGACGCCTAAAGGGGGTTATATGATCGTTCCACTTAGTGCCCGTCACATACCATACACAAAAATTCTGTGAGCGTTGTAGCCTTGCCCTTAGCTCCTGGGACGCATCTAAGTAAAAAATGGAACAATAATTAAAAAGAGGAAAGACTAGAGAACGTGCCAGCTTCGCCCGAAGAGCCTCCGTGGTGTACTGACGGAAAAAGCGTAACCTATATAAAACCTGGTGGATTCTTTTACTAACTAACTCGATATGCGGCCTCCAGGTAAGACCCGCGTCTAGTACAACACCAAGACTCTTTACCGTTCCAGATAAAGGCACAACCATCCCCTCCTCGAGTTCGATAGAATTGAACCTTGTAGACTCGATGTCAGAAAGAAACCTGCGTGATCCAAAAAAAATTGCAGATGTCTTTCCCACATTGAGCCTCAAGGATGCAGATGAAGCCCAGCCCGTGACAGCACATGCAGCAGCAACTACATGTCTAACTCCAGCCTCCAGATTATCCCGAGAAAAACTAAGGTAAACCTGGAGGTCATCAGTATACAAAATTTGTCGTACACCCATGGAGTTAAGAGCAAAACCTAAGTCGTTAATGTAAAGACAGAAAAGTGAAGGTCCCAAAACGGAACCTTGAGGGACACCAAGCGTGGTAGAGAGCCAGGAAGATGTATTTATCCTGTCAGCTATAACAAGCTGCTCTCTCCCGGACAAATAAGCCCGAATCCACGTCAGCACCCCCCGCGAGAAGCCCATTCGTTTCATAAATTCTAACAGTCGAGTAGGACAATAGTGTTGAATGCCTTGCTAAAGTCAAATAATAACAGTAGCGTCATCTTTTTTTTTGTCAATAGCAGTCCGTACGTCTTGTCAGTCTTAGCACGGCAGTCTCAGTAGAACTGTTATGTCTATATCCAGTTTGGAGTGGGTCAAGGATGTTGTGTGGCACGAAGTGCTCCTTAAGCTGATCATATACAATTCTTTCAAGAACTTTTGAAAGAAAGCAGAGCAGAGAAATCGGCCGAAAATCATGTGGTCTAGAAAGTGTTCTAGATTTGGCCAATGGCATTACATGAGCCTTCTTCCAAACCTCTGAGAAGCTGTAGCTATTAAGCAGGTGATTGTGTAGACGCACTAAGAAAGGACCAATAATCTGAAGAGCCTTAACGACTACACTATGCGGGATGCCATCCTCACCAACTGCCTCAGATGACAACTTAGACATTGATAAAATAATATCATTAATGCTTATACTTTTAAAACAGAACCCATCATCTGCAGTAGAAGCAAGCATAGCATCTATTTGTCTGTCATCAATAGCATTAGACACGGAAACTTTCGTAAAGTGAGTCCGGCGTGAGCCCGTGCAATGACCCGCTCGCTCGAGGGCAGCAACCCTAAGTCCCGCAACTCACGCCAAATTGAGCTGGAGTTTTGAGAGTCGAACAGATGTCTATGAACGTATTCAGTTCTCGCCTGATCCACCCTCTCCTGAACGCATTTGCGAAGATCAAGGATCAAGATCATTTGCAAAGACAGCTCCGTTGCAAGTCTGCGAACAAACACAGCATCATCACAGTCAGTGCAGAGATCGGCGTTCAGATCACCGAGAATGATTTTATGACTGTAGCCCGGAGATAATCGTCGCAATTCTTCCGAAAATTTTGAATTCCTCATAAAAGAGACATGGGGAGGCCTATACACGACGCAAACTAATGCAGGCTCCGAGGTACGATACTGCACTGAGCAGATCAAGTATTCCAGCATCCCAGACCTTCCAACCCCCTCCGTGTCCGAAGATGAGAGTAGACTCACTTCGAATTGTTTGTTAACATAAAGCGCACCTCCCCCACTATTAATGTTACGATTCTGCCACACTACAGAAAATCCACCAATCCCTATGACCGAATCCGCGATGTTAGTCCAGCCAGGTTTCCGCTACATCAAACAGTTGGTAAGTGGGATGATCATGCAAATAAAAGCGAAGTCCCTCAATGTGAGTACCCTTGGTACCTCTCAGAGAATTCACATTCATGAACCCCGCCCTTAAAAATTTGCTGCCTTTTTTACGCCCTACAACCTTATCTCCCTGCCCACTCCCAGAGACTGCCGATGGAGCATCTGCCCGATTTAGTCAAATCTGATCGGCCCTTTTCCCACTTCTAGTTCGATCATCCTCACTATCATAGTCACAGGGTGACGAAACGCCAGGGCTGCGGGTTAAAACACTCCTGTCCGCAAGCCCCCCCGACAAAACTCCCGACGAGTACATGCTCATATATATATATTCGTAATCTCAGTCTCAGAGGCTACAGCATGAGCCCTACTGCCCTCTTTCCATCTAATAAAAAATTTACCGCGCCGATGCCAGACGTACTTAAAGCCAAGGTTACGTGCAATATTCTTGCACTACACGAATGCACTATACTGATTCCGACTTAACCACAAATTTATAAGTATAGTACCTTGCCTGGCATCGGACGTCACCGTTCCGGCACGGACGAAGGCCACATTTTGTGTAGAGAATACAGTAAAAGCCTGCCTTGTCTCTAAGATGAGATTAGCAGCTTTCATTGTACGAAGCTGCACCCTAATTGATGGTATTGACGGTCGGAGTTTTTCACCAACCCCTCCATGTGACCTCGTCGATCGCTCCCCAAGCTGCACCGCCGAAACCAGGTCTTGAGGTAGGACGGAGGGGAGCACAAAAGAGATGATGACCCTTCCAACGTCCTGTATATCATCATAAGAATTTCCAGGAGCATCGAGCCCTGAATCACTGACATTGTCTAAGTAACTGTTATTATGATTTTTATTTATATTTGTATTTCTATTCGCATTTTTGTTACTATTTGATGGTTGAATATTGTAAAATGATTTGCCATTTATGTTATTCCAGTTGTTGTGGTTTGATCTATTCCTAGAGAGAGAGAGACAGAGAGAGAGAGAGAGAGAGAGAGAGAGAGGATGAGGAAGAGGGGGGCAATGCCCAAAAGGATGTATGAAGGAGTGGGAGGACGTCAGGTAGGCGGAAGGGAGAGAATGCAACAGAAGTAATTGTCGTATTGTCTGTCAAAGAGTGCGGATGTGTTTATTCCGAGATGTACTCTATTAGTATTATTAAAGTTTAGTTTAAGTTCACCTGAACGCGGTCTTATTTCACCACGATCCCATATATCCCACATATCTATTTTCTTTATTTTAGCCTTTGAAGGCTAAAATAATTCCTTTCAGTAAAATGAAAATACATTCATCGATGAACTTAAGTAATATATACAATGATGAACATTTAAAAAGTCAACCAGTGCACTGGCTAAAAATTAGAAAAACTTAGAAAAACTTTAGAAATCTGCCATTGAAGATTTATTGCTTTACGATTTTTCTTAATTTTTATATCTAAATAATTATTTTGTATATAGAGAGCTCTCATTTCAATGAATGAGAATTCATTTCAAATATTCAGTACGAATGTATCCATATTTCCTTCCACATAAGTCACTTTATATATTGTTCCATTAATATAATATAGGTGCGCTCATATTACATGTATATACGTGCATATATCTTTCTCAACTCTAACTAGAATGTTAAAACCCGGTGCTAAAAATTCTACAACTGAAAATTCCAATTCTAAAGTATAAGCATGCGTCATCTAGTATAGTAAATTGACGAGTATCAGTACCAACAATGTAAGTGGTATCGTCAGCACCATAAATTTACTAGTAAGAAGCAGATCAAAATGTTCCAGTATTAGAATATGTTCTGCTACTGAAATCTAGTACTTTTATTTTCGGCAGACTCTTCTCTCCGTGTACAGGTGAATACCTAGCAACCGCCCAATTCATCCTCGCTTCGCCAGAGGGCGACACGCTAACCGCAAGAGGAACTGACCGCCTAAGGCGTCTTAAAGGATCCTACCCCCCCCCCCCCCCCGACAGACGGTTTGTTTCGCACACCAACCGTTTATTGTCTTTTCTTCGAATGCAGAGAAACCGCCGTGATTGATGCCCTACGGGAATTTTTGGTGTTTGTCAATCCCGATTTCCCCGCTAAAACAACAAGGAACGCTGCAACGCAAACAAAGGCTCAGTCTCCACCGATCCGATATCTGCCCAGGACCGTGGAACTTCTACCGAACTGCTCGTAAAAGAGTTCGATTCGCTCGTATTTGAGCTTCGGCCACGCGACTGGCGGATCGCCACAAGAGCGCAACTTGCTACCCAGGAAGAACATATAAAGACATATAAACAATAAGAACATTGTAAAGAAACTTAAACAAAGAATCTATCCAAATACTTATTACATTTACAGATATCTTGTAAAAAATCCATATTGGGCTCGAAAGGATGCACTTTTTTCTAGACGAGTGCGGTTACAGAATCTGTAAATATACTATGTGTTATTCAACTGTTGTCGTAAAGGGGCTCCGAGATATTGGCAATTGAAGGATGCAGTTCACAGCTCGGCTCAGTCACTCGCGTCGAGCCCAGTTACAGAAAGGTTCATTCTTTTCAAGCCCAATATCATGAAATCTTCCCAAGATATCTGTGAATGTAATTAACGTTTTGAAAACGCCGTCGTCTCAGCTTTCGAATGCACTGAGGTGCTTTTGACAGTTTCGCGACCAGCAAAATTTTTTTAGAATTGACCCAGCTATCTCATGGAATAGCTAGAGACAAGTAATAAAAATAAGCTGATAGCCTACTTCGTACTGCTATACTTAAGTTTCTAATTTTTTCACGCGCCATTTTGTTAATCTTCATTTATTCAAACAGAATTAAGCATTATGTTGCATTTGTCATTTCTAGTAAGATCTTTGGTGATATGTCAGCAACATATTCTATCGAATACCACAGTCTTAGCTTAATACATCTCCCTTTATATAAAAGTCAATTTTTTTATATTATATTGACATGTTAATATATAATAAATACACTACGTGAAAGTATGATGTTATATAGAGCAGAAATATAGGGATTCGAAGAGGCAACAAAATTAAATAAGGTACAGAAGAAGTATATGTGGTGGATGCTGGGAGTAAATGTGAAAACACCAGGTGTGTTGGTATTAATAGAGACAGATGGAGATAAAGTGGAGGTAAAGGCAAGCAGCAGATCTGGGAAGTAGGAGAGTAAACTGACCAAATGCGAGGAAGGGTTGCTGAGAAGCAAGTGTTGGAGAGTATAAAATAAAGGTAAGAAGCAAGTCGAAATTGGAGAAAAGAAGAATAGATTTTTATAAATATTTTTTTTAAGATTTTTAAAGGAATTGTGTGTTGGAAGAGGAAGTAAGAAGAATGGCAGAGGGTGCAGAGTAATTCTGGAGAGAAATAAGGAGAAAAAGTGATATAGGGAGACAGAAAAGGAATGAGAAGACAGTCAGATCGAGATGTAATGTTGACCTGAGGGAAATGATTAAAAAGGGGGACAGAAGAGCTGGACCAAATTTCAAAAGAGGAAAGAATAGGACAGAGGTAGATATGATAGCAAGATTTAGGTTAGAAAGTGAAAATAGAAGCAATAAGTATTAGCAGGAGGAAAAAGAAAGGAGATGTAAAGTGTCTGGAAGGAAAGAAAAAATACTGAGACATACACTAAAAAGGTGCGAGATTGCAAGAGAGGACATCTTGAAGAGCAATCTCGAGTAGCAAGATCTAGTGGAAGAAGAAAGAAAAAAAAGAATAGAAGAAAACTTAAGAAGTAAAGAGAAGAGAATGAGTGAAGAGTGACGTAAAGGTGAAGGAGAAGTGTATAGAGTTGAGTTGTTAAAGATGAGATAAACATAATACTTATAGCTATTGTCATATAGTAGAACATGAAATTGTAAATACTTGTAAACTATAAGTTTGAATAAAAAGAATAGCAATAAATTATCATTGAACGAGAAAAATAAAAAAGTTTCAGTTTAAACTTCCAATTTACATGAATGTTACACGCTGCAAAGCGTATCCAAGTATTCTAAGGGTTAAGAGAAAGTTGGAGCAATATGTAAACATGTCTAAACGACAAATGATTACATTAAACCATAACTTGTTAAATCAAAAAATATAACTTACTAGACTTATATCAGGACATGGAGCGTAACACGAAACAACTAAAGTTCCTGGTGATTTGATAATCTGACCTCCAGGTACGCGTGCAGCCATACTCAACGAATCTTTCCCTCCGTCAATAGCTATACCAAATTCTTTCATTATTTCACACATTGCAGTACAAGCGTCATACAGAGCGGCACCTTCCCCTGGTAACTTTGCTGCCCACATCCAATTACCGCTGCACTTAACATCCTATAGTCAATTTCAAACAAACATAAAATAATTTTAATTTACACGATAATGGTGACTAAAAGTTAAACAGCCTTTTTTAACATACTTTAAGATCAGTAATATAAGCAAAAACAAGATTTGATAAAGCCTCTGCTACAGTCATTCTGGCTCCTGCAGCAGCACAAACAAGTCCCTTTATTGGTTGTTCTCCAATTGAACTTGCAATTCCCACCTGCATGACATTTTATTACTTAGTAGAATGTTTAGCATTTTAAATTATCAGCTAATTTATATAATTTAATTATTTATCTTACAGTTGAGAAGTGGGAAAGTCCAACAACTGCTACATCCGCAAGAGGTGTGTGGAGGGGACCTACACACTGTTGCTGAACCACAAGACCAGATACAGACCGATCGACTTTATTTGTTAAATACCTTTTACTAGCTACTGATGGCAACCTTAAAACTCGGTCCAATGCCATCTCAATTGTTAACATGGGAGGTAATTGAATCGATTGCAAACTCGCTTTACATCTTTTCAAATTAAACGTCTATAAAAACAAAAACATTTTTTTGTAAGTAACAAAGTAATTTGATGAATTATCATTAATATATAAAAGTTAAAAGCCACCTTTTGAGGCATTTTTCCAAGTATTAAGTCTAAATTTAGATCTACAGGATGTCTATGTTTTGAAACATAGTTTTTGATCATGTATTTTGATACATCATAATCTTTTTCTTCTGAGAGAACAATTTTTCCATTCCCGGTAACGAAACCAACAAAATTAATTGGACATCTTTCCCTAGCTGCAATTTGTTCAAGAATAGCTACATCCTCTTTTTGGCATAAAATTGCATCATTTTCTTGATATTCAGCTCCCCACAGCTCCATTGTGCTAATAGTAGAATCACCAAGATCAAATTGTTTAGAAAATATAACTGCTCCTGCTGGATTTACTAATTCCTTTATAACATTTCCTAAAATTATCATTTTTTAAAATTTCTTTTGAGAACTTTGTTATTTTATTTAATTATTTTCAAAATTCCATTAATTTTAATTTGATTTATTCAAAATAATTATCAATTTTAATCTAATAGTGCTAAGATGCATAATAAACATTGAGAATAGCATAAGTTTGTAATTTACTGTAGCAAAAATTATTTACATACCATTTCCCCCAGCTCCTTGATCATGAATACTTAAAATAGGATTATTATCACCCATTTCTAAACAGGCTCGAATTACCCTATTAAGTTTTTGTTCCATTTCAGCATCTCCTCTCTGTACTGCTTCATAATCTAGTTCTATATTACTATCTCCTTGTACCTATAAAGTTAATAAAATATTCTATTTGAATTAACTTGAAATTATTTATATTAATTCTACACTAAAATCTACCTCTACAGAGCTTGCCGCTCCACCTCCCACTCCAATCCTATAAATTGGACCACCAATTTTAACAACTTGCATTCCTAGAAATCAAACATACAAAGAATAACAACATCAGACTTACTATTTACATTAAAATTTAACCTGCTTCTGCTGATAGCTTCTCTGTCATGTTAGCTTCTATAGAACCTATTCCACCACTAAACATAATAGGCTTGATCCACTCACGCCGCTCACCAATTGCATTTGCCATTCCAAATGAACGAGCAAATCCTGATATTACTGGTTCACCAAACTTATTACCATAATCAGATGCACCATTACTAGCTTCAATTAAAATTGCAAGTGGTGTTGCAAAATTATTTGGATATATTAATTTCATTTTATTTTGTTCTTCTTCCCATGGCAATTTGTAGCCTTCAATTTCACACAAAAAAGTTGAATATTTGGATAAACTTTTTAAATTTATTGTTGAATAAGTAAATACCTGGAATGTACAAATTTCCTACTGAATAACCAGCTGTTCCAGCTATGTAATAACCACCTCGACCAATGCTTTGAATATCTCTTAAACGACCTCCAGTTCCAGTACTAGCTCCACTAAAAATCAAATAAGGTCAAATTTATTATAAATTAAATATTTTCTTATGAATGATTTTTTTGTTTATATAGTGTTCTTTTAATAAACATTCTTCTAGTGATGATTTTTTGAACAATAGTTTTTTATTAAATGGATTGATACCTGAATGGAGCAACACCAGTTGGGAAATTGTGAGTTTCTGCTGTAAAAATAAGGTGCTGCTTTTTATTTTGTATACTGAAATAACTTGGTCCATTACTAGCATGTGGATATAATTTATTAATATCAAATCCTATTATTGCACTACTGTTATCACTAAATTTGATTATATTATTTGGATTTGATGACATTTGTGTATCAATAATCATATCTAATAAAGATTTATCTTTTTTTTCTCCATCAATTATTAGACAGCCTTTGAAAAACCAATGCCTACTATGTTCACTATTGGATTGAGCTAGATCAAAGCATTCAACACTTGTTGGATTTCGATGCAGAATCTTTAAAAACATGTTTGTATAAAAATCTAAATCCCATTCATCAAATGCTAAACCTAAATAACAATGATGTTACTGAAATATGACTCAAAATTTAATTAATAACAAATTTTTTCACAAAATTATTACCTAAGCTTAAATTGACTTTTTCCAAAGCATTTCTTCCATTTCTTAATATATCAACTTCAAACCAATCATCAGGTATAATTCCATGATCAAATGTTTCAATTGGATTTAGATATTGGCATTGTGTCATTTTGTCACACAAAACAGCAAGAATCTACAAAATATTATATAAATTATTCAAATAACCTTCACAGAAATTCAGAGGTATTATTTATATTTTAAAATTACCTCATTTTCAATATCTGTACCTAAATGTTTATTGGAATGTATTAAATATCTTATAGATACTTCAATTCTTGTAATATTATACAACTCCACACTTTTGCATATTGATACTGCATTGCTTGAAAATGGAGTTGAAAAATTAAGTCTGGAAAATATTAATCATGGTTTAATAAAATAGAATATAATCAAAGTATGATTTAATCTACCTGGGTCCAATTTCAATAATAGCTTCATCATTTGTAAATCTACTACAATCTTTTAATTTATCACATTCAAAAGGTGTAGACAAAATCCACTTTAATGTATTGATTTGTTCAGCATTTAAGCTTTCTTTTAATTCAATATAGTAACAAAATTCAGTTTGAATATCAGTAATCAAGTTAGATAGATTCCTTAATTTTTTAAATTTTTGATTCAGCTGATTCGTTTTCAATCCCGAACTTTTGTAATATTTTAAAATCATTTTAGAAAGTATTGTAATTATCTATAATTATATAATATACAATTACAAGCAGAAATAAATAGAAATCGCCGATATAATAGTCTTAAGTCGCGCCAAATCTTACACCCCGTAGAAATGCGCGCCCTCACGGCCAAAAAAAGAACTTATAGCACACGAGCCGGGTTATGACGGGAAACAAGGGTGCGAACTAGTGATGCCAGAGAACCAAGACTTTTCGCGCCTGCGCAGAGCGCCTCTGCGTTGATAGGCGGAAAGCTCTCGCACAGTTTGAAATAGGAGGCGCTGGAGGGGATGAAGAAGAAATACGCGCCTGTACGGCGCGCGATACATTATGCCACATTAATATTATTAAATGTAAATAAATACTACCTAACAATAAATTTTATTACAAAATAAATTAATATTTGTAAAAAATATGTATGCAAGTCGTATGGTTGCGTAAGTCCTAACATGCTACAAAAAGGCTATGCAATGAGCCCGAAGGTTTAGACTACAACATTATAGATTTAATCATTAAAAAAAATGGCAAATAATAATATTTAAATGATTAAATAATTCATTAGCGTATATATGTATAAACGTTTAAGTATATTTATAAAAAAAATTATATTAATTTATTAATATATTAAGTAGCATTAATCAATACATTATTTATGCAATAAATAATATTTTGTAGACATCAAATGGTTTTTAAAATTTTATTGTACTTAATATATTAATAAATTAATATAATTTCTTTTATTAATATACTTAATAAAAGAAATTAAAACTTAATAATTTCGCTCTGCGCAGGCGCGAAGTCTTGGTTTTTTGGCATTACTGGTGCAAACACGATTGATGAGTCAAATCCATGCAAGGTCAGCGCTATTTGTTTGCGTGACTGCCCATGAGTCGACTATTAGCCTGTGTTACTGTGCCCGACTGTGTCGCGGAGCCGATTCGGCTATATGCTTTCCTACGGTGCGGCGTTTAGAAAGCTACTGTTGTATCGTATATTATGAGACGGGATTCTCGGATAGTAGATATGAATCCCTCTCACCATTTTTACGCAATACGAAGCCTTCGATTATACATCGCGTAGTCGTATACTACGCAAATCTTTAGTCCTCTCTAAAATACATAATACATAACAAATGTTCAGTGCAGTGATAAACGAGTAGTTTCATTATTGAAAAAATATCTTTTCAGAGCTATTCCATGTAGAAATTTTCATTGTAACACATCTAGTAAAACAATTGTAGCTGGAAATAAATTCTACATATGTATTGTATTTAAGTTGAATTCAATAATAATTAATAGTTAATTTAATCAATAATCGCTTTCAATTCTTCTAAGAATGTTATAACCCCGAACCTACATAAATAAATTTGATAAATTTTTATCAAAAAGTAATAAATAGAGTAATTTATTTTTAAAATTATGTTAGAGACTTTATGTAAAAGATCCAGATTACGATTTTTAATGTTTTTATATTTGATTCTTGAAGATTTTAGACTAATTGTTTAAAACGGGAGGCCGAGTATTAAGAGAAACAGGGAGACTGTAGGATTAATAAAGGTTGGGACGATTCACCGGCAGTTATAGAGATTAGTAAGGATTAGTTGACCTAAGATTAGTTTACCTTTGTCACCTTTTCCTCCGGAATCTACTTGGCTCATCGAGTCGGCAAGCACCTGGCCCAACTGATCCTTATTTCTTTCTGATAACTGCCGACCAAGAGCCTATCTTTCCTTTATCTATTGATTTTAATATATGTTGGTGTATAATATCTATTATTATATGTATATGTTATATATGGTTTGAAAATTCAATGACGAGGGTCGTGAGAAGCACAACAGAAAGCGTAAGGAGTCAGTGTCCGGAAGGGGTCGGAAATCCAAAAGAAAAGTGCCCCAAGCCGAAAGTCGCGACCTTTTGCCGGAACTGCATTCGCACCGGGGTGACCATCAAGCCATGCTCCCCAGTGTGGCGAGTTCTACCGGCGCGTCGAGTGGGAGCGTCGGTTCCGCAAGTGGAAGATCGCCAGTATGGTCCGGGATCATGCGAGTGTTGCTCTATCCCATCGGCGAGTAAAAAGATCACGTCCGGAATAATGTGAATCCAATGTCTCCTCAAGGAACAGAAGTTGGTTGTGGAATTGGAGGCTTGTCCGAACTAACGAACAGTTAGACGATAAGATCATGACAGAGAGCAGGATCCGGTATCGACGACGAACAGCGACGCTTTGGTTCCTTGCCTGGAGCTGCGATGGATATTTTAGCAGGAAGTAGTAGCGTTAATGGCAGCCTGTCGTCGGCGCTTTGAAGTCAGATGTGGGCGCTCGAGAGCGAGGAAGACAGGCGCATAGGACCTTGGGATAAACTTGGCAACCGCAGAGGGATGTTAAATTTATAAGAGTGAGCGCGCGAGCTCTCCGTAACGAGGCGGCTAGGTCACAGACACAGAGCCATGATGGTCCTACATGCCATGGCCAGCTAAACTTGTTCCAAGTTGGGAAACGGCCCGCGCTGACTCTGATCGTCTAGACGCATTATAAGAATTTAAGCGCTTATTAACATCCAAAATAAAAAAGGGCCTCATAATGAATTTAATTTAATATAAATTAAATTAAATTAATTTTATGTGTATGTAGTTCAAAAATATTAACTCTGAAATTATTTTAAATTAATAAATTTATTATGGGAGGTTTACTCTAATTTATTCTCTGAAAAAAAATAACTGTGACATAAAATTTATAATGCATAAAAATACGAAATATGTTTTGGTAAAATATAATTAAATTTATGGTTAAATTTTTCAAAATTGTAGGTTTAGCGTAGACTCTGACGTGGTATACCTCTATATTATAGTATAGAAATAATGGAAATTGTTCCTATACTATAATATAGCCAAAATGTGTTCTCTCTTCTGACGTAGAAAAAACTACGTGCACGAGAAAAGACCCCTACGTAACTAGCAGGCCAGGAGCGAAGCATTATAGTAGCACTGTAGAGGGATGATGCTAGTGAGTCGAATCGATAATATCAACATACGTATTGAGTAAGATTGTAGTTCGAAGTTCAGCATGGAAAAATATAGCGAGTCTTCGAGGGCGTAAGTCACTCACTCGGTACTCTTGAGTTAGTGATGGATATGAATGAAACCCGAGGGAACATGCAAGTGCTAACGGTCGAGCCTTGAAAACCAAGCTGCTTCTCAAGATTTATTTCGTAGCGGACTTTGATATTTTTATATGGTCAAAACACAATTTTAGACCGATACGTGATATAGAATTTCAGACACGACAGGAGGATGGAGAGTAAACGTTTTATGCGTCTTGAGTCTAAATTTCAAAGTTCTAAGTATTTGGCAGCAAAGGAAGCTGACGGCATTAATCGAGGAATTGCTGTCACCAGATGCACCAACGGTGGGATGATCTAATAATTTCGTCACATGTCCCCTCTGATTCTCGAAGTGTTACATGAGGAGACGATAGCTATGCTAGAGTCTGGTGTAATCGCCTGATTTTCCAGCTCCTGGCGTAGTGCCCCAGTTTTATTGAAAAGTTCGACGGTAGCTACAAATTCTATATTGATTATCGGGACGTGAATAGAGTGACGAAGCGGGACGCGTATCCGATGACCACGAATGGAGTCTATCGTGGATAAGTTACAAATAGCATGATACTTATCCATTATAGATTTCAAGTATGCTTGTTATTAGATGCGAATGGAAACAAATTACAAAAAGGATACAGCATTTACCATCTCCGGGCTAGGGCTATTTTATTTCCAGCGACTCATAGGTGCCCTATTTGAAGTGGAATTTAAACCTCACATTTTTATATATCTGGATGAAGTTTCTTATTGAATTGCAAAGAATTGAGGTCGAGCTGAGATAATGTCACCTTCGTGTTAAATTATCCCAAGCCGGAAAATAATAGGCAGTTAAGGCGATTCTTGGGAAAGATCGGGTGCTCACTGGACTAGACTTCGAAAAAATATTTACCTTTTAATTCGATGCCAGCGACGGAGCACTCGGTACAGTTCTTACGCAGGACCTTGACAACGGAGAGCTTTCGATCGTCTATATTAATAGTGTACTAACAGATCGTAAAGCACCGCGAGCGAATACTGTTTAATGCTCATAAGACGATCGCGGTGATATATTTGGACTCCGATAAAACCTACGACAGGATCGCGAACGAATATTAGTAGTCAGACATACAACACGATGTATACTACTATGAGTGATGGGATCATAGCTAGTCAAAAGGCCATGGTTCGTCCTGTGGTCGCCTCCGCCCAGTGTTCAGCAGATTCGTGATCGCTACAAAGAGGATCGGCCGAGTAAGCCCAGGGCGGCTAGACTCACAGCAATCAACACGGAGAAGGATTGTGGAGGGAGGGGTGGTCTCACGAATAAAGGGCTCGGGACAAATAATAGATTCATTCTCACGTCCATACAATACGATATATTGCACGTCTCGTTGCGACCGTACGTTTCGACTAACGTTGCTTCTCACAACAATACTATGACACAAGGGTATTCAACTTTCTGCGACTGCACACTACGATTGTCAGTACGCTACGACCACTAAATTCTATCTCTCGTGGCGCGTTTAGACAAAGGGACGCAACCTCTCCTCTCTGGGCTCTCTTACGGCAATCGCGAGCGGAGCCCACGAGGCGTGTCCGTTACTCACGTGTCTCAGCCCTACGTCGTATATTTTATCGGCCTCTTGCTGATGGCCCGTAAGTATACCTCGTATCCTCAGTTGCTTCCTGCCGTCGTCATCTCCTCGACTACGTCCTCGTCTAAGGATTGTCGGCTGCGGCGTCGGTTGGTCCGAACACGGCGTGCCTTCATTAGATTGCGGCGCAGTTGCGCTGGGGGTTGACGCCGGCCGACTCCTTATAAAGACAGCCGCAGCGGCTTTCCACCGTGCGCGACATCATTTCGCCTAGTGCGGCCGATGGCGTCCTCCACGGATCCCTACTCCTTGGGTGACCCATGTGTGGGGGCGGGCGCTACGGCGATTCTTATAGGCCACTGCCGCGGCTTGCCGAATTAGCGCCATGTTGCAAAAGGACCGTTCGGTCCTCAGCTGGGCTGCCGGTTCTCCGCACTCTTGCGCGTAACGCACTCACACTTTTTCTCTCTCTCGCTATTTTAGTGACATCGTCACACTGCCCCTCCCCTAACGTCGGAACACTCACGAAGTGTGTCTGGCGCAGTCAGAGTATGCAGTCTGCTTTCCCTGCAGTATGCTGCACTGCCCGCAGCTCCTGGCACCGTCACCACGTCTCACTATTCAACTCCGTGGCCGGCACAGCAATCCCCACATATCCGTGCACTGAGAGCCGGGAGATTCTCGGAATCTATTGTTATTATATTGTACATTTCTGTACATATAAGTGTATAGTTTAATTATATCTTAATGTTTCTTATTTATTTGCTTAATTAATGACAAAATCAATATGAAAATCGCAGCAAATATTAATACTGAAAGAAATTTTTTATACATAAATATTTTATATTATATGTAAATAGAGAATGAAGATAAAGAGAGATAGATGGATAGATAGATGAATTTTATTTGTAAATGACTTACACAATATTGCACAAAACACACATTTATAAACGCAACATCTTAAGACTACTTATAAATATAATTGCACAGTACCACAGCTTAAGTCAAATTGCAAATGAAGCGCAGTTTTGGCATAAATATTACTTAAATTTCCTTATTATCTACCAGTCGAGTCGCACACAAACACACAAATATATTTATAATACGAAGTGAAAGGATGAATACACACGTACGCGTTACACACACATACAATTCATTTAGACTAGAAAAATCTATTGTAATGTACCGACCCCTCAAATGCTCCATCACTAGCCCCCTGAAGCGAGAAAGATGCATCAGGAGAGAACAGATCGACGAGGTACTCCGGCTTATGCATCTTGTAAATCTGCAAATACATAAAATATTTCCTTCAACCGTCTACTCCCATCTAGCACAATCGGATCCTGAATGGGGTGATATGATCATCACACTTAGCACCTGTCATATACCGCACACAGGAATTCTGTAAGCGTTGTAGTCTTGTCCTCAACACAAGGGACGCATCTTAAAAAGTGGAACAATAATTGAAATGTGGAAAGACCAGTGAACGCACCAGTTTGGCATAAAGAGCCTCCGTGGTGTACTAACGGAAAAAACGTAACCTATATAAAACCTAGATGATTATTTTACAAATCAATTTAATGTGTGGTCTGTAGGTAGGACCCGCGTCTAGCACAACACCAAGGCTTTTTATCGTCTCAGAAAAAAGAATACTCACACAAATGTTGTTTAAATAAAATATTTTTAACAAATATAATTACACAATTTACCCACACAATAAAAATATTTAAACGCGCCTAATCTAATACTCTGTCTCTCTCACACACAGCTCTCTCAAATAAAGTTTAGCGTACGTGCCCGCGAATTACACAAATTCAACTTACTCGTCGTGGCGACCGACCTCGTTCTCGCCCCAAAGGAGACCTTCTCCTTAGCTGGATCGCGCTGCTGAAGTCTTGGATATTGTGCTCGACCGGATGTCGACCAACAGTCAGCTTCAAGATGAGTAGACTCAAACCTCGGATCAACTAAAGAACGACGAGCGTTCACTTATGATTCGCACAAAAAAAAACTCTTTTATATACTCGGTGGTCTCGACATACGCTTCGCATTCCAGGCTCGTAGGCTATACCTCGGGCTATACACTGACCTCATTGTAATCTCGGCAATTACAGAAGATCCGATTTCGATATAAAACAAATCATAATAGAGCGCGTCACCTGTTGTATACATCTTCCCTTCTCCGCCAAGGCCGATTCGGAGAGATGCTACTTTTTGCGCGATCATAACGCAATACCCGTCGCAATCTATAATATTTAATTAAATATTTTTTAAACAAAAAGTTCAAAGATTTTTGTAACCATAAAGGATATGACGTGGTGCTTCCTTTCCGAGACCGACGTGCCTCGGAGTAGACCAGAGCACCCGTCACTCTCCAGTAGCGCCTGTCTGCTTGTCGTGCAGGTTCGTGGTCGCCCCGGAGGGGACTCGGCCGAGCTAGCCCGGGCGGCTAGCCTCGCGGCGATCAACGCGGGTAGGGATCGTGGAGGGAGGGTTAGCTTTGATTAATCACTCGAAACTTTGGGTAATAACAACGTTTATTCGCGCCCAGAAAGACGGGGGGGGCATACGGGGCCCTTACCTCAGATGCGCGGAGGTGGTGATGCCTCCCGGGAGGGCCGCTAGGGCCCTCGCCTCGTCCCGGACGGGTTACCGGAGACCCGGCCCGAACGGTCGCCTTTGCGCCTCTCCGCCGGCCCCTGGATGGTATTAGGTGCCGGCCGCCTCCTTCCTCGATGACGTTAGAGAAGTTGGGCGGCCGGTAATTACCCGGCGATCGACTGCCTGCTGACCTTCGGCTGACGCGCCGACAGAGCCTCGGGTTCTTGTTTACTCACACGGCCGGTCATGTAGAAGGCTACTCCAGGGCTCCATCACAACATGCGCGATCGTGAATATTTATTAAAAACACGTAATTGAGAAATGAGGGCCAATGCTGAAACATGCGCGAATGTTTCTAAACACGTGCTTTATCCAAATTTCTTGCAGCGTTTATTGGTGATCAATATGATTTGACAATAGGACTTAACTTATAATTGATTTTTTTGTTCACGGATACTGTTTCAGATATGAAATTTGGTCGAGATGATATTTTATTAACCTCAAGTAGACCTTGAAGTAATAATGTAATAAATAATTTACTAATAATAATTATAGAAACTAATAATAATGTGATAATAATTATAGAAACTAATTGTGTCGGTTTCTATACTATCAATGAGAGGTGTTTCATGTATGTCCACTTCTTATGAATGTCCATCTTATGAACTGTCGATGCCACTGGAAAATACTAAGTTTTTTTTATGTACTCTGAGTATATGAGTTTTATCTGTAGAGACGGGAGCTACTATAGAACGAAGTTTTGTTAATTTAGACACCTTCCTTAATCTATTTCGCTTTCTCTTTTCCACTGGTTATGGGACTTCATTTTGGTTTTCATTACTTTGCTCTTTATTCATTTCGTCCGGTTCCCTATCGCCCACTCTGCAACTAGAGCGCCCTCCGCCGGGCTCCGCTCGCGATCACAGCACCATAACACCGTTCGGCGTCGAGAGAGAGAGAGAGAGAGAGAGAGAGAGAGAGATTCGGATTTCGGCTCTAGGACTGTTACTCCAGAAGCAATAGCTACGCACCTCATTGCAGTCAATGACTCCCGTTTGACGACTGTACAGTCAGTACCTGTGGGCGCACCGCCTCTCTCAGGGATCTTCGAGGGCCACCGACCGCCGACAACGGCCATCCGACATCTGCTGCAATCCTGACGGCCGCTCGAGACACAACCGAAAGAACACTCCTCAATTGCAATTCTACGAGTTTGCTCACGTTTGTTCGTTCTCGTTCTGAAGCTTTTGTCTTTGAGTAATTACGTTAAAAGCTTCGACATTTAAATTGATTCTTCCGAGTTTGTACAGAATATCCTACTCAAATTCGGACAATTTAAATATCCATTTCTGTACTCTAGTGTTTAAGTCAGCGGATTTAAACCATACTAAAGATTGATGGTCAGTAACCATCAAACAGTAAATATGGTTATTATTCTAAGAAAAATGTACTTTAATCAATAGAACATAGAGTCAACGACAGCGTTAGTCTTTTTCTCCTAGATATCGTAGATTAATTCTGGTCCTCTTATGAATCAAGAATAATAGTCGATCGGTAGATCCTTACACCTATTTGACTTTGCGAGGATGCACTACCTATTGCATACCTAAAAACATCCATTGTAATGATAAACGGAGAATTCATATCGAAGATATGCAATAAGGGAGCGGTGCATAAGGCTTTTCGAAGTACCAGGAAAGACTTTTCAGCCTTATCATTCTACTTAAATAGTATATCTTTCTGTAATAATTTTGTTAAGGATTTTTCAACTTTAGCCAAATCCTTAATAAATTTTCTATAATAACACACAAGTCCCAAGAATTAACAAATATTTTTGACACTTTTTGGTCGAAAGAAACATTCTACTGCATCTATTTTCTTGGGATCTATTTTTATTCGTTTTCACAGTTGCTGGTTTTTTGTTCGTTTGAATTACACGTCCGACAAACGAGTCGTTTTTTTCGACAAACAAGAGTCGACAAACAAGTGTTTCTTTTCGATTGTCTGGATGGTATTTCTATTTTTGCACGGGTCTGTTTTTGAAAGGCTTTTCACCCTTGGAGCTTTGCCTTGAATAGCGTTCTTGATGATATCGTCAATCGCCTTTTAAAACATTTTTAAAGCATTCAAAAAGGTTACCATTAATAGAGGCCTTAAAATTTTCGATCAATTCGACATTAACGTTGTTGGTATTCATTACCCAATTCCTAGAGGGCCAATATTTTCGAACTTTGATGTATGACCGTACGACATTCGCCAATAAGCTTGGACTTTAGTAATTTGTCCTTGTCACAACATTCGAGAAACACATTGAACTCGGGAATAACTTTTAGTATATCCTTGAGTGATAACTTTGGGGCTGCCATTGTGGACCAGTATTGTGTAATCTTCATGGTCTAATAACATAGAGGCTCTTCTTTTATCTTCTTGAGCACTGCTTTCTAGATAACTATCGTGAGTTAAGATAGAATCAGCTTCAAAGGTGATTGAGGTATGACTCACGGCGAATTTTATTGATCGGTCGTGAGGCAATTGTTTGCTAGAGGCAAAAGTCTGTAATTCTCATAAGAGTTGCTCTTTGGTATGCCAAGCGCTTCGAATGATTGTGTGACATCCGTCCCTTGAGAGGATAGGAGTCACACTTTCGACAAATTAAGTTTGACTTAACCCGTCGATTGCCTCATTTTTAGCCTGTGCCTGAGCACACGAGCTAGGGAAAAGGCAGAAAAATTTATTCTTACAAAACCTTGAATAATGTGGAACATATAAAATAAGGAATGAATGGTTTGGTCGTGTTAAATATTGACTTTACGAATTGTTTCTTACTTACTTTTTTTTTTATTCTGATATAGTAGTTTTTGTTGATTATAAAAATTACAATAGATAATAATAAAGTATAATGAACGGACTGTGCTGAGTTCTGAGTTCGTGGATCCTTCTCGACACGAAGTCGATTTACGGAGTGAATTGAATTTGAAGATACAGTGGAAACAGTGAGACTGACTTTTGCATGTCTCGGGCTTTTCTTTCATAGTATAAGCGCTCCGCGAAAACTGTAAGTGTGAGTGAGATGCTCCCTGAGTCTCTCTGTCACGCCCACGCGTCTTAATATGCGCTTGCATTTATTTATTTAGTTAAAATAACTTTTAAAACGTTTAAAAATTTGTAAGATTCTTCTCTTGTTATATTTATTTAAACAAATAGAATTAATTATGTAATTCATTGTCAATTTAATTATTAGTTTTGTATAAATGTTAATATTTACTTTAAAATAACATTAGTTGCATATTTATAAATATATATATGTATATATATGTATATATATATATATATATATTACATTGTACAAATTTGTTTAGTTCTGTTTTTTAATTATCCAATATAATTATTTTGGAGGTTTTTCTGTTGATTGAGTGGATAAGGTATTGTTTTTTGGATTTATTATTTATTTTAAATAATAATTTAGGATTTGGTTTTGGCTGGGACGGTACGATTCCCAGAAGAGCTTCCACTTGTGTTGCAATTTTCCGGCAGCCGGTGAGCTGGTGCAACGTCAGGTAGCTGTGGGGTCATCGTTATCGTCAACGTCTCTTCGGGGTGCAGTTTTCGGTTGTAGATGCAGGTGATTGAAGGTGAGGGAAAAGAGGGAAAGAATGCGTTTTGTCACACCTATGAATTTCGTTAGGCGGTAAAGAAAGTAGCGAGAGTGCTACCCATCCGTTTCTTACTAATACACGTTTTATTGGCTATCGACTGATAGTAGGATGTAACACCCCCCTTCTAAAACGATTACTTCGTATGGAATACGAAGAATCGGTCGCTGAGTAAATTAATTTACTTATTTCTAGGCGACTGATGGTGGTATGTAACAATTGGCTTGCTCGCCATGGCCTTTCATGGACGTGTTGTTACAGTACTTGTTCAGACGGTAGTTGATATTTTTTAAGCAATAATGATTCTTTAGAGTTCATGTAAAACCTTAAAAAATATGTTATTGATGCGGTCAACGTTTACATTAGAAACATGTACGCAGCTCCAATTTCAGGAAAATTGCTTGATTAGCTTTAAAAAAATTAATTTTAGTATTGCATTGCTTGTTTATGATTCATTGCATCAAAATTATTCTACAGCAGTATTCTACTCTAATTAACAGATGAAAATTATTTGAAATCTTTTTAAAAAATTAAATATTTATATTAATGCAAATCAAATAAATTAGAAGCTATTGTACAATAAAGATGCTGCACATTTTTTGCAATTAACTATTATTCTTTCAATAGTTTTATAATAAATTTAAATTTTGAGTATATAGTAAGGAATTATGATTGAAATAAAACCTGTGATCAATTTAGGAATAAATTAAATAATGGGTCTGTCATACAATTGCGATAAATGATATGATAAAAATGTTTTTTTTTTACGTATTCGTTGAATTGTTGTTAGCAAATTTGTTCTGTAGTACAATTCTCCTCTAGTGAACGACTTAGAATCATCAGAAAGCTTTTAAAAACTAAATATTGATATTAGTAAATAGGTATATGATGTAACAGTATATAATATACGTTTTTGACAAAAAATGTAATAAGTATTATAGCGGGCGCCAGGCGCTAGGCCCGTCAAGGTCAACGCGGGCCAAATTAAGTTTACTTGCAAAGGTAAACAGAGGAAAGGCGGGAGTCTGCAAATCTTTCGGGCACAAATCAATCGAAGTTTAATGTCCTCTCGGCGCCCCTGAAAAGCGCAGGGGGGGGGCGGGTTGCGTCAACTCATATAGGACGAGTGACTAAAATCTACGGGTTCGGCCAATTCGAGGAGGCGCCACTTTCGCCTCAATTAGAAAGAGACAATGAAATAGAAGAGATGGAGAGGAAGAACTAAACTTACGTTGCAGCGCCTTATTTGAACTGTTTCTACTCCAACTTTAATACTGCCCCATTTTCTACAGCTATTTCCTGGAATCAATATTGCAAATGTAGAAAGAATTTGTTAAAACTCGAGAAATTTAGTAAGGTTTTAATCACTTTTAGATGTTTATTCATGTTAGCTATAATAGAAAATATAAAAAATCGCTGCATAAAAGAAATAGATAAATTTTATAATACCCACAATTTTTTGCAAATTTAATTTAGTAACTTTTATTTTGTTGCAGGTAGATTGCATGCATGTATTTCATTGTATGCTTTAATATTGGCATACATATAATATTTGCATGCTATAATTTTTATTCTATTTCTTTTATATTATCCTATATTCTTGTATGTTATATTGTTATAAACACAATATTTTTAATGTGGCTGTGATTTCACGTTGGTCTCAAGCCCAAAAAACGCAGAGAGAAAGTATTCTTAATCATTTAATTTTATTTTAATTATATTAAATATCAAATTTTTATTTTACTGAATTTTTTCAGATTCTGTGTGCTATGAAACTTGTATATTGTGACGTGGAATCACAAAATTTTAATAATCTGAAATTTTAAGTTATACAAATTTTAAAATTTTATTTTCCCGATCACCTCTACCCTAGGCGCATCGCGTGCAAATTGCGAATTCACCAATCGGAGGGGGGTTCATTTGAAATAACTTAACATTGCTAATTAAATTTAAATGATAACAACATTTATTAAATAATATAGGGATTCTACAAAATCTCCAATACAAATGTTTATCAAAAAAAAAACGTTTAGCCGATATTTACGGAGATATCAAAATTTAACAATTTAACTCGACTCGACTAAATTGTTATACCCGGGAAATCACGAACATCTCGAAAAGAATAAACAATTTATATAACATCTCGAAAAAAACTGCATCAACCTGAAAAGGAAAATTCCGAGCTGGAAGAAAATATACGAATCTCGAGAGTATCACTGATTCAGGTCCACCGGCTATTAGAGAAGAGAGAGAGGACAAAACAAAAAAAAATAACTAAAGAACTCACCAGCAATGCCAAATAGAAAATAATAATAATTCAGACAATAAAACAAAATCCAAGTTTCCGGCCCACGCACCTTCTTTAATTTATTTTGGAGTATAATCCTAATCTCCGAAAATAATAATAAATGGCTGAGCCTCGACTTTTGGTATGGTTCCTTTTCTTTTCGAGATCGGGCGACGAGTGAGTGTGTGTCCCGCTTTTCATCGGCTCGGAAACTCGATTTTCCCTCTAAAATCCATCTAGCATCCTTGTTATGCATATTAGGCAATAGTATTATCCTTGTCTCGTACATTTAGCAAGAATACACTATTGTTCCCGCCAATTTAAGAAAAGAGGGCGTTACCATCAATTATCCGGCCGCGCGACTATTTAAAGGCTTATTACTTTTTATATCATAAAAAGAAAGAAAACACCACCAAAATTCTCAAAAAATATAAAAAAAAAATCCCAAATAATTTAATAAAAATTTATCAATTATCGTAATAAATCAATCAATAGTTATCAATAAACTATCCTCCAAAAATCGTCTTTTATTCTCTCTCTCTCTCTCTATTCAATAGCTAACACTTGACTATACCAAAAATTCGGGTAAGGAAAACAATAAGTACGCACGGTATATATATACTCGAACTATATTTAGATTCACGATAAGGGAAGACAAAGACGGAACATCTCGATATTTCTATTAATTCTAATCCCTGGGGAGGATTACTATTCGCCTCCTGGTAAGCAAAAAGAGACTACTTGATTGGTCCTCGACATATTTTCCTATAGTCGCATCCATGTACTCGCACCTTACTTGCAGCTATCTCTGTTTACTGTCACCAGCTGATTCTCCCCAATTGTTTTCCTCAACAAATCAAATAAATTTTGTTATTAGCTGGGGATTAAAGCTAATTGTTTTTAACCTGCAGCGATGCAATTTCCTATCTTGCTCGTCACCCGATTTCAAGTATGTATTAATGAAATCTATTAACAAATTATTTTATTTGTCCCAGGAGGACAACCACTCGTCATACCTCCCCCCTAAACTAATGATACCGCGAAGCGTGGGCATTAGTTTACGAACAACATAGAACTTTGCATTGCTGGTGGTCTGCTACTCTTAATATACTTTAGCCTAATAAATAAAAATTTCCTCAATAATATCAATTAAATAATAATCTTTCAAAAATTACATGAATTATACATTTTAACTAAATAACACGGTAGTCTAAGTCATTCTTTAGTGTTAACGTAAGTAAAAAATAAAACAGACAACAAAAAAAAATTCAGTCATGGGATTCACTTACTGGATATTCATTCTTTTCTCGATCATCACGATATCTCGATCATTTTGCCTTATCCTTTCGTATGCCTATCACCTAATTTAAATATACCCGTCACCGAAAACTAATATTAAGAATAATAACAACAACAAAAAAAACTTAAACAAACAACAACAAAAAAAAAACCCTCTTTCCTCAAGGACGTCTCGCCGGGCGGCCATCCCTCATTAGGGATTCCAGACAAAAGGTCTGGACGGCGACGGGAAGATGCGAAATAGATCGCACAAATTCCGTTAACTCCCCCATCGACGACCCCACATTAGGAGAAACAGTGGTCTTGGGCGTATCCCAACGAGACCGACGTAATCGCCCCTCGCGAGCATTCCGGCGACCCTCGTTATCACGGGACCTAATCGGTCCAACTGAAAAATTCGTCCGACCGGACGACGGAAGTCTTGACCCGGACCGAACCAACCGCGAAACACCAAGGTCACGCACCCACAGATAGTGGGCGTGAGGCTCCGCACAACGGGGGCAGGAGCGGAGATCCACTCCCCGACGCCCGCAATTAAAGCAAAACCGCGTTCGCGGTGCCACGCACGACATCCGCGTATGACCTTCCTCCCAACAATTAAAACATCCGAAGATGGGGGGGTCAACGGTTGGGTCGTCCGGTATCTCTACCAAATTTCCAAAAAGGGCCCCTTGCGTGCGCATACGGGGCGTGCGCATTCCCGATGTCGTAACGGCAGCCCCATCCCGTGGCCGACCCTCCCCGAATCCATTTCCCGCAGAACCCACCGAAATCAAACCCGATCCGAGAACCCGTGAGGCTGACGAGCACATCACCACGTCCGGGGGGGAATTCTCTGGACAAAGAACCTCTTCCATAGGGCCCCCCATTGACTCGCCACTCCCCACGAATTCCGGCCTTTCCGTCCTGCTCTCGGGCACTAGACTCGATGGTCCCGGGTGAGAAGGCGAGAACGGCTCGTTCACGAGACGTGTCGGTTCCACCGACGATTCTAGATCGTCCAATGACATTTGGCGGGGCCCTTTAACCCGCCGCCAAACGCCATCTTCCCCTCGCACATATCTCCGGTCCGGTCTCGCAAACGGAGGCAACCCCGCCGGTGGAGGCATACCACCTCGAGCCCTCCATTCCTCAGCTTCCGCGGACGAGGCGCCCGTGTTCCCTACAGCCGAGCGTCCTGAGGAAAGCTCCAACCCTTTTAGGGTTTCCCCGACCATACTAACGGAGGGTGATTCCACCGTAGCAACTGGGGGAACTCCTTCGTTTATACCGGCTATAGCCCCCCGGGTCATACGAGAGGATAAGGCCGTCTCTCGGAGTCTCTGTTCTTCCGCTACATCATCCACAGAGTTTTCCTCCCTTATTAAGCGCTCCAGCTCTTCAACATAACCCGAAGAGGTGGATAGCGGGGTTATTTCTTCGTTTTCCTCCTCCACCCTTTGAGCAGCCTCAATTTTCAATTTTAAATTGGTACGAGCCATCTAAGAAATTTGTACATTACTTAATGATATAATACTACGATCGGACGTGACAACGCTATAACCACCAACCACCAACATTTACAAATCAACAATCACCTTCGCGGCGGTATAAACCGCTTTAAATCCCCAACATGAGTCTTCTCGATACGCCGATCGTTCCCGGTTTCCAACACATATACGGTGGGAGACAACACTTTGGAAACAACAAACGGTCCTTCATACTTCGGGGCCAATTTCGACGAGAATCCCTGTGCCGAATTCGATAGGACCTTCACCTTACGCATAACCTGATCACCGACATTAAACGTGATATGGCGCCTACCTCTATTATACCGCTTAGACTGAATTTGCCTACTTTCATCATTATGTCGCCGTACCAAGTCACGTAACGCATCTAACCTCTTCAACCTATCTAACCAAACCTCAGCATTTAATTCTTTTAGAGGTTCATTCGCTTCTAATACTCGACGCAAACTCTTCGGTTGTGCTGGATGACGAGCGAAATTCAGGAACGCGGGTGAAACCTTAGTGCTAGACTGAATGGCCGTATTAATTGCAAATCTCAATTCGTGCACATGTTTATCCCAATTTCTATGCTCATCCTTAGCAAACATTGAGATCATTGTCTTTAAAGTTCGATTACTTCGTTCCACCGGATTAGCCTGGGGATGATACGGGGGAGTCGTAACATGATTAATTCCATACTCTTTCAACATTTCATTCAAATGGTTATTCATAAATTCTTTACCATTATCAGTTAGGAAATAATCAGGAGTTCCCCATCTAAAAATTACCAGTTCTTCTAGTGCTGCCGCTACGCTCTTTCCATCCGCTGATCTCAAAGGCTTCATTTCTACCCAACGAGAGAATAGATCCTGGAATACAACCATAGAGAGGAATAACTAATCTCCATCTCTCTTCTGGAAACAATATAGGATCTAATAACGGATCTGTCCGGTAATAATATAACCTACCATTTTCCAGCTTCCAATTCTTAAAAACCTTTGGCGATGACAAAACTTGCTCCATCCTATTTAAATACCATTCATCTTGCGACTCTTCCAAAGCGGATATCTCTTCTTCGAACTCGAAACCCCTCGATAACGCGTCCGGTACATGATGCATAGCACCCTTACGGTGGAGTATCACAAAATCCCATTGTTGCATTTCTAAGGCCCAACGAGCAAGTCTTCCTGTAGGGTCTCGAAGGTTCTGCAACCACCGAAGAGCACTATGATCCGTGATGACCCGAAAAGAATACCCCTCTAAATAGGGCCGCATTTTCTTAATCACCCATAATACCGCCAAACATTCCTTTTCAGTGGTAGAGTAATTCCTTTCTGATCTCGTTAAAACCCGGCTTACATACACGATTGGATGTTCTCCGTCTTCGAATTCTTGTGACAAAACGGCTCCTATAGCATAACTACTAGCATCGCATTGGACTGTAAACGTTCTGGAAAAATCTGGCCTAGCTAGAACCGGTGCCTGAGTTAGAGCAATCTTTAACTTTTCAAATGCCTCCTGTTGTTCGGGTCCCCAAATCCATTCTTGTTTATTCTTTAACAGCTTCAATAAAGGCAATTTGATGTCGGAATCCTTGTCTATGAACCTAGCGTACCAACCAACCATTCCAAGAAATCTCCTCAATTGCTTCTTGGTATGGGGCGCCGGATAATCGAGTACTGGCTGTATTCTCTCTGGGTCAGGACGTAACCCTTCACTATCTAATAAATACCCTAAATAACGCACCTGGCTACAGCCAAACTCACACTTCTCTCGATTAACCTGCAACCCTGCCTCACACACTCTTTTCAACACGAACTCAATCCATTTCAAATGATCCTCGAAACTGTCGGTGGCAATAATTATATCATCCAAATATCCAAAGATAAATGGTTGGAATTCCGGCCCAAACAATCCATCTATTAATCGCTGAAAGGTCATTGGCGCATTTGTCAAACCGAATGGCATTCTCATGAATTCAAATAACCCAGATCCTGGCACCGCAAACGCCGTATATTTTCGACTCGAGGGTTCCATAGCCACCTGGAAATACGCTTGCTTCAAATCAATTTTTGAGATGTATCTAGCCTTCCGTAATTTATCTAAAATAGAGTCAATGCTGGGAAGAGGATAAGCATCCCGTTTAGTCCTTTTATTTAGGTCTCGGAAATCAATGCAAAACCGATAGCTTCCATCAGGTTTCTTCACAATTACCGGGGCGCTATTCCAATTACTAACAGACTCAATTATTATTTTATCTCGATACATCCTTTTGACCTCTTCCTGCGTGACCTCCCACATTTTCGGTGACATTCTACGAGGTCTATGTCTAACCGGCTCATTTCCTTCAACCTCGATTCGGTGTTCCACTAATTTAGTCAATCCGAACTCCTTGGGTTGATTCTCCAGTCCCTTTTTAACTACTCTATCCAACGCTGTTTTCTGATTTCCTTCTAACACTGAGATCCCTGCGCATTCAGCTATCAACACCATATCTTCTTTAGAACTATCATCAATAAACCTATGCCATTCATTATCTCGAACCCTCCAAAGATTTTCTACAGCTTTAAACTCGATATACCATTTTAAACAAAAATCCATCCCTAACAACAAATCATGATTTTTGAAATTAACAGCCCGAAACTTCAGTACTCTATTAATCCCATCAACATCCAAGTTTACCTTCAAGATACCTATCACTTTAGTGCAGTTCCCGGTGACACCCTTTACCGTTACACATGTTGGTTCTAATCGATCAACAAACCTAGTATAGACCCTCGGACCTACTACAGAGATCATAGACCCAGGGTCAAACAAGGCTTTATATTCAATTCCAGCTAGATTTACTCGCATATACTTCCTATTCTCCATACATATTTCCTCCACACATTCTTCAAAATCTATTTGGTTTACTCCTGGGAGCGGATCTAAACTATCTACGATAGTTCCACCTCCCCCCAGGTCATTACATGCCACTTTACTGGCCATGGACTGACCAACTATTGAACCCGTATCCTCAACGACACTCCAATCAGAAGAATGAGGTGGGGAATGTACATATGGCATATGCTTCTTTAAAATCCCTTTTAAATAATGTGTTTGGGTTTCTAAACTACTAGCTGTTTCCAACAGATTTTCACCCGCACTCTGACTCGATAAGATACTTGATCGTACATCTCGACCTAACCCATTATCATTAATTAAACTCGTATCTCGACTTAAAGGTACCCTACCAATTAACCTATTATCAACATCTAAACCTACATTTGACGATAAACGACAACCAGTACCAGTTGTTAATTCCTTCTCAACCGTCTGGTTCTCGTTGTTCTCACGATTTAACCTATCCTTCATGCTATTCTTTAAATTCATTATTGAGTCATTTATTGTATTATTCAATCTGTCCATCCAAGTCGGTACCTGATAAATTGCTCTAGTGGCAGATTCTTCTGCCTGTGCTTTACTCCTTACCCTTCCAACAAAATTCTTTAACCTGGGTAACGCTGTCTTCACCCAAGTATTTATCTCGGGCAGATCGTTACTCCGTATAACCACCCTATTCTGCAAATTTTCTATTGAAGCGCTCTCAGCGACCTCCCTACCAGGTCCCGAACTCCCAGCTTCATTCTCTTTACCAGCTTGGTCATTCCGACTACTATGACTGTTTTCCTCGGTTCTGACCGGCTGGCCGCACGGAACAGAGTATTTCCCGGCCGCATCTTCCTTTCTAGCTCGGTAATTTAACTCTATATTTCTATCCATCCCACACGCTATATCTTTAAATATCCCATTATTACGCTTCTCTATCCGCATTCCATCCGTTTTCTCCTTATCGGCTTGGGATTCATTGCTATTAACTTCTTCCCTAATTATATGCATCCCGGCCGTCTTCTGCGTATCAGCGCGGGATTTTTCCTTCCACTCAACTAAATCCACTAATTCATCCATCCCGGCCGTTTTCGACGTATCAGCGCGGGATTTTTCCTTCAACTCATCTAAATCCACTAATTCATTCCTCCCGGCCGTTTTCGACGTATCAGCGCGGGATTTTTCCTTCAACTCATCTAAATCCACTAATTCATTCCTCCCGGCCGTTTTCGACGTATCAGCGCGGGATTTTTCCTTCCACTCAACTAAATCCACTAATTCATTCATCCCGGCCGTTTTCGACGTATCAGCGCGGGATTTTTCACTCAATAAACGCGCCCCTATTACTTTGCAGGAGGTTTGGGGCGAGGAATCGCTCCTGCGACATCGTTTCCCAAATTTCTTTCTATAAATTCTCGAACCGCCTTACAATTACTACAGGTTTTCAATTCCACTCCTAAGGCTCCACAACCCTGGCAGCTTAACTGGCGTTCTCTATTCGGGCAACGGCTAGACATATGGCCAAATGCCCTACACGAAAAACACTGCCTTCTAGGACAGGCAGACACCATATGGCCTTCTTCGCCACAACTGTAGCACGTGCTTGGTTTTCTGTTTGGCAACGGGTTGACCCTATTTCCAGTACTGCCTGTGGTTGTACTTCTATTTCCTCGATAAGGCGGCCACGAGGTATTATTCTCACTGTAATGGTTATTATTACTAGCTCTGAATATTGGCGCTTGAACCGACTCTTGTACATTAGCTATCTCCTGTCTTGCATTTTCATATGATAAGCCGGGTGCAACCTGACTAACTTTTCTTATGCTGGGACCAGGGTTTGAAAAATTTTTATGTCGTGCTTTACGATTATTTGTTCCTGACGTTTCGCCACTCCTCTCCTCTACGGCGCTTACTCTGGCTTTAAAACTCTTATAAGCACCACCCGGAACTAATACCTTATCTTCTGGAGGTGGAGGAGCATAACGACGATCCAGGTCCTTAGCTTTCTCAAACCTCCGGCCCCATAACTCGAAGCTATCTACACTTACCAACGACTTATCTAACATAAAATGCCGATAATCGGGTAACAAATTTCTATAAATTATTTTCATTTGAGTCTTCAACGATGGAGGTTTCCTAAACAAACCTATTAGGTGCCGTATGCTCATCAGGAAATTATTTATAGTCTCCCCCCCTAGCCTGTGTCCTCGCTCTCAACTCCGCCAAGAGATCTTCGCTATCCACATCCGGTATATATTGTCTTTTGAACTCTTGTACGAAGTCCTGCCACGAGTAAAAACTAACCCTTTTTGTTCTAAACCACAAATCGGCGCCTTCCGTGAGGACGCAGGGTAATGCCCGCAGCGCCTCATCATCACCAACATCTACACAATCCCTACAATCATTCAAACGGGCTAGGAAACTTGCTGCATCTTCCTTTGGCCGTCCGGCAAATTTTAACCTCCAGTTTTGTAGCATTTTCATGAAAGCGACGATTGCCCTACTATTTCCTAATTGGGATCCCGTCGAACTTGGATTTCGTGATCCTGACTGCGTTCCCATAGTCTCCCCATATTCTTCATCATTATTCCTAAAATCTCGACGCAAATGTGGTCCATAGCTAAAGTCTAAATCTGTTTCGTCGTCATAGATATTTCCATCTCGAAAATCATTTACTAAAGAATTGGGGTTCCTCGACACTCTGGGAGCTACTGACGGTAACGAAATCGCCGGGTCACGCCACTCTGGAGGTACTGGAACTCGATATTGAGGTCTCTCTTCTTCCGTCCCACTGGACTGTCCTACCGGACTAGCAAAAGAAACAGCAGGTCGATTCGAACTGGCGAGATTTGTATTACCTCCAACCGTTGTATACGTAGACGAAATTTGATGGTTCGTACCTGGCCCGAAACTTGGTACACTCATCAGAATTCTAGGAGGAGGATTCCTATGGCTAGTTTGTAAGGGCATATGCTGATTGGGCAATAACTCTCTATTAGTCCTACTAACGACAGATAAATCCAACGCTTGAGGATTCGGGTCCAATGTTAGTACCGAATCGCCAACGTTTCCTTCAGCAATCGATTGGTCTTCTATATTTCCTGACCAAATCGGCGGAGAATCTACCACTGACGCCTGATCCCCTAAATCATCCACCGAAGGATACCACGGGACATCTTCGTGTAAACCTGCGGCCCTAACATTCGCCCTAAATAGTCGCTCCGCCAAAAACTCGATCGGATCCGACCGAACTCAAACCTAACAAGTTCAATTCATCCCGAATTTCCGATGCAGGACGTCTAACAATGTCCCCTTAACAATGAACGTAATTCTCTCGAATTATCTAATAATCGGCTCATTAAAACGGCATAATCCTCCATGTTGTATCCGAATAACTAACAACCCAAGTAAAATAGCTCGATTCTAATATCCCAAATATCCTCG